>VXBA01000003.1:81012-107963 GCA_013399895.1 Serilophus lunatus
GGCTGTGGCTGCTCTTGCTGTCCCTGCTCTGGGTTGGAGTGGGAGTGGCAGGCACTGCTGGCCCCATGCTACTGTGAAGGAGTGCACCTCTGGCTGGTCCCTGGGTGGCCCCAGTCCCCATTGCCTGTGGTGGGCTCCAGCAGCAGCGGGGAAGGCTGGCGGGAGTTGCGTGCTGCGGCGCGGACTGCCTGCCAGCCCTCCCTTGATGGTGGTGCTCCGGCAGGGTTCATGTGGGTCCCAGCCATGGTGGGCAGCTGGCAGGAGCCCACCAGGGGTCCCACAGCCCCGCCCAAGGCGGCTGGAGCAGGCGGGCATGCAGCGGCTGGTCCGGATGGCCACAAGTGGTGCCGCAACCTTAGAGATCCCTCCTGGGGGTCCCTGTGGGCGACGAGAGGATGGCGGCGGTGGCATCAGTGGCCCCGTGGCCGGCAGTGCCGGTGGCTGCCGGCCCTTGGGCCCTGACCACGTGGCGCTTCAGTGGGAACTGCCATTTTACCTGGAGTCAAGATCCTGAAAGAAAGATGGAGCCCAACGTCACTGGCCAATCATAGGACAGCCTGGCCAGAACGATGTCAGATTCCCACGGGTCTTCTGAGGCATAAAAGCATGAACGCTGAAGTCCTCATGCTCGTTTTGGCTTTCTCCCGAGCTGAGAGGAGCCACCACTCCCCCTCTCCCAGCCCCTGAACTGCGCAGCTTGTTTCCCCTTACCTCCATCAGCACAAGCAGCAGCGTGGCACTATCGGAGCTCCCACTGTGGCACCTGGGGACAGCCCAGCCAAACTGCAAGTGATAGCGTTTTCCCTTGGATGTCCCTGGTGGAGGGACGCTTTTCACCATCTTTGTCCTGCAGGGGCTTCGAGGGCCAGGAGTGTACCATCATCGAGACAGCTTTCCCTTCCTCCCCACTGCAACTTAGCCGACCAGCTGGCTTTGAGAAGCAGTTTGGTTTTTTTTTGTTTATTGTGTGACACTGTTGGGTGTTATATTGTGTGTGTAGTTTGTTTAGTGTCTGGGGTTCTATAAGATCTTTAGAGCCCTAGGAAAATAAACCTGTGTTCACTGTTGTATCTCTATTTAGTCTTTCGTCACAATAAATCAGGACAGCTTCAGACTTCAAAGATACCCTTTTACTGGCTTTGGTGCAGTGACAGTGCTTGCTTTTTAGTAGCTATCAATCATTACCACTACATTTACTTAATGATTCAGGTCTACAAACTTACCCTAAATTATCTACCAACATACAATACCATGGAACATAGGACATATAGTTAGAACTGATGTCTGTGACCTTTCACTGCCAAGGTCAAGGTGACCAAGATTGACAGTTTTTTGATAAGGGAAGTCAGAATTTAAACAGGCTTCCTTCTATTTTTATCCTTATTCCTTTTTCATCACTGTTGTATCAGCTGCACCCCCAAAAGAAAATTATAGAATTAAAGAAACATTTAGATTCGAAAAGACCTCTGAGATCACTGAGTCCAAGCCTTAACATCACATTGTCAAGTCCACCATTGAACCATGTGCCTAAATCCCATGTCTACATGTCTTTGAAATGTCTCCAGGGATGGTGACAAAACCACTTTCTTGGACAGTCTATTCCAATGCTTGACAACCCTCCCAGTGAAGAATGTTTTTTCTGCTATCTAATATAAACCTCTTCTGCTGCAACTTGAGGCCATTTCCTCTCCTCCCATCCCTTGTTACCAACACATGACTTGCTACAACCTCCTTTCAGGGAGTCCTAAAGACCAATAAGGTCTCCTCTGAGCCTATTTCTCTGTGGGCTAAACAACACCAGCTCCTTCAGCTGTTCCTCATTAGATTTGTGCTCCAGAGCCTTCACCAGTATTCAAGGTGAGGCCTTGCTAGTGTTGAGTACAAGTGGATGAACACTGCTCTAGTTCTGCTGGTCTCAATAATTGGCCAGTAAAAATGCTGGCTAATAAAATACTGACCCTGGTTATTGTGGCATCCTTGGCCAACTGGGTACATAGCTGGTTCATGATCAGGTGGCTTTTTACCCCTACTCCCTGGTCTTTTTCTGCCACTCTCCTCCAAACTCACTGCATGATGTTATTGTGACCTAAGTGCAGGACTCATCATTTTATCTTATTAAAACTCACACAAATGGTCTCAGCCCATCGATCCAGCCTGTCCAAATTCCTCTGCAGAGCCTTCCTACCCTTTGGCAGATTAATGCTCCTCCCCATTTTAGTGTCGTCTGCAAACTGACTGAGGGTGCCCTTGATCCCTTTATCCAGATCAGTGTTAAAAGTATTAAGCAGAACTGGTCTCGATACTGAGTCCTGGGGAACAAAGGCGGTGATTTAATCTGCCTTTGACATTCTAATTTTGTAGTCCACATTTCTTCAGATTTCCTTATATCCTCATATCTCTGAGGGACTAGAAGCAAGTAATGGATGAAGTTCCTTAGGAGTTTGATATTTACTTTATTTAATATTGTTATTACTTTTAGCATTTATTATTATCATCATCATCATCATCACCATCATTATCATAATTTAAAATTTTCTCTGCGGTGTCCATGACAAGTTGTGTCACAGGAGTTTTAGGTTAGATATTAGAAAAAGGTTCTTTATCCAGAGGGTGATTTGGCCCTGGAACAGGGCTCCCAGGGGAACTGGTAACAGCACCAACCTGACAGAGTTCCAGAAGGATCTGAATAGTGCTCCCAGGCCCCTGGTGTGACTGTTGGGGATGGTCCTGTGCAGAGCTAACAGTTGGACTTTGCTAATCCTTGTGGTTTCCTTCCAACTCAGCATATTCTGTGATTCTGTGCTCTTGATAAAGGATCTACATGATAGGGTTGAAAGAACCCCACTTGTGTCAGCCGTTTGGATGACAGCAAAATTGGAGATAATATAGATACACTAGAAGGAGGGGCCACTATTCAAAGAGACCTAAGTAGGCTAGGAGATTAGGTCAGCAAGAGCTACAAAAAGTTTAAGATAGAAGAATCCTAAGCAGCAGTAAAGGCAGTAGTCCGACTGGCTGTGATTCTGCCTCAGTTTGAGACAGAGAGTTATCTAGCAACAACCAGAACGAGAGCTTGTGAGATGAGTACAATAAGATTTATTATAAAAATATAGAAAATATGAATAATAAATCTCTCTCTATATATATATATCTATATATATCTATAATATCCGCCACGCCTCCCACACCTGTGAAACCACACACCCCCAAACACACGACTCCCAAGAACCTGAACCCCACACACCAGAGAAGCATGCCTACCACATGCGGCCCCCAAGAACCCACGTCAGGGACCCGGGTCCCTCCGTCACCCGACCAAAACACCCCAAGTCCTAAAATGAAACAACTGCTGAAAATTGTAACAAAAGGATTCAAAGCTGTTGGCAGGAATGCCAAGTCAGCTGCCTCCAAGATCAGGTCTCAGGGCTGGGATGAGGGAGGTTGACAGTCCAGGGGTGTGAGAGTGCTGAAACCTTCCTCACGGCACCACGAGAGAGAGAGAAAGCCAGCCTGCCCATTTGTTTTTAAAAGCCTCTCCTACTCCCTCGTCTTCCTTCCAAATTTTGCCCAGTTGAACGCAGCTCAAGGCAGTCCATCTCCCCTGCCTTCCAGTGGTTTACGACATCATCGTGTCAGCGCCCATGATTGACCATGCGGGCAGGGACCCATCAGTGGTGCTGCGATCGGGAATGGGTGTGCATGTAGGGCCGGGGCCGCCTCCCTTCACCGCAGCGGGCGCCACGCCACTGCCAGTGGCTCCCCCCAGGAACCTCGTTGCTGCTGCTGTTGCCCCCATGTGCCTTGGCGTGGTCACAGCCCGCCCACCGGCTCGGCATTCTCTCCTAATTCGCTCCAGGAGAGAAGAAACGGGAAGAAATCAAAAGAGAACAGGTTATACAAAATTTCCTGGGTACCAGTACCTAAAACTATGACAGGTACACCTGCAGAAAAAGACCTAAGGATCCTGGTGGACAAAAAGTTGAATATATGCTATGAAAGCACCTTTACAGAAGTGAAGGCAAACCATATCCTGGGTTGCATCAAAAAGAGTATAGCCAGCAGATCAAGCAGTGTGATTATTCTGCTTAGCAGTTTTTATCCACAACTGGGACATGTGGTTCCCACACATCAAAAGGCACTAAAATCTCTAGGGCCTTCAAGAGCCATCAGGAAGGGGCGCCAACAAGAAGGCAGGAGGGCTGGAGAATTTTAAATATAAGGGAAGTTTGAAGGAATTAGATTTCTTCAGGCTAGAAAACAGAAGTGTATATGTGGAGGGAGTTATCACATCCCTACAGTGCTTAAAAGGCATAGAGAGAATGGATGTGTTCCCTTCACAAGACGAGGTGACAGGAAAAGAGGATATGGTCACAAGCTGTTTCAGGGGAATTTATCTCTGAATATATGAAAAAAAGTATCTACACTGTGGAATAAGTTAAACAATGGTTGCCCAGAAATGTAATGATATCTTTTTCATTGGAAACACTTAGCTTAACAGGTCCTTGGATAAACTACTCTAAGACTCCGCTTTCAACAGGAAATTGGATCAGATGGTCTCCAGAGGTCACTTTCAAAATAGACTTTTCTGATTGTAAGATTCTGAAAGTCTTTTCTACTTCTTTTGCAGGGTTGTTCCAATTCAACTAAATGCTTTTCCTGCTTGTTCTGCAGAATTATGCTTGTTTTTCAAGCTATCTTTCCTGACTGTAAATTTCATGTCTTGCATCTTTTCCTTGACCCTATTTGTGTAACTGTGCCACAAGCCTCTGTTGATGTCTTTGCAGTTATGGCTATTTTTAGTGTTAAAATGCTATAAAATGCATGCACACTGTCACCAATTGTGCACTTATACCTGAGTATAAGAGCACATATATTTTTGTATCTTGTTTAGTATGTATCCATTTTAGACCTGCCCTGCTTTCGGGCACACCATTTAACATGCCTGTAATCATCACTGGACAAAGGAATTTAAGGGAGGTAGAAATAATTCTCCCAGATTTAGATGCTCTGAAATGCTGCAGCAGATGATAAAATGGAAAGCAACTTATTTTTTGGGGGGGTGTTAACAACACAAAAGGTGCGTGAATTGCAGCATAAAGGCAAAATCACTTTGCTGAAACAACACAACTGTTGCCTGAACTTCCTCAGAACTAACGAGTGTGCTTTTTTATTAGGAATTGAATATATGTGGGTTTTGCACATATTATTAGGGAAATTGCTAACAACAAAACTCATTGGACTATTACATAAAATACTAGATATCAGGAAGTGCTTTGTGATGACAGGCCCTCATATGAAGAGGTTATTTGAGTGGTGTCTAGGTGAAAAAAGGCTACTCATGAGAACCTTTTGACCAGATAGAAACAAAAATGAACCATGACCTGCACTGTAAGAGTTATTGCCAGACAGCTCTCAGAAGAATTAATACACTGAAACCAAATTAAACCACAATCCTTTTATCTTGTCTTTCTCTCTGCAAGCCCAGGACAAATGGAAGTCTTCATAAATATGAAATATTATAGTTCAATTAATATACACATAAACTGCATATTCTGTAATGGAAATAGAATTAATTAAACATAAATTCCCTTTTGGAGACTAAGAGTGACACTAAAGTATTTGTCCAAACTCATCCTACTTGTGCTGATTTCTCTGCAAAGTAATATTATTGATTTCAGTAGTGTAAACTGTGCAGAGTTTTTTTGTTGTCCCAAACATTTAAACAACGTGGTTGTTTTTCTCCATTAGTCAATGGAAAATTAAAGTGCAAAGCTGGAGTAGGTAGGATAAGTGATTCATTTTACACAGACTTCTACTCTATTAAACTTGTTATAGTAGACATAGTTAAGCATCATAGTGGTACCAATTTTGTCTCATTAGTTATTTGATCACTGAATTAACCTAGACACTCACATACTGAGAAAAAAATAGTTTTAGAGAATTCTGTAAATTCAGACATGCAAAGGCAAAGATCGTGAAAAGTCCCTATAAGGACTGTATTTTAAAGCATTTCCAATTATTTTATGACGATTATTATAATAACTCTTCTACTACAGAACATGTTAAATTCTTGATTGTAAAATTGAACAAGGAGGTATGGGTTAGATTGTTTAGTCAAATTGACTGCCTTGTTTTTGACAGGTGCTGTCTGCAACAGATGTTTAGGTAGGAGTAACAGAACAGCAGCACAGAGTACAAATACATAGACATCACCATTAAGTTATTCCTCATTGAATTTCTGATTTCCAAGTGGTGTCTTTCTTTTTTTTCTAGGCTAAGCAGTTGCTTTTATTCTCATGAATTTGAATCATGGGGCTAAACATTTTTAGAATACTTAATTTTTTGTGTCCACAGTGTATCCTCTGAAGCAAAACCTTTTCTATTTTTTATTTTGAAACTTCAACCAAGTTCATCTGACATTCTCTCATTCTTGTCCTAGCTGTGTAATACAGTAAATATGATTTTTGACACTATTTACAGAAGCCCTTCAGCCCCACGGTGCTTTGAGGGAGCAGATCTGGGCTCTGTGGGGCCATCCTTGTCCTGGTTCAGGTCCAGGTGTCACTGGCTGACCTGGCTGCCTGCAGGTGAGTGGCTTTTACCTCCCCAGGGCACACTAGGGATGTGAGACACTGACAGGGATGTGAGCTGTGCAGAGGACAGGTATAAAAATAAACTTAAATCAGCCTAAAACTGACAAGGAAAGGACCCTCTCCATGAACATCAGAGTCCTCTATTGAAGCCCTCAGGATGAAAGCTTGTAATCCTCCTCTTCTCACAAGGGAGATTGAAACTGTTCACCTGAACACCCAGAGGAGTAGCCAAGGATGAGCGTTAAAACCAGGGAAGAACAGTAGGACAGTGAGGAGTTTTTTACTATCACCTTCTTAACTGTCATATTAACAAAGCTTTTTTATAGTAATTAACATTTGGGGTCTATTAGATTTACTATTTTTAATTTTTTAATTAACAATGCATTATTAGGTTGAACTATGTTTTTAACTCCCTTTTGCCTGTAGCAATATGTAAAGTATTTCTCATCTGATATACAATCTGATGGTGACTCTGACTATTCCGGCCAGTAAGTTCTGTAGGTTTGGAGAACTTTAATAACATATTCCATAGGGAGCAAAGACTTATGTGGAGTTTTAAAAATACACTAATGAAAGCTTGTCCTTTTAATTCACTTACAATATTGAAATCCTTATCTCCAAGTCAAGAGATTTTAAAGTACTGTAAAGTTTTCATCTGACATTCAGTTCATTTTAATGGATTTAAAAATTTCTCCTGTTAAGTGAACTATGAAATAGTTTTTAGAAATATGCAGAATAATATCAAAGACCTAAGCAAGAATTTGCTATAAGCTCATTAAAAAATAAAGAAACCCAAACAGTGGAGCAAAAAAAAAAAACAAAAACCCAAATCACCATTGTTTACTACTTATGAATACAAATGTTCTTCTGAAATGAAATGCCATCTATTTTTTTTTCTTCCTAGATAGTTCAACATAAATACAGAAATATGCTCTATTCTATTCCTCAGAATATACCTGTACATTGTATTGAGTATATTTATTTTTATCTGTGGGATTGTGGAAAAATGCTTTATTTTCAGATATAGAATCTGAAAGACTTGTATTTTTCATTTTATATGTAACATAGGGATTATTTTCTTGACTTTCACTTTTGCCTTAGTTATCTCAAAATAATTATTTTCTTCAGACTTCTGCATATTTATAGATGCTATTGCTACTAAGGGCCACTGCTATGTTAAATGATACAACTAATCTAGATGAGAAAAATATTCCTCATGGTAAAGGTATGAGTAATACCAAATAGTATTGCACTTTTCTTAAAAGATATATTGGAAAAGGTGAGTAGGTGCAACTAGATAGAGGCTATTTCATGTCATCATATCAGGAACTAAGATCATACTATCTGCACTTCAGGAGCTGTATTAAGTCATTTCTGTGTCATTTTCTATCCTTCCCTCTCATATAAACATATGAACAAAAATTTGTAGCCTATGAGTGCACTCTCCTGTATCAAACACTAAAGCAATAAAATGGAAACATCACAAGAATGGTAAAACTGTAAATGTCCAGGAATCTCTGTTTTCCCTTGTTGCAAACTTCCTCAATAGTAAGGCATGTTACATTGAAATACACTTAAAGCATTCTGACCAAAGTTGATAATAGACTGCTTTTTGTTTACCTTTAATGTTCAGCTTTGTCTTATCTTTCAGTGGAGAAACTGCGCCCTATTTTGTTATAAATACAGTATGGTATGATTTTTTTGGCAATTTTATGTTGATAGTTTCTACAGGAAAAAGAGTGACCGCAATAACAATCTGTGTAAATCAGAGAATCATACAAACAGATTTTTAGCTCTGTTACATTGAAGTTGATTTGATTCAGCCAGCACCACTTTTACAACAAATTTCTAAAAGACCACATTTCATAAGGAGAAGGGTCATCTGATAGTGTGGGACAGCTGGTAAAAGGATTTAATCTTCCGTTTTTGATGCCATGCAAGAGCTTACACATCATTTGCATTTCTAGCATGTAATTTCAATTTCTGTCTAAATACCCTAGCACTGTCATATGCAGATAAGAAAGTGGGAAGAGACTGCAGTACTGTGCTTCCCTGGCAATAAGAACGTCCTTGGTGCAGCTCAAGTTATGGGACTAATGAGAAATATTCTCTATTCCCCTTCTACTAATTCTGCACATAGAAGAGAGAAAGATAGCAAGCAGTACCTACAGATACATGGTACAAATGCAGAGGGATGTAAATGCATGGGAAGAAGATCACCAACGCAGCCACAGAGAGTTTATTGTGGAAATATAAACCTAAAAGATATGGGCAGGACACTCATTTATGGATGTGCTGACGTGTGTAACTATTTAGCAAGTGGATATGGAATTTGGCATTCCAAATAGGTCCATGCTCCAATCAGGAGAGCAGTGAACATCTGAATGCGTTGATTCATCTTGCAAAGTAAAGACGGCAGAACAAGACAGGAGAAGACTTCACTATTTACTGTGATCCTGAAATCCTTAGCAGCTGCAAATTATCCATATGCTAAATAGGTCCTTAACAGAACAAATAACATTTTAGTTAAGCATGTATTCTGAATGAGTAATAAGAAAGTAATCTAATCTTTTGCTTTCTGCCAAGTTTCAGTATGTATTTCAAAATGATTGTTTCAGTGCAGTTCCAATTTGAAGAAAAATGATTTCATTTCATTTTAGAAGTAACAATTGTTCAATTTTTTAATCTAATAAAATCTTCTATTTAATGAAATTTCAAGGAAATTATTCAGCAATTTTATTTTCCATTTTAAATAAATTATATTGTCATTCAATCATTGCAATTCAAAGATTCTGATGTCCTGTTTTTTCTGTGTGAATTACTTTAATCTTAATTTGATGTTAATCTTAGTCTTTACTCCACTTTCAAAGAAGCATTATAGAACGGATCAAAGGATCATTCCAAGCCAGGGGATGTTTCACCCTTTCTTGCTCCTTGGTTTTATACTGGCCTTTTTACCTAAAGGTAAACTTTCCTTTGGACTTTAACATTGTTTGTTCTGGGATTTCCTTTATTTGAAAACTCACAAGTTTATTTGGTACAGACTATTCATAGGCAAAAGAAGTCTGCACAGTTATAGTTCATTACTAATCCAAAGATCTGAATTTCTGTTTACACCCCTGTCAAAGAGTCTGTCTGACATTCAGTAACACAAAGGCAATTTTATCTATATATTATTAATTTGCTGACTACTCAGTTTGGAGAAACTAATAACTGAAACAGAAATTAATGCATTTCAAGTATATGAAGCTGGAAAATGCAAATTAATCTGGAAAGTTTTGTTCTCTTACACTTTCTATGTGAATATAGTAAATTTTTGATGTTGTAGTCTCTGTGTCTCATATACCACTGACAAATAAAAATGTTAAAAATTTTAATTTATTAAATATACTTCTGTTATACGGATAATCCTTGTAAAAAATTTCATGAAAAAGCTAGAAATTCTTTATTCAGAACAGGGATTGAATACTGTGAAGTAACTGATTCTGCACATAAGAATAGAGTTGAATGTGTCAAGCTGATTATTAACCAAGCACAGTCTTTCCTCTGCAGGAATTATATATAACAATATGGATTAAAGTACACTGTAATTGTAGATCTAAAAAATTATCATAATGACACAAACAGGAGGATTAAACTGTTGCTTTGCAGACAATCTATATTCTAACATTCCCTTACTTGTGAATGTTCATGACTTCGTGATGACTCGATAATTTGTAATAAAATCTTGGTGGGAGGGAGTACTAGATGATATGGTTAACCACATGTATTAAACTAATTCCTCTATATATTTACTTCTTCTGAAGAAAGGTCAGTGAATGCTTTCATTTTCAAGACTTCATTAGAAGTTCCCAATTGCAAGATACTTTTTTTTTTTTTTTTTTTTTCAGAGGAAAGGAGGGAAAGTTACTAAAATTAAAGTTAAGGAAGAAAGCACAAGGTTGAAGTAACTATCATACATTTATCTGTTGTTGACCTCATTGTTCTCAATTTTAATTTGTTAGCAACAAGCTTATTTAGCTTTAGTTTACAATATTGTTTTTCAAAAGGTAAACTTTTATTGAAAGGTTTTTCAGGGAAAATCTTTTGACTTGGAAATGCATGAAAAACATTCTGCATGCAACATGTCTTCAAAATAATATGCATTCTGATTTCAATTACTTAAGTTTACTTCTGAAAGCAATATTGTCCTGTGTTTAGTAGGAGAATAAGGGGAATGTATAGGACAAAAATTGAAAAGTCCTATTTGGTATGACAACTTTTCCCTGAAAGTTTATGATCCAGCCTGCACTCACAAGACCGTAAGGGTAATTCTGACATTCTTCTGGATGCTTATGTCTTATTTTAATGATTTAAAATGCATTTGAAGGATCCTGCTACTATGGTATGAAAATTAATGTGACTGGCAGGGAAAGTATGAGAATTGTTCTTCCTCAGGCTATTTGAAAGAGTAAATGATTTCTAACTCTACCATGACCTCTTCTGGATTCTTCTTAAGGCTTTATCAGGGCTTTGGTTTCAGGAAAAGAGGGGTCCTGCTGCCTGGTGCAGGACCACAATTATGGTATACTTCCAGCCATGTAGTGATACTCTTGCTCCACAGTAGTCATCTATTTTGCTCACTAACCTTTTGGAAGAAATCTAAAGCTGACCTCTGCTCTACTGTTGCAGGCTGCTCCTTCCCTCTTTTTCTCTGAACAGCAAATAAAGAAAAGAGATTTAATTATCAGTCTCATTTCTGGATAATGTGTGAAGTTTTTTTAAAAAGAACTGTATTTAGCATGTGCATCCTTGCATGTTGTTTTTGAAAACCAATTGCTGAAGTGAAAAATCACCTTGCTCTGTCTTTAAGAACTTGCTTCAACATTAATATGTAGCAGTGGTAAAACTGGTAAAGTTCTCTGATTCCTTCCCACTTGCTTAGAAGAATTTGCCTGCAAGTGCACACAATAGAAAAAGCAGGGAATTGGTACTCACAGAAAATTTAGCTGCTGGGACAATTATGAGGTTTGACAATAAGAAAGTTTTGTTCTGGACTAAAAAAAACCAAAAAGCCAGGACCAGTCAGGAAGGAGATGAACTTAGCCAGGCGGATGAACTATGTGTCAATTCTGGCTAGCAGTCTGGTGCAAGCTGAGGGACAAGTTTGTTCCAATTCCTGCCACTGTGCTGTTTCAGATCATGATTTGGCAAGCCTCCTCCTAGCATGAGGGAGAAATGTTTAATTTTAGATGCATTTTAGGAGTCCTTAAAACTCTGCTTGTGTTCTTCATATGGGACTGAGCAACAGTAGTTTTCTCTTCATTATATTCCCAAAGTTTTCCTATCTGTAGTTGCTTTTACATTACTTTTAATTGCTTTAATTATTTTTATATTTTTATCAAAATCTAGGTTGGAAGGAAGAGGTATCAGGACAGATGAGAATATTAAAAAGCCACATCCCAAATGAAAAAAATTGTTTTTGCTAGAGACAGAAAAGCCACCGGATGTTTTTGAGAGAAGTAAAACTAAAGAAGCTTGTAATGTATGACCCAATATGAATGAAGAGGATAAAAAAATATTGTTTTGATGTCACACAAAGCTTTCTTTTCAATATTTTTTTAAGTGACAGATTTTTGTATTATTTGGGAGAAATCATGGTCTTCACAGGAATATAACTCTCTGTTTACCTTGCTGTTTATTTTCATCTGAATTTTACAAAGAGAAATGTTTGAATTGCTGATGATTTTTTTTTCTGTTTCTGTGGCGACATTGTGTCACTAGAAAACTATTACTCAGTGGTTCTTGTTTTCTTCTGACTTTAGAATAAAATCTTCACTCTAAAAAACACATTTTCTATGGGAGGCGTATAGTTTTGCATTGAAAAATATATTCCTGTT
Source organism: Serilophus lunatus (assembly GCA_013399895.1). Taxonomy (NCBI): domain Eukaryota; kingdom Metazoa; phylum Chordata; class Aves; order Passeriformes; family Eurylaimidae; genus Serilophus; species Serilophus lunatus. The sequence continues at coordinate 93,485 of VXBA01000003.1, forward strand.
GTTTACACTACTAAGGAATAATGGAGTTTATCAAAAAATAAGTGAGGGGATGGAGCTGATTCCCTCGGCTTTGAGCTTTATTTTTTCTAGACCAAGACTGATAACAAATTATGATTCTCCAATAGGCTTTGGGGAAGAAAAAATAAGAAAATCTGTCTTTCTGCCCTTTGGTAAATACATCTGGAACAGAAATAAACCATGGTACACCAATAATGCCATGAATGTTCTGAAGATATTTGTTTATTTTTCGTAAGCATAGAGCACAAATCATCCTCGTCTCTAAAACCTACTGAAATTTGTTCTATCCTACAGGAAAAATAGAATAAGTGCATGAAGAAAATGCATGAAGAAGCAGAAGTAGGAAGTTACTGTCTGAGAACTGGAGAGTGGAAAAATTCTCCCTATACTGTCAAAGAATTAAGAAGGTTCCTCTCTATATCTGTAGGCATGTATGGATTTCTGTAGAAACTTTTAATAAAAAATTATGAAATGTAAATCTGTGACTTTCTTTCAATACTTCTTAAGTCAGTTTGAAATGCAGAATTACTTCTCTTGGTAAAAACAAGCATATTAGAATAGATGTAAAAAATGGTAAACAAATCATGAAAGTATTACTCCTTTGTTTCATATATCACTTAATTTTGCATCAGATAAATCATATATGCATTCTCAGTTGAAGTCCTTTACCAAGTGCAACAGCGATACATTGTTAATGTGATACACTGTTGCACTACACACTCGAAAGAACATAGAGCACAAAATTGCCTTTCCTTACTCTGGTTTCTCAGAGGACCCAGGGGATAATCTAATACCAGAGACTGCACATGGCCATTTTAGGATGGAACCTAGGAACCACAAGGCTGTGGTAGGCCTTTATTCATGCTGATATAAAAGCTTTTGATTCATAACTACCCATACCATCTCATAAAGACTGAAAAGAATGAATTAACAGAAGGAGGAAATAAAGCTTTAAACATCCATATACTTTTTTTTTTTTTTTTTTTGGGCCTGCATTGGAGACAGTTTTGTGCAACTTTAGAGTTGATTCTATTTTCCATGTCTTCTAAAAGTACTTTGAGCCCAAGTGAACATTTTTCATAATGTCATTCCAAATGAAGTTATTATTCAGATTACTCTCTCATGCATGAACAAAGTAGTTGAAATGGCTTGTAAATATGTTAGCAGGGCAAATATGTATTAACTTTCTGCCTTAGGTTATAAGCCTTCTTTTAAAGGAAGATAGTATTTGTGTAGAGTGAATTGGTTTATTGAATTATAACTTATGATGCAGCATTACATGCTGTCAACAAATGACATTGTGATTCTGTAATCATTGTATTTGAGAAGAGCCACTATAATCACAGAAAAGCAGATACTTAGAGTAGAAATTCTGGAAACTTTCTCAAATCTTTTTCTTTTCCCACCCCCAAAATAAAGACCAGAAACAGAAGACATTTTTGCAAATATCATTGTGTTCTAGTAACTTGATTTACAGTAAAGCCAGATGCAAAATCTAAGAAATATGTTATGCTTTCAGATATTAATCACTTATCATATTCTATTCTCTTGTACACTAAAAATGATGCCTTCAAGATTTAAATCAAATGTTGCAATTTTTTCTTTTAGTCATTAACCAGTAGATGCAGCAGTTATGCTTAAGCAATTGCATTGTGAACACTGTATGTTGGGTAATCTTTTTGTTTTAACGAAAAGGAAAGACAGTCTCAAGATGACTGGGCAATTTGGATGAGAGCCAGTAGTGAAGTCAGCAAAACTGAGCAGTAACTGGGGGAAAAGTAATTTCAGCAGTGAGAGATCATGACCATCAACTCATTGATCACTTACCCAAAACAGACCCCAGATTCAAATGGAGGGAAGACCTGCACGTGCAAAGTAATTGTCATGAGAAGTGAGAGATAAAACTAGCGAACAGGAGTTTGAGTACTAATTAATAAAAAAAATATGTAATCTATGACTAGTGAAAGCCGATGCCTTAGTTGAAAAAATATGTAAATAGTGTGAAGTTTTGATGACTGGGGAGCCAGCCTTTTGTGTGTTACTACCCAGCTCCCTACTTTGCACAAACTAGAACAAAAAATTGAAAAATCTCACTTCAGTATGTGGTGTTGTGCACCAGATAATGAGTCTAGGACAGCAAAAATTGAACTCAGTGACTCTTTCTCCATTGTTTGTTACCAAAGTACACATAGAAGTTAGCGTTTCGTTTCAGTCCAGACTTTTAAGTCTTCATTATCAGTTTACAATATTAACTCAATGTATTTCAAATTTTACACCTAGATGCTTACAAGATAGAAATTTGGAATTTGCACAAATTATTTTGGCCAAAACTTATGGCTCTTTAAAAATATAAATTTGCAGTTATGTTTCTTCAGTGTGCAGATGTCTTCAGAAAACCCAGACCTACAGTGGTAAAGAGAAATAACAAGCCTTCCTGGATGCAATGATAAAGTTGATGAGCTCATTCTAACTATTCCCTATCACCTAGACTTATTAAACATGGAAAAAGAAAAACAAACATTCACAATGTATTTTCAGCTCTGCTGAGAGATGTTATAATTTGATTTCTTAGATTCTACTGGATATGTATATTAGATAAACAGGCTAATGGTCTGACTTTTCCACATATGGCACTTTTGACAGTACTGCAATGCTGTAGGGTTGGCAGATGGAGCAATTATATATTTTCTAGATAGGAAGTAACCTTTAACGTAAGATTCCACTGTAGCATAGAATATGGTATGAATTAAAACATTTCTACTTGAGCTCTCACTACATAATAACTTTCAGTATTATATCTGTTGGGCTACTGAGATGAGTTTCCTCTAATTAATATAATATAAAGCCATCCTCTGACATTTAGCTACTACATATGTGAATATATCTGAGCTGAGTTGCTTGATGAACACAAAATTAAGTTGTATTGTTGTGCTCTTTTTTTAACTTATATACCACATGACATTATTTTGCCAGTGAGAAACAAAAAAAATATATATAATATCAGCAAAACCATTTTATAAAATTCAAATTTTAAAATATTCCCTAAAAATTAATTTATAAGTTTTTGTGTTTGTTTCTTTGCTCTGTTTGGGGTTTTTTGTGGGGGGGGGGGGGTTGTGTGGTTTTTGTTGCTGCAGTTGTGGGGTTTTTTTGTTTGAGGAGTTTTCTATTTTTAATTTATTTGTTCTCTTTGTATTATTTTTGGTTTAAGAGCATTTCATAAAAGTAAAAACTTATATAATTTAAAGAAAATCTTCAGAACATGTTGAAATACTCACTCTATTATGGACTTGTGCTTTCCTATTCTAATCTGTGTCTTCCAGAATTTTTTCATCAAGAGTTTTGTTTACTGAGATGTTTCTCATAATACACTGGAGCTTTGTCCTTCATTCAATGTACCTCAGCCTTCAACCTAGTACCTTGTGTTTCACAGTTTAATTTTATGGTCCAACCAGACAAAAACAAAGGAAAGAATGTCACTGTGAATTTATGAATCTGAATTGTTCTTCTTGTAGCACCTTACATTTTCATTTAACTTGTAGTTACCAGGATATTACAAATAAAGTGTTCAGTGGATTTATACCCAAGATGTGTCTCATGGCTTATTTGGTCATGACAGACAAATATCTGTAGCTAACCTTGTATATATGCTACAATCAAAAATTTATGTATAAATAAACTGTAGTTGAACAACCTACTTGACTCAAAAATATGAAGATGCAAGTTATTTACTGACTCAGGATTCATATTATTTTCCTTACTACTGTGTAAGGTAGACCCTTGGTAGCAAGAGACTGATATTACGCCTTCTTGAAACTCATGGCTACTTTAATATATCTATTAACAACCAGTGTAGCTGTCCATCTACATAAAACTAGAAATCATATATTTTAATAAGATCTTAGAATAATATACATAATATTTTTTCAAATAAGATTTCAAATTCAGTGGCAAGTTCACTGATAAAATTAGGAGGGGAAGGGGAAAAATAACAATTGGATAATTATCTTCATATTTCATTAACCAAAAAAAGGGGCTTTAGGATGTATGAAAGGTGTGTCCTACCTTCTAAGTGGAATTTAGAAATGTAGTAGTAAAAAAACAGGATTCCTTCCACAACATATCTGAAAGTAACTAGGCAAATTTTCACTGTAATGAGGACTCATGACTTCTGATCTCCTTTATCCTGTGCTAGTAGTAATATATCTTTAAGATTTAATCTGGATACAGTCAGTGATATACCACAGAAATTGTTATTCTTTGTTGGTCTTTTAAAATTTTCACTCTTTTCTATGTGAATTAGATGTGCTGACAAATGAGAATGTACTGCAAAAAAATGTATATAATGTCAATTAAGATATCTACTTCCATTATCCCACTTATTCTTCCTCCCTATTTATTTGTCTTGTCTACATGAATCAGTAGAGAGAGGGAAGGTGGCCTGTTCTTCTTTGAGAATGGCTGTCAAATTTATATTCTGTCCTTAGTTTTAAAGACAGAAGGTGGTGCCATCTGTGTTTCTTCATGTAGAGACCAAATCACAGTTAGTAAGAAGAATGAGGTTTTATGTCTCTGCAAAAGTTAGAAGCATGAGGGTCTCTAACAGTCTATTCTGGGACTTGGGGAAGAAGTTTTGAAAAGTTTCTAGTCTCTTTTCTGAAATACTCAGTTCCCAATCTACTTTTTCTTATTACTCCAACTTCTCATGTTTAAGCAACAGACAGTAGAATTAAATTGCTACAAGGTTCTAAATTATTTTTCCTTCTTTCCTTCCCCTCCCCTCCCCTTCTATTTTTTTACTAGTTCTTTCACAATTTTTATATTTCCTTATTTTTTCTCCTCTTTATTTTTTCTCTATTTCCTTCTTTTCCTCTTTTTCTACCACAATATGAATACAATATCAGACACTAGGACATTCCTGTGATGAGGCACGAGTAGTAATGATTATTTTTGTTATTGACTTCCCATGAATTATTTCATTAAATCACAGAATTATTTAGTTTGAAAGGGACCTCTTGAGATCATCTAGTCCAACATTTTGCTACCTGAGCAGAGCCGGCTACAGCAGATTGTCAGAGGCTGTTTAGTTGGGTTTTAGATATCTCTAACAATGGAGACTCCACAACCTCTTTGGGTATCCTGTTTCATTGTTTAACCACCCTCACAGTAAAGAAGTAGGCAGATCGAATTTCATGTTCTTCAATTCATGCTTGTTCCCTTTGGTCTTGTCACTGTGTACCACTGATAAGAGTCCATCTCTCTTGTCTTCTTCCCTTCCCATCCTGTGCTTATAGACATCAATAAGATCCTCATAAGCCCTTGCTTTTCTAGACTGAACATTCCCAGCTGTCTGTGTCCTTTACTGTGCAAAGACACAAAAAATTGCAACAGCTGGTCTCCTCTGAACTGCATAGATTCAAATGGAGTAGAAGCAAACACTTATAACTGTTACAATAACTAATCAACTGGAGAATTTTGCAGTGTTGAAGAATGTACTTTGAAACAATGACTTTGCCCTAGAAAGGAACTCGGCTACTCATAAAATACATGGGACAATAAATATCTTATTTTTTGCAGGGTCAACATTTAATGCCTTGCCAAAGTAAAATGTTACATAGCTGTTGAAACTTGGCTTTCCAGGATTTGGCCACTTGCACTTTCTACATATGAGCATGAAAAAAAACATAGCAAAAATTATAGCAAAAAATTTTGAAATCTCAAACCAAACAGCATTAGTTTTATACTCACTTTGTTTCTTCTCTTCCCATTCTCTGCTGTATTCTCCTTTTCTTCTTCTCCTATGGGTGCTACTAATATTACTTAACCCATGCCAAAGAGGTATATTTGGTTTGATAATAAGACTACTGTGGGAAATGTATTTCAGAATTCTTTTAAAAAATGTTTGATAAGAAATTTAACAATAATGAGTTTTGATATCACTTTGATATCTCTATGATGCTTCTTGACATCAGAGGCATCATTTCCACGTTGTATGTTCAAAAACGTGTTTGGCCAACAATGAAGATCCCATAGCCAGCAAACATCTGCAAGGTTGATCAGTGAGCAGGAGAGAACACTCCCTGCCCAACCACAGCAGATACTGTGAGTCCTCAATAAATTAAGTAGTAAAATGATCCTATGGAGTAGGTCTACCAACAGATGCTTTTCTACACTTTTTGAAATAATTAATTAATAAAGTGAAAACTAAATTGTTTTGTAAGAAGACTGAGTTACACATATGTTAAGTACTTTACAGCTGAAAGCTGTTGTGGTGGTTTGAACCACTATATTCACTAGAGGGGCACACACAATGACGGAAGACCAAACAGGTCCAACAGCAGGTAGCAGTTTATTGTCTAGGGGCTCTACCAGGAAAACCTCATGGGAACCCCCAGACTTAACACAATATACACTCAACAAAAGTAATGCAAAAAACAAAAAACCCCAAACTGCTTCTCAAAGGTCAGGTGGCTGGCTGAGAAAAGCAGGGGAAAGAAAAGAGAAGCTGCCTCTCTCTGTCTCTGATGGTATACTCCTGGCCCTTGGAGTTCCTGAAAAATACAAAAATGGTGAAAAGCACCCCCCTCCCAGGGACACCCATGGAAAAACTAGCACTTGCAATCAGGCTGGCTTGGTTCTGATGGCCCTGTGCTGCTCCCTGTGCCAATGGAGGTGGGTGGAAGCAGGCCGCGCAGTCTGGGACCCAGGAGGAGAGGGACCATGCTGCTCCCAGCTGAGGAGGAAGCTGAAGAGAGCGAGGACTTCCATGTTCGGGCTTTTTATGCCCTCAAAGTCTTGCGGCAATCCGACGTCTTCTTCCCAGCCTGGCTGTCTTCCGGTTGGCCAGCGGAGCCGGGCTCCACCTCTCTTCTGGGATCTTTACTTTAGGTAAAATGGCAGTTCCTGCTGAAACCACACACTTAGGGCCTGGAGGCGCCATCTTTACCAGCTGCGGGGTGCCCTCAGGGCCACCCACAGCACCCTTGAGTGGCTGCCGCCCCTGCGCGGCCACTGCCAGCACGGCACCAGGGCGGGGCACCTGCCGCTGTCCCAGGGACCCGACGGAAGGAATCCCCGGGACAGCGGGGCCACCCATGACTATCTGGAGCAGCTGCTGCGCCCACGCCGCTGACCACGGCCACGCTGGGGTCTGGCACCGGCATTTGTGGCGTGTCTCTGCCCGCAAGCTGCGAGCTGCCACTGCTGCACCTCCCACGCTGCCTCACTGGGCAGCCACATCCCTGCTGTCGCCCGCGGGTGCGCCAGGGTCCGGCAGCGGCACGCACAGCACATTTCCACCTGTCCCCCGTTCTGCCTGCTGCCGCCACCAAGAGTTCCCCCCGTGCAACCCGGGCAGCGGGGGGACAGGGAGAACCCCCCGGAGAAGAGGCCTGTCGCGGCTCCCTCCTCCCAAAACCACCCAAAAACCCCAAGCCCCTCAAAACCTGACACCCCCCAAACCCAAACCCTAACAGCTGTACATGCTTGTTAGACTTTATATCTCTTAGTAAGCACTACAAGGGCTTCCCCATTATTTTGTTACTTTTAAATTATATTGTTTACTGTTAAGAATTATCCTTGTTTGGACTAATTTATTCAAAGAGAGGGAAGAAAGTGCATGTATTTGAATCCAGAAGCTTCTTTTTTCTTTGAGTCATTGCTCACTGAATAAATATGCTCTGATATATATTTCTATAGAAGTGATAGAATTGCATCAGTTTACACAGCTCTTGTGTTATCAGAAGTTTCTTCAAGACGCTTACCTTTTTAACTTCATCACTTCAGAAAATAGCAGAGTATCACATAAATGGCATCTCTTAGGAAACCATAATTAGAAAGCTATTGAATTAAATTCAGACATGTTAAGTGTCACATACATTTTCTTAGAAGAAGACAACAGTAGGCAAGAGCTTGCTTTCTGCTCTTTCAGTTTTCTGTTGCTTCCCTATTACACAAGCAATCTTAAAGAAGCAGAAAATGTTATTTTATAGGTATCATATAAATAGAGAGCTCATCTGTTAAGTAGAAAATCCCTTATTAATGTGGCGGTTCCGTAGCCTGGGTGCATACATATGTCATATCATATGACAGGGCATTGTTTGCTGTACAGCCTTCTGGCTTCAGACATATGTCATTTCATATAACCAAATACATAGGGCTAGTTCCAACAATGTCTTCTGACAATAGGTATTATCCAGGGAAATAGCTATTAAAATAGTGCACAAATACTGTTATATTTGTGTCTGGTGTCTACAAGGAGAGAACGTTTTGCCTGCAGTATTTCCATAGTTCCTTTAAAATATGTCATATATTTACTTCTAGTTTTTCAGATGTGTTCTTAGGATGTGCTACACCTTTACAGAACTTGAAGTGTTGGGTGATGGGACATGAGTGGTAAACCAGAAGAGGTACTACAAGTAATTTTATGATTTCCCATTTCAATTCAAAAAGAACAAAACCCCGAACAGTTTCTTCTTGACCCTCAAGCAATATGAGGTTTAAATCTTGCTTATGTTCTCTTTGATATATGTATACATTATATTCCTCTCTTCAATTATGTTGATATTACAGTCATGATAAACTGAGGCAAGGTTTTTGTTTTTAACTGTGTTTTTTATCCTGAAGCTTCATATTCACAGAGTGGCACATTGTCAATGTTGCTGATAACTGTCCTTTGCTGTCAGTTTGATTGTAGTTGGTTTTGTTGGTTTGTGTTGTTTTTCATTTTCTCCACATGCTACTACTGTTTTATGAAATACAGAAAGGGAATTTTCAGTTTACTCTCATTGTCTTGAGCAATAAAAAATAACCAATTATTTGTTTGAGGCTCTTTTGCGTAAGAGAACTATGAATCTCATGAGCTGTTTCTACTTTTTTTCAGTCACGGGGATCCTCCTTACTTTCTTGTGCTATAAAGCAATTTATTTCTTATCTGTTTCAAATTTTTGTAACACAAACTTTTGCTACTTATTTGTATACCTGGAGAGTAAAAAAAGGTTTATTCACATAGATTTATGGAACGGTATCATGAGCTGCTATGCAGATACATGTACATTGTTTCTTCTGCCAAAGCTTTGGTAGAATACAGCTAAGATAATTAACACAAATCTGAAGAGATATTTAAACTAAAGAAGTAACACATACTTTATTTTCTATTCTAAATGGAATTCGTTATTAATAAAGAAGTTTAAATATAAATTTAATTACTCTTACTTTTTTGCAGTCAGTATAATTTCATCTAGAGTAAACACCATTTTCCTTATAAACTTAGTAATTCCATCAAATTCTCTTACTTGCTACTAAACAACAATAGAAGAAAAGAAATATTGTAAACATTGTTAGAATATGAAATAAAGGGATGAAACTGTGGTGCACAGATGTTGTTACTCCTAACCTGTGAGAGAGACGGGGTTACTTGAGCTACTGTACCCAAAAGTGAAACTAAGAAGAAACATAAAATAAACAGTTTGGTGAATAAAACAGTAGTATATAGGGAATTACATTACAAGTCTGTAGGAAGTAGAAAACAAAAGTTTGAAAAAACTCTATTCTATATTCTACCCTTAGTTTGACATGAAACAATATTTTCTGTATCATTAGCCTGAAAATGACAAGCTCATTCAGTCTACCTTTTATTTTTTTTACCCTTTTTCCAGTACTAATATTCATTTTATGTTTGTGAACATTTACTGGTATTTGAACAAATGACAAGAATAATTAAGAAGAGGTTTGGGGTTTTTTTATTTCCATCAGGTTTTAATATTTTTACTTGATTTGTGCCCTATCAAAACAACTCTTCAGGTAAACAGACATTGATATTTAAATAGTAAAATCCTACTGAATTAATATATAGGAATAACATAATACTGAAAAACAAGGAGAACATCTCTTGTATATGGAGAAACTTATAATGACTACTCATAAATTAATTGTTAAAAAATTAGCATTAAATGAAATTATTAAAATTAATAAAATATTAGCCATGATAATTTTAGGTTTAAGATTTTGTGCTCACAGAGGGTTATATTTCAAGGACTTTATGAGGATCAGTACAATTTTTTCCATAAGTGCAATGCTCAGATTTTGATTAGTTATTGTAGCTATTTAATCCAAGTATCTTTTAAAGCTTTATCAGTAAAAAAGTCTAGGTACACATGTGCTGGAAAAACCTGTCATTCTTCAAGTAAGTCAGGATGCTATTTTTTCTCATTCACATCAGTTTACTGGAATTCTTTTATCCTCATGTATCTGAAAGTCTTCATTCAAAATTACAATTTGAGAAGAACAAGAAAAATCTTTTTTTTGTTTATCAATTACAAATGTATCCAAGTTACCCTCACTCTCGGCTTCTGGTTTGCTTTTTTTGTGTGTGTGTGTTTTTTTTTTTTTTTTTGTAACTTGGTTATTTGTCTTTTCCTTTTGAAATATGTTATTTTTTAATTGAACACAACTTCTTTTTTCATGCAGTGAACCACTTCTTCTGGGCACTTAAAAATACATCCTCAAAACAGATATATTAAAATGATTTTATCTTACAAATGCACTATCAAGAGGATGAATGTGGTAACTGATCGCTTTGTGTGGTTTTGGTAACTGCTATAGGTTTTGGGGAAGTGAAAGGGAAAGGAGAATATATTCTGAGTAAAAATAGACAAACTATTGTAACTGGTGTAAAAGTACTGTATTTTTTTACAAAGATTCAAAGGAACCTCAGTTTACAAAATAATTTATAGAGGAAAACAGGATAAGGTGCACTTTAATAAGAAAGATGGGGAAATACAATACAATGCAGAGATAATTATATATATTAACTTCTAATATTTTTTCCCATTAAAATTTGTATATCAAAATCTTGGAAATGTTAAAATTTAATAATTTATTATTTTTTCCACAATTGTTTTCCACAATTTACACAATTTGCTCACCACTAGTGAAAAACAAATATATTTAATCTCATTTTAGAATTTCAGGTGTTTTTTCACTGAATGTTGCTCAAATTTATTTATTTTCTGAAGAGGGGATTACATTATTCACCCGCTTAGAAAGTTGACCTTCCACTTCCTTTCTCTTCCTGTCAACAAATTTTCAGAAATTTGGAAAATCTTTGTTGTCACATAAAAAATTAATATTCAGTTTTATATTTATGTGCTTATTTGTCATAAAGTTTTGAGCAATTTGTTTTAGTGATTAAGAAATTTGTCTTCGGAGGAGTATACCTGCTGCAATCAGGAAAAGCTACATAAAATAAGTTGATGAGAACTAATAAAAGACAACTAAATTAGCCAGTCATGGAGTTTTGAAACTGAAGCAGTATTTTTAAAGAACATCTCAGAATTGTATTTTAATAAAGGAAGCTTAAAACTGCAAATATTTCCTCTTGAGTTTCTAACATCTTAACAAGCCATTTTCATTTTAATGATGTGGCATATTGTTTAAGTAAACTTGAGGAAACTTGATTTTCCTCTATACTGAAAGGCTAAAGAATCTATTTATCAATTATAAAATGTAGATACCAGATTTGCCATTATTTGTTTTCTGGAAACTTGTGTTTTAAAACACCTACTCTAGCACCAGAACAAGCGAACTTTGAAAATGACAGTTCAAAAACATGTGTGGGGGCAGATGTACAACATAATCACCCACGATTAACCAGAGCTATGGCTAAATTTAACCTTCAATTCACAGAAATGCAAGTTAAGCAAACAGCTTTTCTCTACAGATGAGCTAGAATTAAAGCTCTTCCTACCTTCTGCTCTGTTGCCTGTAGGTGTTTCCAAAATAAGGTGGTACATAAATACCAGTGTTATCATTTCTGTAGCAGTGGAAGCAAGGATGAAGTATGATGCTGAACCAGTCCTATCTACATTTCTTATCTATGTGTAGTTGATGCCTGAAATTTGTTTCATGTTATAAAACAGTCAACAGTTGTCCTGTAGTTAATTGTTGGTGAAAGTCTGATTTGGATTTATTCTGTTGCAGAGTTTTCAGGGCGTCAGTTCATGTCCTTAAACTTAGTAAATTCCCTTTTAGATTAAAAAAGTGAAAAGATTATAACGGCAGAAAGAGCAATCAGAAAGGTTTCATAAAAGTCAGAAGGAAGTGAGAAGAAAGGTCACAAAGTATGAGACTAATCCATCGATGTTTCTTCCCTTGTTTCCAAAGCCCAGCATATCCTTCTTCCTCTTAGCTTCTCTCAATCTTCAAACACATATCTGCAATATTTGATTTTACTATTGTTACCATAACTGACATTTAAGCTTGAATTGTAAATGTGTTTAAAGATTGTAAGAGAGTTAGAAAGATTATTGAACTCTCTCAAGACTTACTTGGAGATGCAGAAAAGACAGACAATACTATCACAAGAACATGTAAGTATTAACTGGTAACAAATAAGTTAGAAATACAAAATAATATTCCTCAGAAAAATAAAAAATATATTAAAGTTTTTTAGATGAGTTGCTTGAAATGAATGTCTATAAGACCAAACAGAAAAAAATTATGCAATCAATTTGCAGAAGCAGCTAAATGCAGGAAAATAGCTTACCTGTTAAAATGGAAGTCTATGTCATTGAAATATTGTATTACCTTTACTGCTGAGTATCTCTACTGGGTTCAAAGTTGAAGTTTTCCATTTTCTGAGGGGAGGGGAAATGTTTGTCTGTTTGTTTGACTTTTAAAACCTCTTCTTTGTTTTCCCGGTAGTGAAGTAGAGTGAAAAATAGTGGGCACCCCACACCTCTCCTGGCCTGGGCAGGGCCCGGAGCTGCCTCTGCCTGCGGGGAGCAACCCCAGGGCTCTGCCTTGCCGCAGAGCACCCCCGGCAGCTGAGCCGGGGCCAGGGGTTCTCCCCTGGGGAGTCCTGGGGCTGTGCTGGGACCGTCCTTGAGTGCCTGCAGGGGCTGGGTTAGGGTTAGGACGCAGAGCACCTCCCGGCGGCCTTCCTGAGTCTGTCTCCGGGTACCACAGGGTGGCGGCCTGGCCCTGCTTGTCCCCGCCTCTCCTGACCCCCCCGGCTGGGGAGGGGTTGGCGAGCACCTCCTCCAGCCCTGGAGGTCCCCAGTTCCCCTCGTGGGGTTTCCAGAGCCCGGCAGCCGTGCTGACAGCAGGGGCATTGTCCCTGACGGCGGCGGCCAGCCCCCCAGCCACGCTGATGGCCTCGGGGGTCTGGGAGACACCCCGGCAGCGGCGGCAGCAGGAGCACAGGGTGGGGCTGGCCCCGGGCCAGCACCACTACACAGAATGGTCCCGTGGCAGAGGGAGGCAGCCCACAGGTGGCGGGTGCCCTTGGGCCCCGGGCATCCCCGGTGCTGGCAGGGCCGCGGCGGCAGCCCCTCTCCTCCCGGCAAGAGTGGCCACATGGGCAGTTTTGGTAGGAAACACCATATTGGCCTCATGGTGAAACCTTGGAAGGAGGAGCGGTGCCGAGCACAGCCACCCAATGAGAGAAGACAGCTCACCCAGAAAGAAGACCCCGCTATCACACAAGATCAGATAGCCCATAAAAGCCAGAAGCCCGGGGGTCCTGCTCTCATTAAGCTTCCATTGGTGCTGGGAGAAGTAGGCTGCTCCTTCCTGGGACCCTAGACCAACCAGTGTCATCACGGAGCATCGGAGCCCAGGCAGTGCTGGCGGAAGAGCCACATGATGACGGGAGTGTGGCATATTTCCCCTTGGGGTTTCCGGGGAGGGGGGCTTTCTGCAGTCTTTTATCTTTCAGAGGTTCCGAGGACCGTGAAATACCATCTTCAAGGCGGCTTTCCCTTCCATATATACCCATCTTATATCATTTTGTCTTTTTACTGAACATCAAAAGAATGCTTGAGGGGAAGAAGAATAACCGTGAGTAAAAAAATGTATCTGCTTTGTTTGTGTGTCTTGAAATTTTCTACATGTTAGACATAATTGCTATTAATCTTTTATGTTTTCAGGTAAATCTTGTAGCCACCTGGTAAAGACTTTTATGCTTTGATTTGTGTCAAAGCGCTGTAAAAATGATAAAACATTGAGTACACCTGTTGTAATTGTTCTGGCAAGTCCACTTAACTTGAGTATGTAAGGGAGAAGTAAGTGGGAGGGATAGGTATTTATGGCTTTATTTTTATATTAGTTTTCTTATAACAGTTCACTTTCTAAGAAGACACATAATTGTATTGATGCCATAGAACTTTTTGAATTTTGATTTTAAAAAGACTGATTTTCCCTACTCAGCAATAAATCATGAGGTTTTCTTGTTTTGGGTTTATTTTGCTGTCATGTTTGTTGTACAGAAACATTCATTGGTATAGAAAAAATTGGTAAAACAAAGATTTTCATAAATGAAATATTGCAACTCAATGGAAACATTTACATGAATAACAGTGAATGAAATTAGAATGAATGAAATTAGAATGAATGAATGAATGGATGAACTTAGGATGAATAACAACCATATTGGAATAGGCCATGGGACTTGGGGGGGGGG
>VXBA01000003.1:117581-134498 GCA_013399895.1 Serilophus lunatus
AGAAAACCTTTCACTGTGTTGTTTTTTTTCAGAGATTCCAAGGGCTGGGAGTTTGGCTACCCATCAGAGAGGGAGAAGAAAGAGAAAGTGGCTCTTCCTTTCCACTGCCTCTCTGTGGCCAGTTTGGCTGGCCTTTGAAAGCAGTTCCCTTATTCCTTTTTTCTTGGTTTTCCTTTTTGTGGTTTTGCTGGGTGCTTGTTTTTTTTGTGTTGAGTCTGGGGTTCCCTAAACTGTGTTTTCTTTGAGCTCCAGACAAATAAAGTGTTTCGCTGTTGTCACATTCTGTCATTCTTCTCGTCATTACTAAGAGTGCCCCCTAGTTAATATTGTGGTGCTTAAACCACCACAGCCACCATTCAATCAATTGCAGTTTTTTTAAGGGGTAGATATTGCAGGCAGCTTTCTAAATAAAGAAGGGTGGAGATGGGGGAGTTAAATAAAAAGAGATATTTTCTGCTTAAAATTTATTATAAGATAATTTGATATTAAAAGAAAACAAAAACCTAGCCTAAAACAACAAAAAAACCCACTGGAATATTTTTATCTAGTCCAGAAAAATGTTTAAATATCTTCAGCATCAGCCACAGAATATGTGAATAGTTGTTTAAAAGTTGATAAAATGACGGATTATTAGGGCAGACAGAAAGTAAACACAAAGTAACAGAAGATCTGGCTAGCTCAATTTTAAGAAAACTAAGTTATAATTCATTGGGGATATTACTATACAATTTAGGGAAATGCAGTGATTATAGTTATTGCTATTTTGAAGTATCTTGTGGTACTGGTTTGGGGGGGTCTGGCATCTCTCTGGGGAGTGGACAAAGGGGTCTTGGGGGTATTCCTTGGACTTTTTATGGGGAAAAGGAGTGTAAGAAAACCTCACTTACCCACCTGAGTAAAATTTTGCTTTCCTTAAAAAACCTGCGGNGCGGCTCTTCGCCCCTGGGCTCCCGGGAGCGTGGGGCCAGAGAGGGGAGAGCGACAGGCTGCTCCCCTCGCCTCTTCCGTACCTGCCCGCCCTTCCCCGCAAGGCCGCAGGGGAAGACCCGGGGCAGGCAGACCGGGGCAGCGTGCGGGATGCACGGTCATCCCCCAGGTCCCTGGCACAGGCACGGCAGCCCTGGGCTGGCCCCGGCCAGGAACCTGAGCACAGCCACTGCTTTTGGACAGCAATGGGGGCGCCAACCCTGGCACCGTGTTGGTGCCGGGGTGTCCCCAAGATGCTGCAGCCATGAAAACAAAGATGGCATGGGGGACCTAAACTCGTGATTTTTTTGGCAGGAAAACACCGGAAACAAGGTGAGGCTCGGCCCCACTGACCAATGTAGAGATGGTTTGGCCCAGAAGAAGGCAATGAGATCCACATGAGAACAGGAAGACTTAAAAGCTGAGGACAACAACCCTTCCTGGGTCTTCTTCGGCTGATGCTCTGAGGGGAAACACACAGCTCCTGTTCTCCGTGCTCGCAGGCCTCACGGCATGACTCCACCCATTTCTCTCGGCACAAGAGCCATTCCCAGCTTGCAAGCAAGTAACCCTTCGGGGAGGTGGTGGGAGGGAGTCGTTTTCATTTCTTTTTGTGTTTTTCAGAGAACTTCAAAAGCCGGGGAGTCCTTCCAGCAGAGTGGGAGAGAGAGAGAGAGAGACAGCTTTTCCTACCCTTCCCCCCTGTTTTTTTCAGCTAGCCATCTAGCTGAAAGAGCAATTCCCTTTCTTTTTTTTGCTTTCTTCCCCTTTGTGTTTTTTTCCCTGCGTGTCAAGTGTTTCTCTGTGTAATTCTGGGGTCCCTTTGGGTTATCCCTTCTTCCCTAATTTAAACCCCCTGCAATAAACTGTTCACCTGCTGCCAAATCTGTTCAGTTATCCGTCACCTTTATTGAAGCCGCCCCTAAACGATAAAAGGTGGTTTAAACTACCACACTTGTGAAAACAGATCAACACTGACTTTTAAAATTTAATATTTTTTTAACACATAAAATGTCTTTAATTGAAATAAGTCAGAAGAAGCACTGTATTATATATATATATGTATTATATATATTATTATATATAATGATGTATTTTCTCTTAGTGATCACTTAATAATTCCAGTTGTTACAGATGTTTCACTTGAGAGTACTAACATACTAGCTACCTTACTAATGTTAAGGTCAGAAAATGCTGTACATGACAGTGGTTTGCCTATGATTTGTTAAAAGAAATTTCATAATTACTTATTTAAGTACTTTCTATCAAACTGACAGATGAAAATAATTGTCTTAAAAAAAAAAAAAAAGTAGAGAATTCTGATTATTTACCAAAAAATTTTTAAATATTCTTTTTACTCCTAAAATACATGAAATATGGAATGCCTATAACATCACCCTACCTTTTGCAGGACAAATGCATGACAGAAGGTCTTTACATTTTTGTAGTTTGAAAATTTGTTGATTACTTGAGAAAATGGGTGATATGGCCAGCACAGATAATGAATTACGCTTAATTGCGTTTATATTAAAAAGTGAAAGCTTTACTATTAAACTTAGAGCAGAAAGGATATAACAGCATAATTCTGGTATCTATCTGGTTTCTATTTCTATATTTGAAAAGATTTATTGCACTGGGCAGATAAAATCCCGCTTCAAGTATGACAAAAATTCTCACCATTCATTGCTTTTATCAACTTATTTACCATTCCTATCTACCAAAATACAGGTATTCTCCAAAATATGTTACTGAAAAAGCACCATTTATCCTCTCACAAAATATCTCTCCATAATCTTATTAAAGGTAAGTCTTAAGGTGCATGTTTTATGAACCTTTTTCATTGTCACTACAGAAGCTTCATGCTGTCTTTCTGTAATAATAGTGAAAGAGGGTCAGTTACAAATGTAGTTACTGAAAACAGCAGCTCTTAAAGCTGCTCTCAAAAAGTTACGTGTTCTCTCTAATAATATAAACCTCATCACTTATAAGTTTATATGGTTTATGTATTTTCTACTTCTTTCCACTATGTTACATAGTTTTCAAATACAGGGATGGTAAAAGCTTTTGTCATTAAATCTCTTGAGTTATTAAAAATATGATAGAAGTATTCTAGAAGATCTTTGTGTATTTGTAGTTTGTGAGTTTTTTGAGTTTACAAGCATGGAAGTATTCAAATTCATCATTATGGTTCCCTTATCTCTAGTTCATGAGTTTTAGTATATTCCTGTACATGGCTGCAATTTCAATTATAGAAAGCCAAATTCTTACTGATATCATAAAAGAAAATCTAGGTATATGAACATAAAGCAAACATGAACCATTAAAACTTACACAGTTGGAATAATCCGTTATTCAAAATTGTCTTTTTCTTTTGTAAAACAGATGACTGGGCACTGGAAGAGAATTTAAATGTTTCTTCAGTGTGTGAGGCTTAACTGGATAGAATAGGCCATGGTAAGTATCTAGAATATTTGAAGAGCAATACAAAGCAAGGTCAAGTTTTTCCGATGCTGTATCTTTGGCCCTGGAAATCTGACCCTGCTGTATTATATTAAATATAAAATTAAGGTTACATTTTTGAATGCAATAATGGTTAAACCATATTGAGAGCCAAGCTTCTACTCAGCTTATTTCTTATCCTTTTTTTTGTTAGGAATATTACATCAGTTGTTTTGTTTGAAGCATAGGACACTACTTTAGGTATTTTTGAATAAATCTTGAAAGCACAATAATAAGTGCATGTTTTCAAACCATTCAGAGATGTTATCAACTTTTTATTACTCTTTAAGAAAGAAAATTCACCTCCCTTTAGCATTATGCACAAAGGATTAGGAATATACCCAAGGTGGTATCATGGGTTTAAGTGCCCAGAAAATGTATATAACCTGTTTTATTTTGATTCCTTTCTGTTTCTTCTCCTGGAGCAAGATCAGGGGAGGGGAGCGGCACTGGGAAGACATCGAGCCGAGCCAGTGGTGACGGGTCAGGATTGCAGCGCGACAGCGGCAGCCCCGGCCCGGCTTGTGCCCATCCCCACATGTGTGGGGTCGGTCAGGCAGCGGAGCCACCATGGGCTGTACCATGGTGGGGAGGTACATCTGCAGCGCCCGCTGTGGCAGAGGGATGAGGCCCTGCATGCGCATTCGCTCCCCAGCCGCCTGGGCTGAAGAGTGGACATGCATGTGGACATAGGCGTTTCTCACAGAGTGGCGCTGCGTGAGTCATGGATCATGGACGCTGCTAGATGATGTTGTAAGTCACCAGAAAGAAGAGACAGACAGCTCAGAGCTGTGTTTTTGATTGGGCAAAGTTGGAAGAAAGGGGAGGGAGTTGGAGAGGCTTTTAAAAAAAGAACTGGCAGGCTTGCTTGCTCTCTGTCTCCGGCTGTGCCGAGAGGGAAGTCGTGCTCGCCGGGTCTCAGCCATTTTCCTCAGGACTGCTCGCCTTTCTTGTCCAAGCCGCTATCTGTTCCCTGAGCCTCTTCCGGATCCCCGAGAGTTCCTCGACCTTTTCCTGCATCCTGGGCTCCTCTGAATTTTGCTCGGCGGAGGTTTTCTGCAGAGACCTGACACCAGCAACAGCAGACTTGGCATTTCTGCCAATGGCTCGAATCCTTTTTTGTTACAGTTTCAGCAATTGTTTTGTTTTAGGTCTTGGTGTGTTTTGTTGGCTGGGGTGGGACGGATATAGGTCCCTGGTGTGTGTGGGGTTCTTGGGGTCACATGTTGGGGGGGGCATGGTTTCATGTGTGTGGGAGGCATGGTTTTCTAGTGTGGGAGTGTGGCTGGTACCATTTTTTTTTTTAATATATATATACTTATTATAATTTATATTTTCTAATTTTTTAAATAAATCTTGTTGCACTCTTCTCATGAGCTCTCATTCTAGTGGTTGCTAGATAATTCTCTCTCTGTCTCCTACTGAGATTGGTGGTATCTTTGAATTCGTCTGAATTGTATAAAGAACAATACTATGGATGGATCAGGCATCTATTTGGGGATTGGATGATGGGTAGAATAACTGTCTAATTAGATATAGTATTGCCCAAGAAGAGAGACAACAGGTGGTCACATCTTTCTTGAAGATTAAAGCTTTATTGTCATCTTCCTTACTAGGAGTACAACAGGGCTCTTTTTTTTTTTTTTGTACTGAGGCTATATACTCATATATGCATATACTTCATCCAGAAATAAAACTTATCTTATTTGATTCATTATGTGTGTAAAGTAGAAAATAAGGAATATTTGTGTTATACTTCAATTAGTAGTGCAGGAAAATTACATCAGTTCTGCAAACGAATCTTCAAAACAATCACTGTTCCCACTGCATCTCCCTTGTTTTAACTTGTTTTTCAGTTTTACTACAGTGACCTTATATTAATTTTATTATTAATAAATTCAGTGGTTTTCTAGCTGCTTCTGTAAAATACCTTCAGGTATATGAATTAATCAATATGGCACTAGGGCAGACTTCATATTTTATAGATGAGAATTCTGAATATCAGAGGAGCAGATTTCATTTAAGAAATACTCATGAAGCTTGGGAAAAAAATTGAAATTAATCCCCACATGGATGGTCTTCCAGTCCAACAATGCAGCTGACAAGTATGTAGTAGTCTCCTTCAATTTTTATATTACCTGACTTTTCCGGAACCTCTTAAGTCATCATTGACAGAATTGTTTGAGGCTCTCAAAGTCGTCCTGCTCAGCCTCTCTGTTCTGATCAGGCAAGGCCATCCAGAGACAGTTGCCCAGGACCGTGTCCAGATGGCTCTTGAATATCTCCTCAGCTCAGCTCTCTGTGTAACTTATAGCTGTGTTCATTCACCTCCACATGTTAAAATTTTCCTCTCTGTTTAGAAAGAACCTCCTGGGTTTCAGTTTGTGCCTGTTGCTCCAAGTTGTGGCAGTGGGTGAGATTTTCTTACTATGTTTACAAACCATAGTGTAAATCTTACAGGTATAGATAATTTCTGCTGTAATGAAAATGCACATAATACCCAATAAAGTTGTATTTTCTTACTGCTAGTCTAAATTTGATCCAGTATGCACAACACAAGCTAGTCAGTCCATCAAGAAATTCAGATATCAAAGGAAAGAAACATCTAAAATTGCTTTGTTTTACAAATCTTCCTTAAATTAATTCCATGGACTGTAACAAAAAAAAAAATTCTATTTGTTGTCTGTAGTTAAAAATGTACAGTAATAGGCAAATTTAATGCACATGCATATTACAATATCTAAAATAAATGTCAATGCATTTGAAAAATACTGGGGGAAAAAAAATCGTCTTCATTGATGTTACAGCAGATGGGTTTCTGCAAAAGATAAGAGCTCAGTTGGAAGCAGACCAGAGGCAATTTTTGACATCCTTGTTAGAGGGACAGATGATGCCACAGTAACTCTTTAACTAAAATTCACTTTAGCCTTGAGTGATGTTTAGTAAAAATCAATTTTGAGTTCAAATGAGTTCAAGAAATGTATTTTATGTATGTGTTCAAGGTTAGAATTCTAGGTGTTCCTTTTACAATGTGAATTTTCTATTAAAATGTATATAACTTGGTAGTGATGGATTTAATACTTGTGATGGTGGATGTTGAGCCTTGTAAAAATACTTATTAGAAAAAAATCAAGTGCACTTGGTATTAACATTGTTCATCTTCATGAAAAATTAGTCAGAAATTAATCATTACTAGCTTTACTAGTAGGTTTTGTTTTTAATAGAAATGTTTCTTAATAGAAATGTTTATTTAAAACAGGAAATAGGGAGTGAGCAAGCAAGCAAGTATGGTAGCTTTTTGAATATGTTATGGTATTTTCATCAGCTTTATTGAGGGTATTATATCTGAATTATGTAAGTTTACAGGTTAGCTGCATCCTGAATTTGAAAAAGGCTTTGTCAACTGATTTTTTCCTGAGTTGTTGAATGCAATGAGAAACGTATTTTCTTGTAGACAGCTTAAGAGATTTATTACATGAAGGCTTCACATATTTGGAGTCATGTTATTCAACTTTATTAATTGATTAAAGATATTTTCTATGACAGTATGAATTCCTCTTACCAATCTCTTTAATTTTGGAACAGTATATAAGAGAAAAATATAGAGATATGACAAAAGTTGTAAACTGAAATGTTGATAGTCAAGAAATTTTGACATAATGCAAGAAGTACTGAGGAAAGGGGGAAAGTAACCTTTTCAAATTATTTGAAGTCAGTGAAGCTTTGCCTATGAGACTAAAGAAAACTTTCAGCAGTTTTAAGTGAGTTTATTTTTGATTGCTCTGTCACGTGAAAAGGGGACATTTACTCAAACTCAGTATTTGATCAGTCCGTTAGAGCCCCAGGAAAGCCAAGACCCTTGTGCCAAACCAGTCTGTCAGCATCCCATTACAAGACCCTTCACTGAGCAGTTCACAGGGTTAGAGGGTGGTTTGACTAACTTGTTCAGGGTCATACTCCAAACAGAGAGACCCTCTCCTGGGTCTCCACCCCTTTACCCACTGCCAGAACCTGTTAGCACCCTTGAAGGACTCACATTAACAGTAATAACACTCTTTATTAATAAAATAAAATTGTGAACAGGTTAAGGTTCAAGGACTGCCAGTGATAGTATCTGACTGCAAAAATTCGAAGCACTATACAAGCTCTAATCCTCAACAAAAACTGGCTCAAGATAATCATTCAACGTTCAAACACTACTTATCCAGTAGGTGTCCTTACAGCAGAAAAGACAGGTTCAGCTCATCAATGAATCCCAAAAGTTCTGATGAAGTCTTCCCTACCTTCTCTCCTTTACATTTAGGTGGAGCTTACATGACTTTAGTCATACATCTGACTCAGTGAAGGATGAGTGTACCTTGGTGGTGCGTATGTTATTATAGTACCTTGGGATGGGGACATGTGTCAGTCCAAGGAGACTGATTTTACTGTGGCTGCTGATTCAACAGCAAGACAGCTTTTTTCTTCCCTTGGTTTTTGGCTGCTGAGCAGCTTATTAGCTAAAAAGTACTATCAGGTTCCTTCCTCTTCAAGGGTTTCAAAAAAGTCTGGTCACTGTGTCTCTACTTTGCTTCACACTCTGTTTAATACCCCTTAGATTGCATTGTGTGTGGGAGGTCGAGTATGCTAAACACTCTTCACAAAGGAGCTGTGGTTCATATATGCAGGAAGACACAACAGGCCAAAACTGAACTGGAGTTGAAACTGGCCAGAGTTGTCCTAGATAACAAAAAGGAAATTTTAAAGCATGTTCATAGCAAGAGGAGGTTGAATGTAAACATTGGACAAATACCTATTGACGACGGTCATCTGACTAATAAGGATGAAGAAAAAGTGGATTAATTCAATGTGGTTTTATTTTTTTCATTTAAGCCTTTAACAATACTGGCAGAGCTTGGGCTGCCTGGTCCCCTCAGTTCAAGTATCTCAATTTGTGGGAAAAATTACTCTCTATTTGTGAATACTGAAATTGTAAGGGACCGGCCCTATCACTGGAAGTCCACAAGTCCATGCAGCCTGATGGGATTCATCACAGAGTTCTGAAGAAGCTGGAGGTTGTATGTCAGGAATCTTCTCAATCATCTATCAAAATCTTGGCAGCATTTCTTGAAAAATGCTCAGAATTTTTTTGTTTGTTTGGTTGGTTGGTTTTGGTTTTATTTTTTGCAAAATTTGGTTGGTTATTCTTTGCGTTCACAAAATTTCACAGCATTCAGCCCATCATTCTTTGTAGATATTGTGGAAAAAATATGTAAAGGAGAAAATAAACTTACATACTAAAGTAAGATATGAGACTTCATGCAGGGATTTTTTGAAATATGTTTCTTTGTGATTAACACTGTAAAAATCCAGGTTAACATACAAAAAACATCATGTAAAATTCCTTGAGTGATTTTTTAACTTACGTATGTACAGCAAAGTGGTCTAAGGGAAAGAGTGCCCCAAGGTCATACTCATTCTTGTAAAACACAAGTAAAATCAACAAATTTTTGTGAGAACTTCCATAAATAGCTTGTTTTTTTCTCTATTTAATAAGTAATATCTAAAATCCTGTTGCTCACCATGAGGTTCACTGATGTAAAGAACTGAAGGAGCAAAACTGTTAAAGGACTTTGGAGATATATAGTAGTAACTTGATCAATTGTATAAATTAACCCTACAAAATGAAGTTGAGGTTTTAGGTAAACTAAAGCTGATAAAAACCCTATGTAGCAAAGAAGGGGTTTGAAACAAACAAATCTCTGTCAAGGACCTGAAACTTTTTTTTATTAGATAAGAATTTATTTCTTTTTGGAAACAGGAAGAATAACAGTGAAGAAATAACTAAAAAGGAAGAATGATAATTAATTCAGATGGTAATGAAATGATGTAACAGTGCTTAAGAACAATATTTGCTCATCATGCAATTTACATCTTTATTAACAGTAAAAATGAAGTTTATCAGTCATTTAAATTGCATATAATCCTTCAAAGAGAAGTTTAACTTGGAGAGAAGTGCCACATAACAGAGTTGAGTGAGTTTCATTCCACCAAATACTATTTGTACAACTAATAGTATTCACAAAATAGCAGTCTGCAGTTTTAAAAATGTGTACTGCAGATAATTTCTACCCATTAGCACCCACTTTTGCTGATTATTAATTAATATTAAAGTTAATATGCTTTTTAAAATGCTCAGCCAATTTGAAGGACCAACAGAATATTCTGTAATAAACTACCTGCACGCTTTAATTAAAGGTGACACTGAATAACTACAGTATTTCAGTATTATAGCTAGTTGTAGCATAGCATACTGAGTATGTTTTCACAAACTAGGAGAAATTTGTAAATAAGTCTGCATATACAGTTTTTTTGCAATTTACATCAGTTACCTTTTCTGCTTTTTTTTTTTTCTTTGTTTTGTTGTGACTTTTCTGTGAAATCAGTCATGCAAAATTGAAGATCTTTTCTGTGGAGGAGAAACTAAATAAATCTGTAGTTTAAAAATCAGTAGTTCTTAAGCTGGAAATTCACATTGTCTATTAGAAGTTCCACAGACATCTATAAACTCTCGTCTTGTGAGAAATTCAACTTAAAACATTGTTTAAAGCACTGACTGACATTCTGTTTATGCACTCTACTTTTCAACACTTGATTCAGTTCAGCACTCAGTGCCCTGCTTAGAATCCAATTATTTATGTCTTATTTAATTAGAGTAATAAGGACTTAAAAATAAGTCTTTTCTTCTACAATATCTTCATATTCTATTTCATAACTTAATGTCATGCAAGACTAGCTTGCCTGAATAAAATCTGGTAATTTAGAATGAGATAGTGTCTTAACAGTTTATCAGCATTTTTAAATCTCTGTATAAATTGATTGGATTTCAGGCTTAGTGGTTTTTTGCTTAGTTGTTTGTCTTTTTCTATTTAGACATACAGAATTATACAAAAAATCAAGTTTAAAGGGATATCTGGAGGTCATCTAACCCTGCTAGAAGACTCCCTAGGTAATGGATATAATTAAAAAGATATCAGAAATGTTTATATGTTCAGGTTCATTTGCTTCAGTATTCTGCTCAGTAGTGAATCTTTCAGCAGGGAGCATAAGAAATAAGACTTAGGATATTTCTATTTTTAATTCTAATGGAGACTCCTTTTTGCAGAATAAATCTTAGATCCATACATAACTTCTATACTTCTGAATTTTTGTCTGAATAAGAAAGAAAGAGTAGATATTTCCTAAACTGTAGTTGTTTTTCCACTAAGGGGTGCAACAGTGACAAAAGACTGAATAGAAGCACAACAGGTAACAGTTTATTAATCTGGGGTGCTATAAAAACTATAACCCTCTAAAAGCACTAAACAGATACAACAAATAACCACCTGACAAGGTCACACAATAATAAAAAAACATCCAAATGACGAACTGCTCCTCCAACCAGGCTGGTGGGCTGAGGAGTAGCGGGAAGGAAGGGGAAGCAGTCTCGAAGATGGTATCTCCCGGTCTCGGAGCCCCTGAAAGACAAAAACAGTGAGAAGCACCCTCCCCCTGGGAACCCAAGGGGGAAAATATCACACTTGCAGCTGGGAGGTGTTCTGGTGCCACTGTCAAACCTCCAGAGCTGCTATGGGGTAATGGGAACCAGGAGGGACCAGGAGGAGTGGCAGCTGATGTTATCTGGACCAAAACAAGCCATCCAAAAGGGAAGGACTGCTGGGGTTCTGGCTTTTATGGACTCCTGATATCGCGTGAACTTGGAGTCCTCTTCCCAGCCAGGCTGTTGTTCTATTGCTTGGCCGTGTCGGGTGCCACCCCTCTGCCCGGGATTTCACCATAGGCAAGATAGCGGTTCCCATCAAACCTGCCAGGTGCTCTGGCTCTGGGGGCCGATGGCTGCCACCGCCGCTGGCCACAGGGCATCCTTGGGGCCAGTGGCACTGCCGACGAGGCCCCTGCCACCTGTAGGGACTGGCCGCAGGTGATGGGGGCTGCCCATAGGGGCAGCCACCACCACATGCCTCCCAGCAGCATGGGGAGGGGCCATGGGGCCGCAGTCACTCCTGGTGGGGCTCTTGCCAGAAGAAAACCACTGCCTCACGCCACTCCGCACTGCCGTGCTGCACAGGAGCCGCGCAGGGCCAGGGGTCCGCACCCAAGCAACCGCCAGGCCCAGCCCAGCTCACTGTGGTGCGGGTGGACATTGGCACCGCAGGTGCTGCCACTGAGCTTTGCTGCCGCCAGCACCACTGGGTGGCATGAGGAGAGGGGCTGCCCTGCTTTGCTTTGCCAAGGGGAACAAGCCAGCTCCATCCCTGCACCGCCCTGCTGCCGCCCTGCCGTGCGAACTGGACAGCAGGAGGATGGGGAAATGACAAGAACCAAGACCCAGTCGCCCTCCCCCACCATGCCGTGTGGACTGGGCAGCAGGAGCGGTGTCCCCGAGCCGCTGAGAGGACGAGCAGGAGAAACTCCACAGATGCTGGAACTTTGATATATGGGGGAAGGGAACAGCTTGGGATTTCAGCTATTTTCAGGCTTCTTAAAAAAGAAAATGGTTTTAATGCTTTAACAGGCAAACAACCCAAACATCCCCCCTCCCCAGAGGAAAAAGAAAACAATATTCAAACCTATTACATAAACACAGCCAATTAGGATGTATTTTTGCTATTATCTGTACTGGTAGTGCTCCTTTTTAAAAGTCCACAGAAATAGTTCCTTATAGATATCAACCTAAGTCTACATAGCAGGTACAGATGTACCAGAATTTCAACAGTGCATAGTCTTAAATTTTATCATTTTTTGAATGTCACACTCCCAATGCTACATACTTGGAAAAAAGAGCATTTTCACTTTGAGTTCTGCTAAGAGAAACAAAGTACATATATAATGCTGCTGAAGTGTGTGTGGATCCAGAAGAAAATAGTAGGCCAAAATCTATTTTTAATACACAAGCAGACACCGGTTCATGACCCATTAGAATTCAAGCAGACACAGGTCAAATAAATGAAAGAGAAATCTCTAGAAGTAATGACATATATGGAACTATCTTCTGCTAGGTTCCCTGAGCTGAAAATAGCTGGAGTTTGGAATACTAAGGAGAAGATGAGGGCACTATCATTTTATGATTGCTCTTTTTTATTATACTTTCTCAGGCACTGTTTTTACCTCCACTGGAAGGATAGCACTCCAGAAGATACTGAGCAATGTGAACCTTTATTCTATCCCTATATGCCTGTTTATATGCTGTTATACAATGTAGGAGGATATTATGTGAAAATTATGTATATTAGACATGACTAGTTTAGATTATCATAGTAGAACACTAGTTCTTTTATGATTGAGATAATTTTATTTAGAGATGTGAAATGTTCCAAATGCTTCAAAATCCTCACAGAGATAATTTTTCTGCAAAGCATTCTTCCCTAAAGTACTTTGAGAAGGGTGATAAGCAAGGCTGAATGCAGCTTTGCATCATCCAAGGGAATGAGTGTTCAGAGGGGTAGCTGATCAGTGAGATACTAGTAACCAGTATTCTGTCCTTCTGCTCACTAAACTCGGCAGTCACTTCTTACTCCTCCTTCTCTCAGCCTTTCTGTGGCTGATTACTGAGGTCTATGTAATAACAAAAATTTCAAGGATCAATCATGAACAAAGAAGAGTGAGAAGGGAAAAAAGTAGGGATGTTCAGTGAACTCAGCAGCTGGAAACAGAGATTGTGGTCCTTCCAGGATGATTCATTCCTCTGGTCACTCAGCCTTCCAGCCATTTTTGCCCCTGTATTTAACTTATTTAGCATTTATTTATCCAATGTTCTTACCTAAGACATAGAACTGTCCACTATTCTGGAGTGGAAGGAAATTTGCTCAGACTTTCTGTCTCTCTGCTCATGTGATCTGTCCTCAGAATTCATTGACATTTGAAGATTAGATAAAAGCTTTCTAAAATATAGTTAACATGCAGTCTTCATATTGGACATCCAAGCTATTTACTGTCAAAAGATCCAGACAAACTGAAAAAGGATGTGGCAGAAGATAAATTGATGTTTCTAAGACTCATATAATATAGCATTAAAATAGTAAGACTATAGATTTGATTATTAGTTTTTACAGGACAGTGTAAGTCATGTTGTCCTAGAAGAAGTAACAAGGAATTGTGTCTGAGCTGAAGTTTCAGTAAAGAAGGAAAAAATAAAACATGAGTATTTGCTCTGAAAAAAAATCTTTGTACTTGTAAATAATGTGCATGAGGATTCATATATTTCCGCAATATTGAACTTTGTGAATCAGGAACCATAAAAGAAATTCTAACGCAAAATTTTGTGTCATGGAAGCTGTAACAAATAGAAAATGAACTTGCATGACTCTACTTTGTTTTGGTTTTTGCCAATAGGTTTTAATTAAGCAGCAGTGTTTATGTGAATTAACTTTTTGCCTGGGTGATCTGAGTCATCTTTGTATCTTTTCCCAATGCAAAACCTCAACAGTCCCTTTCTTACTTTTCCTCTTCTTGACAGGCTAATTTATATACACCCCCACAGACAATAATTTATTTCTATGTCATTAATACTTTAGTTTACAAATAGTGAAAGTTCATTGTGGGACTTGTTACATGTGAACTTAGAACTGAACAGGTGTACAGTTCTACAAAGTTCTGAAATCCTTTTAAATATATGAATTGCTTTCATCTGGTAAGTTTTCTAAATTTTGTAGTGTCATGAGACATAAGCTGATTTTTTTCACCAAGTAAATATTTCTTCTCTTTATTGGAAAAGGTACACAAGCAGAGAGAAAATAAATTCTATATAGATACACTTCAGCAATAGTATCAGAATATTTTTTTAATATCTTTAAAAATAAAGTGCAGTTATATCAGAGATTAATAGAAGGGTTTCTGATTCTTCCGAAAACATAGTAACTTCCCCCCCCTCCCCCCCTTTTTCTACTTGTTTATAAATAACATGGGAAATCAGAAGTTTAGACATAGTGTCTATTTGGTGTACTTTGTGATTTTGAAAATAAGAAAAAAAAAAATGTGCCAGAGATTTTAGAGCAGAAGAGGTATTCCTGACTATAAAATCAGAATAAAGCCCAAAAACATTCCAGAATGTCCAAAAGTTACCTTCTTGAAAAAATATATAGGTAAAAATAATCTTCTTGCATTATTGTCAATTGAGGAGCCACTTTCTGACAAATGATAAAGAGGTAGAAAGTTTAGACAAGGGCCTCCAAACCCATCTTGCTTATTGGAGTGAGAAGTTCACACTAGTTGTGAAGAGCATTTTTCTCCCTGATTCTTAGCTTTTCACAGAGAGAAGAGGTAACACTGCACTGACATAGGATATGAAAACATGGAAATATCTCATTGCTTTTTCCTGTTTATGATTTACACAGAAAAGCCATCCAGAAATGAATAATTCTGACTTGGAGCAGAGTTGAAATACTATGTATTAAGGCCAGGAGGCACACGCTGAAAAGTAGAAAACGAAAAGTTAAACACCTTCTTGCAAGAGGGTACAGAAAATAGCAGCTAAATGATAGATCACTTTCTAGTAGTCTTGAGAGATATTTTATTCTGAAATGTCTGTTGTGCACCCAAAAGGTTCTTTCTGCTCTTCCTTAGGTCAATAGGGTGCTAAAAATTATGATAGAAATCTCCATGACTCCATAGTTTTAATATGAAAATGAGCCTTTTGTTCTCAGAAAAAAAAAAAAAATCTCATATTTCTCTTAGGAAGTAAGATAGCCAAAGTGTCTTGACTTATTTTAGATAATCTGACTTGGATGCTTGAATGTAACAATGGAGAGATTGTGAAAAAAATATGTTATATTGTTCTGAGTTCAGATAGGGGTTTCTTGCAATCAATTTTTACTCATTATTCCTTGGTTACTTTTTTCTATATGCTTTATGTTACTGAGAGTATGAATGATTTTTCTCAAAAATACTGGTTTTAACGAGAGTGAGACCATTTGAGTATTCAAAAAATACTTCATTCTTAAGTCTTTTTTCTCTAGG
The DNA here is from genome assembly GCA_013399895.1 of Serilophus lunatus. Lineage (NCBI taxonomy): Eukaryota > Metazoa > Chordata > Aves > Passeriformes > Eurylaimidae > Serilophus > Serilophus lunatus. The sequence continues at coordinate 133,041 of VXBA01000003.1, forward strand.
CATATCACAACTGTGTATTCATTTGCAGACAACTTATAAAAATAGCTCTAAAATAAAAAGCTTAAAAATTGTTTCCAGAAGACCAAATGAGATATAGACCTTGCTTATTTGCAGTAATGTGGTGTCAACAACACCAGCAACTACAATACATAAAACTATTTCCAACGCGTTAAGCAAACACATCATTTTTATAGACTAAAGCAAGTAAATTATTTGTATATTTATTGTGCACAGTCTAGCGGTAAACGGTGGTAAGACCCCTGTAGCGAAAAGCACATCACACTGTATGCATCCATAAAACGCAACTTGCAGGTTGAACATAATATATAAAGATTTAAGATGTGCTCTGAATCACATCTTAGAAAAGAAGGAAAATATCCAGCCTCACACTAAAGAAAAGGCACAGTACAACCCAGTGACTTACACAGTACGTAGTTGTTTCAAATTGTTTAAAATGGGAATATGTAATGTAAAAAATGTATTCTATTTATTTCATGATGAAAAAAGTGCTATATCCTTGTGACTCAAAAAGCAGTAAACTTGAATAAACTCTACAGCATAATGGGGAATGAATGGAAGACTTGCCTCTCATTTAGACTGCATAGCATTTCCTCATGTTTACCAGAATTATGAAATCACAGTTTTGGGTTTCAAATCAAATCCCATTGTGGACATATCTGCCATCTTGTTTATAAAACAATAGCTTCAAAGCTGCTATAACCTCCAATCATAGGCAGAGCACTTTGAAAAAGCAGCCAACCTTAAAGTGTTTTTTTCTTTCTACACCCATGTCGACTCTAGTCTGTTTATCCTTGTGGTGGAGAAGGATATAAGTGACAATGCTAATAATAGGCCTGTGTCTTAATTAAATATCTGTCCCACGTTGCATTACAAGTGTACTAATATAACCACAGGCTTTTTATTCCCTTTTCTCAAAGTGTGGATAAGATAGCAGTCCATTCTCTCTCTCCTCATATGATCTCTCCTATTTTATCGATTTTGAGATTCACCATTAAGAAACTGTTAGACATACCTTCTGATTTCTACAGCAATACTAAAATACTATTTACAGATGAAGCAATTTCTTTTTATACTGGTAAATTTTCCAAAGTCAAAGCTGAATGTGTACATTTTGCAAAGTATGTCCTACCTGAATGAAGCATCCTTTTAACTGCCATTTTTCTTGAAAAAAATATTAATTGTATCTGTAATCTCCTTTTCATTATTTCTCAAGTTTCCCAATCATGACTTTGTTTTCAAAAGTGAAGGTTAAAAACAATATTTACTGGACTGAAATGTAAGAAGACATAAATCTAGAAATATACATCTTGAACTTTGCAAAAACTCTCAAAAGAGAGATTTTTAAGGTTAATGAAAAAAAGCCCACTACTATACTTAAGATTGTATAGGAAAAATTTCTCTTCACCTTTAACAAATGTGTTTAGATATTTGTAGTGT
>VXBA01000003.1:134531-154870 GCA_013399895.1 Serilophus lunatus
TGAGGGCGGTGCCGGCCCCGCGCTGCTGCAAGGGAAAGCCAACGAGAAGCCCACGGTGCCGGCAGCCCCGGGGGCAGCCCCCGCACGGCGGGAGGGGCGTGGTCGCGGCCCGGGCAGCTCCTGTGGCCCCGGTCAGCCCCAGACCCCCCTTTTGTGGGTTCTGTGGGCGGCGGGTGCTCTGGGAGGCGGCAACTATCCCGCGGCTGGCAAAAAATAGCGGCGAGAAGCTGTTGGCTCACAGATTTTGGCGGAAACCACCATTTATTGAAGCCGGAAACCTCAAAGGAAAAGGTGGAGCCGGGACCGCTGGCCAATCCGAAGCAGCAAAACCAGGAAAAAGACCACGAAATTCACGTAAAACTTAAAGAGCTTAAAAGCCCGAAAAAACAAAAGTTCACTCTTTTTGGCTTCCTGCAAAGCTAAAAAACAGCAACACCGCTCCCCTTCTACTTCCAAGCCTCGTGGCTTAACTCAGCCCACCTCCATCGGCATTGGAGCCACGCGAGCACAACTACAAGTTAAAAGCTTCCCCAAATAACATCCCAAGTTAAAAAAAACCCTTTCACTGTGTTGTGTTTTTCAGAAATTCCAAGGGCTGGGAATTAGCTGCCACCAGAGAAAGAAAAAAAGTAGCTCTTCCTTTCCACTGCTTCTCTGTGGCCAGTTTAGCTGGCCTTTAAAAGCAGTTCCCTTATTCCTTTTTTCTTTATTTTCCTTTTTATAGTTTTATTAGATAATTGTTTTGTTATGTTGAATCTAAGGTTCCCTTAAACTGTATTTCCTTTAAGCTCCAGACAAATAAAATGTTTCGCTGTTGTCACATTCTGTCATTCTTCTCGTCATTATTAAAAGTGCCCCCTAGTTAATATTGTAGTGCTTAAACCACCACAATATTAATAACAGATAATTGATAATTTTTGAAATTACTTTAGAACATGATTGTCTGAAATTCATATCTATAATTTAGATTAGCATCAGTGCAGAGACCTTTCATTCTATCTCCATGGAAAATATTTGACATTCCAAAAACTTAAGTGCTGCCATAATCTGGTAGGAAAATCAGAAAATGTTACAATGTTGCACTCCTTTATCCTAAACTAAAGAGATAGTTTTAAAAACACTATTCTCGATGTCTTGAAGGAAGATAAAATAAATAAATGAAAAAAAAACACACAATAAAAAACCTATTATTCATACCTTTAATTTACAGCAAAATTACTTTTTCCAGGTTCACCTTTAGAAATGAATGTAAAATAGTGTTTTTAATTTATAGCTGAAGGAACAGGAAAACAGGAATCTCATGATGACCAACAAGGGCCAGAGTAAAATATTGCATGTGGCTCAGAATGACACAAAGTGTCACACAAAGCAACACATCCTTGGCAGTGTTTAAGGCAAGGTTGAGTGGGGCTTTGAGCAACCTCATCTAGTGGAAGATGTCCCTCTTCATGGAAGAGGGCTTGCAACTAGATAATATCTAAGAAAAACTGATATATTTTTATCTGGAAAATAAATTATTACATTTCAAGTAAAAATGCATTACAAGGTGGACAACTGAGAAAATCAAACTTGCAAATAAATTATTCCAACCCACAAAAAAAAATACACTCTCAATGAAATATTTATATTTTGAAAAATTGTTTTTCAACTCAAGTTTTATTTTTAGAAACATTTGGATTATGGATTCCATATTTTTTGTAATACTTAACAAATTTCAAATCTTATCTAAACTGTGTTAATTAAAAAAAGTATATGAGTTAACAGCTCTGTGAACATAAAACTGTTCTGTAACTGATGTTTTTCAATTAATTTTTTGGCTTGGACAAGGAAAATGTTTAGTTGAGAGTCATTTTATTTTTAAGCTTTGTTGTTTTAGTTATAGTAGGGTGAGCTAAGTTGCAGTATCTAGTGGGATTTCTTGACAGAGAAGATACACATGCAGAAAAAAAAAAAAAAAGAAAGAAAAAAAAAGAAAAATAGGTCCTTTTTCAGCTTTCTTCTTACAAGTGTAATAGAAAAGGTTTTTCAAAAAATTAGCTTTCAAATTATATCAACTTCTTGAATTCCCCAGTTAGGTAAGTCAGGTTTTTTAAACCCCATGTGTATCAGAATCATAGCATTTCCACAACTACAAGATCCTCCACACCTTGCAAGAACAGTCAAGGCTCAATTAAATTAAAATATTCAGTCTCTTGAACTTAGAAGTATCACTAGCTCCTGCGCTTCCTCTGTTGGTTACTGTTTGGAATTAAATTTTCAGTTACAACCAGATTTTTAAACATATGTTAAGCAGATATTAGATAGAGCAGATCAAATATGTCACTTACTGTTCATTTCAATACAAGAGGCAGAATTAAAAACTCTTTCCTCAAATTACCAAAAGTATTCTGTGGTATTATGAAGAATTTAAAAAAAAAAAATCTAAACATTTGAGTAACTACATTTGGTCTTAAATTACCCATAGTGCTCACGATTTCCCTCCATAGCCTTTTTAGCTTAACTACCTGATCAAAGTAAGAAATAATAGTCCATGTGAGATGAATTCATTGAAATGCGATAGATTCTTTGTTTTATAATGCAATGACTTAAATATTTGCTTATATACCATCTTGATTCCAATGGATTATGGTTTATACTTTTTTTACTTACAAATTCACTATCTCAGAAAAGAAACTTGTCAGGAATTTTGTTCAGCTCTATTAAAATTATTAGTAAAACTATACTACACTATAATAATTACACCAGAGTGCATTGCATTCTGGAAATCAGCATCTGCATGATTGAGGCTTGATTGTGCAGAAAATTACGTGGAAGCATTAAAAATTAAATCAGTTTAATAGCTGACTGATGTCTCCGTAAAAAATATCAAAGCAAGTTAGTATCTGAATAGGACATTCATACCAGCATTGACCAGGTTATTGTTCAAATGACAATTATCAAAATTGTGGTCGGTATGGTGGATTAAACCAATGCAATGATTATATCACAACTTCTGTGACTGTGGGATGAGTGTATAATTCTTTTATTTATATATATGTGAGCATAGAAGCATAGCATGGATTTTAAATGTGTGAAGACACTTTCTTTCCAAATTATTTCAGATTCCATTTTGAATTAGCCTGACATATGCAAGAAAAAATAATTAGTATGATCCCTACAGTAGGTTTTTAGAGCTACATGTATAAAAACTATTCTTAAATTTACTAACAGACTGTGGAAACTTAATGCATACACACAAAATATTTTTATGCATCACATAATGTACAAGATGACAAGTGAATAAAGGAAGTCCTATACATGGTATAATCCAAAAACCAAGGGCTTCAAATGGAATTTTGAATCAAAAAAAATTGAAAAATGCATAGAAAAATAAATCAATTCAAAGTCATAAATTATCTTGGTTTTAATATATACTACACATCAGCTAAAATGCAAAAGGAAATATTTATAAGCTTCAAATGACTGGTTATTAATCAATCAGTCATTTAAGGAAAGGTATGTAACTCTTGGGAGAAGTACCTTATAGAGTTTGTTTACATACTGTCTACAGTTTACGTACTGTTTTACAGGCTGTCAAATACATTAATGCTTTGGGCAAAATCAGACAACATGCACAAGTCATGACTTATTTCAGACAATGTGACAATAATATTTCTTTCTCTTTTTTTCCCAGACTGCCTATAAATGAAAACACACATCTTTTATTTCAAATCTATAGTGAATTTTTACATCATGAAGAGTCTCTGGGGTTTCCTCCCTAAAGAACATTTAGTTATATGGTTTATATGAGCAAAGTATAGTTAATGTCATTTTTCCCTATATGTGCATAGACTTGTGTTCAAGGAAATTTTTAAACAAGTTAATCCATGAGAAATCTCACATTCAGGTTCAGGTTTATCTCTACTTTCTGGTAAGTTTAGACAATAAATAGCTTCTACTCTATCCTACTGTGAACAAAATTTAGTTGCCAGGGCTACAAAAGAAGTAGAGCAATAGTTGTATAAAAAAAGCATCAGTTTCCTCAATCACTTCTGCTGACCTCAAAGAAAAGCTGCAGGTTTGTAATGGTAAGGTGAATGTCAACAGTAACTGAAAGAAGCTTCAAAAGAAAGTCAAGGAGCTATTTATGGCCCAAATGACTTTCAATTACTTCTTCTAGACAACATATACAGAAAGATTTCTTGTCAGGTTCCTAGGAATTATGAACTATTAATTTCATTTTTCTAGTTTGTAGAAACCATTTCCTGTTCTTTCTTCACCTGATAGTGATGAGATATTAGAAGAACTAACAAATTGCCTTCCTCCAGCCCTACCTCCAATTTTATTGTTTCTCTCTTGAAGTAAATGCCATCACTATTATTTTCTGTGTTAGTAAAGTACAAGGGAAAAATATCCGAAAGGAAGCATAAGTTTTTCCATCTGTAGGTTGTGGTGGATATAGGGAGTCAGTAGAGTATTATAATAGTCTAAAATGAAATAAAGCTATGAGCAAATGCATAGAAAAATCACTATAAAATAGAGAGTGGTAGGTCTAATATGAAGAAAAGCAAAACTGGAGACATCAGTGATGGATAAAACTGACAGAGGAAAAGAAGAGTTGGTAATATAAACATAGCTTAGGTTAAAGCAGTGTAAAAGAATGTGATAAAAAACAATGAGTCAGAGTAATGAAGCAAAAACAAAAAAAAAAATGGGTAGTTGTGTTCGGCAAACTCAAAGGAACTCAGTCTAACACTATAACCATTCAAGCCTTTGCCCTTACTGGAAATACGTTTGTTACAGTTTTAACTTAATGCAAGACAAGGAATTTGAACAAACTATTTTATGTCTTGTGAGAAGTCTGAGCTCAAAATGTAAGGGAGCTATCCTTACAGCATATGTAAGTATTGGAAGAGGATGTTTTAGGCTAGGATTGAAAACTTCACGTGTGATAATAAATCTAGTTCTCCTACAATTCAAAATGGGGTGATGAAATTTTTGAATATTCTTTTGGGCTCTTATTTCACCTGCAAATAACATTAATCTGTTGTAGATTTCAAAATAGAAAGCATTCATTAAGTTGTTAGTCCTAACTTCAGGTTTCACACTATCTGCTAAACATATAAAAGTTATTGCTGACGGAATGGTCCTAAAAGACTACTTATGTAAAAGTCATTTCATGGTAAGGTTGAACTTATTCTTCTGATGTATTGCAGAACAGTTTGACATCCAGCACAGTTGCCAATGGGCAAGAAAAGCACAGAGAAAATGGAAACAGCAAAAACATTCATGCTGTGTCTTATACAGCAACTTCAAGCAGTTATCAGACATCACTGGCCTCCCTGTATTAGCTGCAAACTCAGAAATTTTATGCTCGAACTAGTACTCAAGATTGGTATCTTTTACCAAAGAAGGTAAAAAAAAAAAAAAATGACAAAGATTGATAATTTCTAAAATTCAGTGACTGGCTGCTGCTAGAGAAGCTGAACTTCAGGAGCAGGGAAAAGTAGTGAGTATAATCAGATCTAGCCATCACTAACAAGTAACCTCATCTACAGGAGTATGCATGATTAACTACAACTAAACAGTCCCTGGACTAGCATTTAACTAGGCAGTATGTATCCCTCGAGCAGCAGCCAGTGGTCTTGAGTGAATTCTTGTCACAATCATTTCTGTCTTTGTCATCTCATAAAATATCCCTTCAAGTGATTGCTGTACCTATTTTTAATTCACTTAAGTTTTTATATTTGCTGAGATGTAATATAGCACTATCTGGCTATGTCTCACTCTACAACAGAGAACATTTCTACCTCTGGTTGATGTCTCTTCCTGGTAAAAATAAAACCTTACACTCAGCTGTAAATTTGCAGACCTCTGCATGTCAGACTGGAGACAGTGCTTGCTGAAAAGACAGGTACTGATGCCCAACAGCACTGCGTAATGGTATTTATTTTAATGTCGATCCCTCTTTGCATGCCTATGAAAATCTACAACTGTGCCTTGAATGTACTGGCATTTGTTTCTAAGATGCCCTGAAATCGCGACAAAGGCTGGAGCAGGGAGTTTAGGGGAGTTTACTGTGCTACTACAGTATTGCTGCTACAATGCAATTGAAACAACAGGGTAACATACTGCAAGATCTCACAATTTTTGATGATAAAGAACACAAATTTGATTCCCAGAAACAATTTCTACTAAATTATTTTGATTTTTTTATGGTAAATGTTATTTCCAAATAGTGAAAATCAGGTTTAATCTCTATTTACTACTGTAAATTTGCTTTATAGAAAAGCTCATGGTAAAGAAGCCTCCCACAGATAGATTTTATAAACAAAGATCGAGTCATCCTCAAGTAGGTAAGACTTGGACTACACTTTCTAGGATCTTGTCTTGGCCAATGATAGTTATTAAAAAAAAAAAGCACAAAGAAATTGACCATTCACTAGAAGGTATGGTAACATATAACAGGTTTTTTTAAAAGAATAAAAACCATAAACAATGTGCATATAAAATATGTTTACAAAATAAATGAAACCCAGATGTACTTTCTTGAAATAAATTTTATGTGAATGTCTGAAGTACTGACAGCTATTTTGAAAACTGACATTCACAGAATCACAGAATATGCAGAATTGGAAGGGAACCACAAGGATCATCAAATCCAGCTCCCGGCTCTGCACGGACCATCACACTCTTTGTTTTGGGCAATATCGAATGTCTCTCTCCAACCTCCCACAAAGATTAAGTGATACACATGTACAACTTTAGGCATATTTCTAACTACAAATTATGGAACTAGAGACTCTTCTGAAATATTAGTGAGTGTAAACTGATGGAGAGTGGTTGAGATTATCAGTTAGGACACTTCAGTGAATTCTGGATTCTCAATATCAAATAAAAAAACTGATTACTTTCAAGGCAAGTTCCTCAATTTTTTATTTTATTTTTTTATAGCAAAAAACCTTATGCCACTTAAAGTTTAACCCCAAAGGTTACTCAGTATTTGGATTCTCATTTTATTAACATTCTGTAATAAATGTCCAAGGAAGTATTTATATTTGCTTAAGGTTCACTTTATTTGGAATCTTCTCTCATATTGAATTTGACCTTCACAAGTTCTTTTCTATAAGTGGTGACCTTTAGATTAGCCTCCCGTGTAAAGAAGTGGCTATGTTGTCTGACACTTTTTGTTCTGCACATAACCAAAAAATATATGAATAATTTTAAAAATCTGTTATAAATATATCATTTTACTAGTTTTCCAAACAAAATAATATATTTTCTATTATATTCAAGATACTATGAGTGAATTTTCATTATTTCTTTCTTAAAAAACCTCAAAAAATATAAAAGATTTTGTTATACACAGATTCAGATGAGCACATTTGGAGTGAAGAGTTTTATGAACAAAAATTCAGCTTAATTATATTTTTTGTCTTCCATTAAAGAATTTACAAGTTCATGGCATTTCATTATAATTTAATAGCATTTCATTATAACCATATTCAGATGCCAAAGAAAACAGAGAAAAAAAGTTTTGTTTGAGAAATATGCACATGGTATTGAGTCAAATGCTGGCAATAATAACATAATGACATACATATAATGTGTTCTTTAAAAAATATCACTTTAAAAATATACTGTTCTAAAATATGAAAAATTACACACGAGTTGAACAAACATGGTTTTGAGTTCATACAAAGGAAAATAATTTTCACCCATAGACAATGATGCATTGAAAAGTCATCCTTACATGCCACGCAGTCTCCATCCTTATCAAAATTTTCAAGACCCAATGTACAAAACCCCAAATAACAGTCTGACCCCACAGCTGATCCCACTTTGAATAGAAGCCTTTGCAAGAGGCCTCTTGAGGTTCTTTCCTGCTTGAATTATCCTTTAGTCCTTATGAAAAACCATCATCAAGTATAAAGGTTTAGTTTATATATCTACTAAGATGATCCCCATTTAGTGATTAAATGTCATTGTCTTAGGAAAATGGACAGAAACTGCATTTACTCTGCGTGTATCTTTGTGAGCATCAATAAGTAAGATTTCCAGAATGCATATGTATCAGACTGAAATGTCATGAATTAACAGTTTCTCCACAATATTCTGAAACTGGCACTAAAGTACTGTAGCCAAAGGTCAGGGAACTAGAAACAGGAGGAAAAATATATTATACTGGATGAAAGATAAAGGTTATTATTATGTAGCCGGACTCAAAACGTGAACAGTAGTACCGTCTGATCTTTACATACATTTTGTTAATTTATGTTACAGTCATTGACTAAAACTACTATTTAAAGTAAAAATAAACACGGTTATTTGATGCTTATGTATATATTGATACTACATAGCATCCTTGTTTTTGCTTAAAGCATGGATGAATGCATCATAATGAATCTTAGGACAGATTTTTATATGATACACAATTTCAGTCTTTCCATTGAAATAAAAATATTAACTTCTCTAACCTATTTTCACATTTATGGTATTCAAATATGAAATATCTTCCCTTCTCTGTTCAAGAATCTTAAGTCAATAAGAAGTTTACCACTGTGTTTATTTATCCCATGATGTCTTTACACCTTAGCCACCTGAGATCATCAGTTCTAGAACAGTATGACTGTGGGCCTGCAGCCTTCTGAGAGGCTAAAATAACAGAAGGCAATCTTCTTTTGTCACATACATCCAAAATAACTTCAGCGTAATACACTTTAAATCCCTGTCTCTTTCATACTATACTTTAGGTTTGATTTATATCTTTCTTTTTCCTATATTTTACTTTTCTTTCTTGCTTGCTTTCCTTTTTCCCTTAGTCTTATTTCTGGTATCTTTGTCTCATTACAAGTTGAACACAATACCCAGGACATTTCACTCAAAAGATAAATTATTCGGGTATCAACACCTTGCAAACATCTCACTCACAGAGAACAAGATGAAAAAGTTTGTGTCTGCAAGAAGCAGGTTAGTGGGTTTTTTGTGTATAAGAAGATTTGATGACTAAATATAATCTTAGATTGTTGAGAATATCTGATACCAATGGCATACCACAGGCAAAACACTAGAGCAAATGTAGTCCTGCCTGATGAGGCTTCTCAGATAAAATAATTTTTATTGTTTACCTTTTTGACAGATATTTTGATATCTCTCTGAAATTTTTCTATCTTTTGTAACTGTAAAATTTTCTTCATTCTATTGAAGAGATCAATGGGCTTTTGGTTTCAATAAATCATTACTGCAACTGTGTTGTCAAAGTTCTATGAATCAGCTTCAAAGGCTTTACGGGAAGACACTGATGATTAAATGTATATTATATCTATTGGATTTGTGTTCCGTTATTACAAATAAAAATCCAGGTATATTAGAACTAATTAGTAGAAAAGTACATAATTATTCCTATATTTTATTACTTGATAATGCTACTAATATTTAAGTTAATTAGCTTTTAGCAATCTTTAAAATATACTTTTTTGCTCACAAAATACTACAGAAATAAAGTGTTTTGTTTGAAGACATGTTTTGGGCAGTAGTCTTACGAAGATCCAAATATGCTGAGAATCTCAATCTCAGCAGACCTTTTTTTTTTTTTTTTTTAACTAAGTATCAAATGTTTATTTCTCTTAAAGATGAATTATTGTGACCACCCATTATTTTTTTCTTCAGCACCATCCCCTGCCCTTTCATAGACTTAGTAATTCAAACACTGTAGATGTTTTTAGGTTGTGAGAAAAAACAGTTAAAACTAAATTAATTTTCCTACATGTGATCTCCCATCACACCTTTATTTATAAATCCCAGAAAGAATGATATATCATTAATATGCTGTCCAGTTTTGTTTCTTTGTTTAATAGCTATAACTGCATCTATTTCTGTATGGATAGCCTTTGACATTGATAAAGGTGTTTAACAAATACAATAGCAAAGCTTTTTTATTATACAGAATTACAGTGAGAAACTGCATAGCATCCAGTTTTCTAAAACAAAAAACCACCTCAAAACTCCTAGAAACTTATTATTCTTTCTTGGAGCATGCGAACAAAGAAACATCAGTACTATGGGTGTTGATGTGAAGATGATGTTATGTTTTTCATGGTTCCTTGAGAGGACAGTAAGCCTTTCAGAACTCTATATTAGTGTTCAAAGCAGAATGAGTAAATGAAGTTCCAGGACCGCTGTGTGTAATATATTTTTAAGGGAGGGCCCAACAAACCTTATCATTCTACAACACATAGTTATGTACAGCTAGACAGTTTCCTAGTCTTGCTGCTTCTCTTTGCTTTGAGGTAAATTATAAGCCAAGAGAACAAAATGTACTAAAGACATTTTGAGTATGAGCTTTTCATGCATCAGTGGCTACAATTGCCAGAGGACTCTGAGAGATGGTAAAATGACCAGAAAAGATAGATAAGTCAAAAGAATTTCTCCTAGGACATGCTTTTAACATCCTGATTGCTCAGAAAAATCTTTTAACTGTTGCAATAACACCTCTGCCTTCTCTCCCATTTAATGGAGAATTTCTGCCTTGCACTTGTTAAAAAGAATTAGGCCATAAAAAATGTCAGCAACTTCAAAAATATAAAATAGTAATATAATATTTGTCTAAAATTATGTTGAATCTTTTCTGCTACTTGGAAACACTTTATCATATTCTTTTACTATATTGTTTTATGCTGAAAGGATAAGTGACGATTGTTGCTCAGTGTATGAACTTTCTGCCTTATTACTATCTTTCAGAAAGATGGCCCTCTGGGCTTGTTTTAAATTCCAGAGAGAATTCCACAGACAGGTGAAATCAACTGAATAAAATAAATTGAAACCTACATTGTTGAAATGCTGTGGGGTTTAAGTAATGAAGTAAAAAGCTACTGTGTTCTGCTTTCAAGTGTACCTGAACTGTAAAGAAAGGTGTGATGTCTCTCTGAAACACTAATCTAGATAGAAATCTAGATAGAAATGCTAGTGACAACATTTCTCTTCCTACTATTCCATTGGTTTCTGCAACAGATATTGAAGGCAATCTCAAGGTTTCTTAACTTACATTTCACAGAAAAACATTTGCTTGACAAGGCACATCCACAGCTTCCCTGGGCTACATCTTCTGGAGCCTTACCACTCTCATACTAAAACATTTCTTTCAAATATGCAATATAAACTGATCCTCTTTCAGTTTAAAGCCATTCACCTTATCACTACAAGCTTTTGTAAAAAATTCCTTTCCATCTTTTCTGTATTTCCTTTATTTACTGGAAGGCTGCTATAAGGTGTCCCCAGAACTTTCTCTTCTCCTGGCTGAACAACTTCAGCTTTCTCATTCTGTCTTCATAGCAGAGCTGCTCCAGCTCTCTCATCATCTTGTGGCCCTCCTGTGAACCTGCTACAATAGGCTTACATCCTTCTTGTCTCATTACTACTTATGCTTCACAGTAATATTATTCTCCTTTTACAGCATGCATGGGTAATAGTAGCCACTCTAGGGTTAATAAGATATTAACTTCAGGAATCACCCCTCCCCCCCCAAGTGCTGTCTTTATATTATCTTGCATATTCCTCAAATCTAAGTATTTAGTCAAGAACATTCAACACAATATGAGTATCAACATCTCTACTTTATATTTTCTGCTTTGGGAAGAATACTGATACCTTAAACTCCTAGCATTTCATTAAATACTGAAATTAGTAATCTATAATTCACTATCTTACAGAGTTACAGTCTGTGATGATATTATAGCAGCAGTACATATCAAGAGATATAGCTGCTCATTTGTGTGACATATATATATATATATATAACAACAACATAGCTTTATAAAAACACTCAAAAAATTCAGCCTTTATGAATATAAACTGTAAAAATCAAAAATGAGTAAGTTAATTTGTGTTTGGATATCATGTGCTGGAACAAATTAATTTTTTTCCATTTTCATAACACCTTCATGTGTGTAATACAGAACAGTGTTGTATGTGTCCAAAACATTATGAAAATTACATTCATGTCAGTGATGTATGTGTCCAAAACATGATAAAAATAATATTCATGTGCAAAGTTGTATCTTCTACCACAGCCAGTTAAACTTAGTATCACCTGCCAACATGAGAACAGTAAATTATATGATATTCTGTATGTTCTTGTCATGGACACAAGATGCAAACAGAACTTCTTTTGTGACCATTTTCCAGAAGAAGGTCATCCCAACACCGCTCATTTGTTTGTGCTGACATTCATGTTTCTTCACAGTCCTAAATACTTCTTTCTGACTTGGATTTCTTTGCTGAACTGTTGAGCCTAGGTAGGAAATTTGTAACTTATCAGGAAAAAAAAATAACGTTAAGCAAGTTATTAAGCAAAAGAAAAAAAAAAAAAAAAAGAAAAAAAATAAGAAAAAGAAAGTGGAAGTCAGAGACACAGATGTTGTTTGTGTGTTTTCCAACAGCTGCAAATATGACACCTGAACATATCATCTCAATGCAAAAAACCCCAACCAAACAAAACCACCACCACCACCAACAAAAAACATTTAAGATTTTAAAAACATATTTTGAAAAAAATAGTATTCATATGAAAGCAGGGATTAAATCCAAATATTTGAGAGGAATTAAAGATTACTGCTTAACTGCATATCTAAATCAGCCTTAACTAACATACAGAACAGCTGTGGAGCCTTTGTGAGATAGAGTTCTGTTACATAAAATGGCAAGCTGATTGCTCTTGTTTTGCGTGGCTAATGTTAATCACTGTAAATGACCTTCTTTATTTATTTATTTTCTGAAAACTTATAGTATGTATAAACTGCTACAGACACCTGAAATATAGCAGGCAGGAAAAGACCTCCAGAGAATTCATATTTTCCTCAGGAATTATTGTTAAATATTTTTGCAGTTCTGTGAAAGTATTTTTTTATCTTTTATTTGTCCAGCTAAGGAAGATCTGTTAACTTGCTATATCCTGCCATATTAAATACGCATGAAGATTCAGGCCCAGGAAGAAAACTACTTGTAGTAGACTTAGAGGAAGAGAAACTTTCATCCTGGAATAACCCGTGTACATGTAGACTTATACATATGTAGAAGTGAACTCTAATACCTGCAGATTTAGGATGCAGATGTGCTGCCCTAAATAGTGAAGAAAAATGATAGTGTGCCACTATAGACTAATCCCATACCGTTTCTCAGACAAAACAGATTGCTCATTCTCTCCCTGGCATAACAAGTCCCTGTACTACCAGCTATAAGTTTTCCTCTGGTAGCTTGCTTATTAAAGATTTATGCTAATTCATACCCTACCAATATAATAAAAACAAGGTAAAGATGGATTGCTTATTGCATTTTACTGTTTTTAAATTCTGGTGAATTTGAAAAGCATCTAGCATTCCTATACTAAAAACAATGGTCATACATTAAGAAATGCTACATTTACAATGTGACTGAACTCAGTTTATTTCCTCCTTTTTCTATCTCTATATACTGATATCAACAGGATTCTGGTTTGTTTGCTTTTTTTAAAAAAAAAATTTTTTGACCTTGTTTTGCACTGGAAGAAATAGCTTTCATGGCAAATTGTAAAACTGTTGTGCTCATTTTTTTTTTCTGCATTTTTTTCTCCCTGTTTCTTTGGAAAAATCATTTATGCTGTTTGATTTATCTATCCAAAATAGAACGTATTTCACAGAGGTGTTAAAAATAGTATGCTGATACTTTATAAAAATATTTGAAGTTGTTTACAGAGACCCTTGATCATAAGAAGATAGCACTGAAAATACATTACAAGGGACACATATTGAGGACATGAGCTTGATAAATAACCTCGAATTAGGATAAAAATATGTGAAATTACAGCAGATTTTTTATGGGTTTTGCTTTTGTATTTGAAGTGTATTACAGAAGTTGATTTGACAGCCACATATAAAATAAAACATATCCAGCAACTCCATTGGAATAGACATGTAGATTACTATGTCAAAAACATAATCTAGAACTACAGCTTGTGTGAAAATACAGGGAAAATGTAAGTAGCCACAAGTACATATCTCAACACCTCTGATGCCTTGAGGTTTTTCCTTATATTTTTAGGGATATTAGCCTGACTATATAGTTTGAATTATAAGTTTTCCTGAGAGGCCTTTTCCTGAATGTTTACATTATTCTCTAAACATAATGAGGGTAGCAAGAAAAAATGCAGGCCTAGAACTCCTGGACCTGCTTCATGGTGGGGGGAGGACACACAAATTTCAGATGGGTACAAGGAATTAGAAGGACTCTGCTTGGATACATTGGGGACATGGGCGTTAGATGAACTTTGGTTGGACACTTTAAGGGGTGGGTAGTTTTGAAAGTTATAAATGTAAGCTGATAATTGTCTTTGGTGCACTTGGACAGTGGACAACTCCCAGAAAAAACCTGCACTTTTTCCTTTTACCTCTATTAATTTGTGTTGTGGTTTTTATTCACCTTTCCATTTCAGGCATCAGTTTTGGTGACTCCCACCAGGACACAGGACGTGTGATCAGTCTGAACGAAACATTCCATCCTCTGCTGATCCAAGACTTCCAAGCTCCCATGTGTCCCTTGCAGGAAGTTAAGACAGCTTTTTACAGGTAAAAGGAGAGAATTCCTTTGGAGAGGCTGGGAAGATTTTTTTCTTAACCTCAGGCTACAGAGGACCTCTAGTCACAGGGGCCAGGGTCATTTTTGGTCTGTCCATAGAGTAAGTGGACCCTAGCTGAGGGTGGCTGGAGTCTTTTAGGACCTTACCCTAATGGGCTTGCCCTGTTTTTACCCTTTCTGTGGGAAGAAACTGCTTTCGACAAGGTTCCCTCTCCAGTAAAGGGCCAGGGGGGGAAGGATGGTGGAGAAAGTGTGTGTGTGGAGGAGTGGGGGGGCACGGAGAAGCTTTTCTGAGCTTTATCCAGCATTACAAATAGTTGCTGGCAGTGGCATAAGACAATGAGTACTTATTTTGTAGCTCAGGGTTTTTGAGTCCAACTTTGGTTAGAACTTTGTTCTTTGTTTTGTTGTTTGAAACATGAGACTAACAGAATTAAAGAGGGAAGTAATCCCAAATAATTCACCTCTGGGGTTGGTTTTATGGGCTTGGCATTGGCTGGCTAGCACAGAGTCAAATCTTAAAAAATCTGAACTTGTTAAATTGTGCACTAAAACACGGTTGTCACAACCAGCTGAAAGGGCATGGCTGCCTTATGGGGCCACCCAATCAGATGCTATGTTGTAGCTTTTGTCCTCTCTGTGAGAGGAGAAAAGGTGAGAGGAGCCTGAATACATCATGTTATTCCTTCCACTCATAGATAAGCCAGATTTTTGAAAGAATATTGGAACAGGAATTGGGTATCCACTTATGGTACTAGAGAGGGGGAAAAGGAAACATGGTAAAAAATATCCTATCACTCCAAGCCATAATATAACATCAGATGAGGATTTAGATTTGTTGATGGTGCTGGATTTGACGGGGACTGCCTACTCAGGGAAGCCCCCAGTCAGGGGTGGTGCCAGTGCCACCCCTGAGGGGGGTGTGGGTTACACCCTCTGGGCCGTGCTCACCCCTGATGCAGCAGCGTCCTCCTCTGGTGCCACCTCTAGAGGGATAGGGGTGCCCTGTGTGGTGATGCCGGTGGACAACTTCCAGTCTAAACCTACTTTTCCTTTTACATCTATTAATTTGTGTTGTGGTTCTTATTCCCCTTTTGATTTCAGGCATTACCTTAAATTCTCTTGGAAGTGGTTTTTTTTATGTATAAGGTATGTAATCAATTAGAGAATTATTTAATCCTACACCTATTTTAAGCAAGCAATGTCATCATTGCCAATATTCCATTTTATAAAGTAAGGATAAATGTACCAGCTGTTGGTGTCCCTTTAAAACTGGGACTTGCGATCTGGCAGTGATGGAGAGGACCTTCTGAGTCACAGCCACTACAGAATAGACAGGGCTTTAGAGTCATATGGTGCTTCAGAGGATCCAGGAAATAAAGGCTTTATACAAGACCGTACAAGGGGCAAAATGAACTTCGAGGAGAGAGCTTTATTGCAAATTCATCCACTTGTATACTCAGTGGATTGTTTAGGTTTAACACAGCCAATAGACAAAATAATGATCACATCATGGGTTGCCTCCACCAATGTCTTGCGACCATAGAAGAACCATGAGTTCTCAATATCTGATGCATACATTCTTTGGACATTGTATCATAGTCTGGACATGCTCTATTAATAATTTAATTACTCCATAGATAAGGAATATCAGAGATTTATTTTTCCCATAGGAAATTTAAAAAACTTCAATGAAATTATATTGTTATTACATTCAAAATATTGTTTAAGGACCAAAAGTGGGCACAATTTTTAGATATATAATTAAAGCCAACAATTTACTGTTAGCAAAGTAACAAAATTGTATCTACTCTAGATACAATTATTACAGAGGAAAAAATTGAGGGAAAAAATGAAGAAAAATAATGCAGGTAGAGTGCTTACATTCAGAAAAAATCTCAATAATAGCAATGCTGTGCATTAGCTGAGGCTGGGAAAACTTTTTCTGTTTAACCCAGTTTTAAATAAAAAGATTTGTTGCTTCCCTGCCCCTCCCCGCCCCCACTCCTCCCCTCCCCCACCCTGTTCCCTCTTGGCTCACACGTGTTTTCTCCTTCGTGGAGATGAGCTGGGGAGGGAGGGGGAGGCAAGGAGGTAGTGATCCTGCGTGGACACTGCCTGTGTCCATGAAGACAACCTGAAATGTCTGAAATACCAGGGGAGCTGGAGTTGCTAGGAGACAAGAGGGAGGCGAGGCATGGGCCTCGCCCTGGGCTCTGTGCAAGGGCTGGGCCGGGGCACTGGGACAGGAGGAGCTCGCGCGGCCGCAGCCAGCATCAGATCGGTGGTTTGCAAGGGGGAGGTTCCTCTGCCACTCCTGGTCTCACTGCTGTGCCAGGCACAGCAGAGCCTGTTGCGTGCAGCGCACCTATGTCTCTGGGTCAGAGTGCTGGGATGCCAGTGCTGGGATGCCAGAACAGCTGGGAGGACCCGGGTGTTCCTGGGNTACAGAGGAAAAAATTGAGGGAAAAAATGAAGAAAAATAATGCAGGTAGAGTGCTTACATTCAGAAAAAATCTCAATAATAGCAATGCTGTGCATTAGCTGAGGCTGGGAAAANAGGAGACAAGAGGGAGGCGAGGCATGGGCCTCGCCCTGGGCTCTGTGCAAGGGCTGGGCCGGGGCACTGGGACAGGAGGAGCTCGCGCGGCCGCAGCCAGCATCAGATCGGTGGTTTGCAAGGGGGAGGTTCCTCTGCCACTCCTGGTCTCACTGCTGTGCCAGGCACAGCAGAGCCTGTTGCGTGCAGCGCACCTATGTCTCTGGGTCAGAGTGCTGGGATGCCAGTGCTGGGATGCCAGAACAGCTGGGAGGACCCGGGTGTTCCTGGGAGCCCGGAGGGACCTGTGGCGCGGCATGCCTGCCATTGCAAGTGCTAGGACTGCAGGGAAAATGGCGAGGCTGTGTAGCAGCCCAGCCCAGCCCGGCAGGGCGGGGACAGTCCCGATCCTATTCCTGGTCTGTGTCCTGGGGCTGGTGGAGGTCGAAAGCTCCCTTTGGTGTCCCAGTCCCTCTGGTGCCTTGGCGCTGCCCAGGCCCAGAGGAGCAGTGGTCGCGCAATGGCGTTCCCCACGCCAGTGATGCAGTGGCAGATGGCGACTGTGGGAACTCCTCCACTCTTGAGCGTGGCCCTGGTCCCTGTGACTAGAGCTGGGACCAAGGGTTTCAGCCACAGCAGGTGAGCAGTGTGGGAGAGGGAAGCACTGGCCCTTTCCCCCCCACCACGGCTCCCTCCATCCCTGCAGTAGGTGCATTTGCCACAGCCCTCGGCAGCAGTGGCATAGGACCATGGGGGGGCTGGGGCTGCCCAGGGTGCACCAGGCCACCGGGAGATCCGGGAGTGCCCAAGGGTGCTGGAACCGGGACCGGCAGAAGGCAAAGGGGCAGTGAGCATCAGGGCCCGCGGGAGCCATGGCCAGTCGGATTGCTGGTGGCGGGTGGCATGACATAAGGCACCGCCATGTTTTCTCAGCCAGCGGGGCCCGGAGGCAGAGATGGGGCAGAGCCGGGTCGGGATGGCACCGGAAAGACCAATGGGGATTCAGCAAGGATCGAGACCGCCCCATTTTGGGGTGGACTGGGGGAGGCGCACAGGGCGGAGATTCTGAGAGAGTCAGAGGACTATATAATCAGAGAATTTCCCAGTCTTCTCTCTCTTTTGTACCTGGGAGTTCATTGGAGAAGAGACTGGTCTTGGTACCCGGATTTCCAGTGTCCGCCATCGTGGAAATCACCATGTGCTCTTCTGGTTGTCCCTTTGCTCTGGCAGCGTGTTTTCAGAGACTAGGCGACTACATACTACAGGCACACACCTTCCATCCATCATCGCTGCTGCCTCCGCAGCCATCATCACCCCCTGCCATCTACCTCAAATCAATTGCACCTTCAGACATTGAAACGGGGAATAAGTTTCTCTTTTGTTTATTGCCTGCTAGGGGTTGGGATTGGTGTGTGTATATCTGGTGGGTTGTTTTTGAGTTTTTGGGAAGTGGTTGTTGGGTTTTCTTCTGTGGGTTTTTGGTATTTTTATATTGTTTATGTTAATTTTTCCTACCTCATATAATAAATTCTTATTTCTTTAACACATCTGTACCCATAATTTATTAACCAATAATTTGTCCACCAAACCTGGACAAGCAACAATATGATTAGAACTGTAACTCACTTCCTAGTTTCTAGCACTTTTCCAGCTATTATCCTCACCCTTTCTTTGATCCTCTAAGTCTTGGAGTCAGTGATTGATTTCACACTAGTGTTACTGGTGGAGTTTGCTATTCTGAGTGGTCAGCACCTGGAGTCCTTTATTAGGACCATTATGATGATGACGATGACGGCTCATGATGATGGCTTCTTCTCCTCTTCCTCTCTTTTCTTTTTTTTTCCCCCTCTTCTGTCTAGAGTAACTTTCAAATGCTTACTAACATGCTTTTATAAGTTTATCTCTCTTTAGGTTTACAACACCATAGTGCAAACAAATTTATTATATATGGTAGACTTTAGATGTCAGGGTACACTTGGCCCTGGGTCTTCATTTCTATAACTGACCACTGGAGGGTTGTTGGCACTTGTGGAATCTCCACTGCCAAGCTTGTTTGTCCTCTCTTTTCATCCCATGAGAGTGCTTTACACCCCATTTTGTTCGTCCATTTCTCAAGGGTGTGAGTAAACCTGCCATGAATTTACTCCACTACATGTTCTCCACAGAATGCTTCACATTTATTATGGAAATATTTGGTAGCTATTCTTAGAATTTTTGCCTTTGAAATCTTTACTATTATATGCTTTTTGAAGCTTTGTTAAATAGTCACACTTGAAAGTTATACAAGTAAATCACCAGTAAGGATTCATCAGCTCATTGAGTCAATTATCTGTAGATCAAACAAGACATTTTTCCTTCTTTGAGAGCAAGGTGAGAAAAGATATTCAGTTGATTAATTCAACCAAAGCAAGCAGCAACTTGCTCAGATGATCAAGAAGCTGTATACAACATTGTCATTCTGGTCTAACAGAAGCCTCTAGGAATAATCAAACTAAAAAGAAAAAAAGTGAAATTGGCTGAAAATAAACTACAGTAGCATAGTACAATTACTGCTTGATTTTAAAATTCTGAAGTGTACTATAGTTGCATTATATTCATCTGTAATATTGATAATAATGTGTTTAAAATTTAGGAAGTTGGTTAGAACTTCAGACTATATGACTGTGGATATAAGCACAGGCAATTAATTTTGTAAGCAGAGGCATTCTCAGTCAGTAATTTCAGACATTTCTCCTGTCTCCCATGTGACTACTGACTCTCTGTTCCACAAACAATAAAAATTCCTCCCACTTCTAAATGGATGGATGAATAGATGTCCATCATTTTATCAGAGTATTTGCAAGTCTGACATCTCTTGTTTTTCCTCCCATATTTCTGAATAATAACCAGAAATCTGAATTGGTGTTTTCATCCCTGTTTTCTTAAATACTCAGGATACCTTCGTTCTTACTCTTTTCTTCTGGTCTTGTTCTCTAGATGTCCTTAACTTAATTTTGCTTGCACATTATTATGAGCTTTTGGACCCCATCAGGACTGAAGATCCTGACTTACCCATTTTTATATTATAAGTTATCACTTTTCCTGGAATTTCCATTGTTCTTACAGATCCCCGCCTTGCTGATATCTTTTCCTCCCATATCCACTTGAGTGGAGATCTAAGCAACGTAGTCCCACAGCCGGGACACTGGAAATAGATGATCTTTAAGTTCCCTTC
>VXBA01000004.1:0-91694 GCA_013399895.1 Serilophus lunatus
GCCGTAGTTTGAGGGCCCCTGCTTTAGAGGTTAGAGGGAAGTTGCTCTCCCTGCCCTTTCATCATTTTGGTGTGATTTGTGTATTTCTGTCACATAGCTCTGTGGGGACAAGTGATATGCAATCACTTTATCTGACACGTCTCTACTACTGTGGCCTCCTTATGAGGGATACTCATGGTCAAGACTGTGGCTCGTATGCAGAACGTGTTGTATAGCTCATGGTAACAAACATGGAAGTGGCTGTTTTTCCTTTGCATTAGAGAGAAAGTAATGGCAGTACTTTTGTTCTCATCCTGAATGTGAGCTCAGGGATAGATACAAAGATGTTTCTTGTCTAAAAGCATCTCAAAACAATTACATATTTTATGATGTGCAGTCAAAAATCAAGTATTGCTCATCAAAGTACCTTCAGGATCCCACCTAAAGGCTAAAAGAGTGAAGACACAGAAGATAAAATGGCTGTGAACAAAATAGAAGTTATTCTCAGGATGTGCATAGTGTGTTTTCTTTAGATTGAACCAGGTGCCTCCATTTCAAGAGTTGTCAGTCCTAATTTGTAAAGTCACAGGGACTATTCACACATGTCTAATGAGCCATGATGAAGTATATTCCTGTAGAAAAGTTCCTTTTCTTTTTGGACCTATTTTGGGTTTTTTAAAGCTTTCTGCTTCAATTTTCAACTTAAAACTTACCACACCAATCAAAGCTGGTAAGCATTCTTTACCTTATTGGCAAAAAAAATCTAGAAAAAAATCCAATAATACATAAAATTATCAATGTTTTTATGCAAATATGCTCATCTGAAGGCTGACTTCACCAGACTGAATATGCTCTATTCATATAAGATACACCATTTGAAGAACTTCCAAGACAGCTTCCTGAATACCATGGAAATAAGTGCAGGCCCGTTTTCCCATTTTAGCAGGATTTGAGAACTTAACTGTTAGGGAGAAAAATAAAGAGATGTAAAACATTAGTGCAAACTGGGCTAGAAGAACACCAGTCGACATAAAGGTTTTTTCATTGTCTTCTGGATCTCTTGTTTATATTTCAGCAAGATTTGAACTGCCAAATGGAGAACGCTCTTTTAAATAGGATGATGAGCAATCTGCTCTGGCATTCTCTGCAATTTCACTGCTTTGTGAGAGAGGAATTGTGGTCCCCTTACTCGTCAAATTCATCTTTGCTTTTACAACCTCTTCTTACTCCATTCTGATAGCTAGTACAGGAGTGGAGAAGGATAATTTGGCAAGCAGTATCGCCAGCTGTGGCTAAGATTGCCCGGCCCTGAAGCAAAATCGTGCTTAATTAACCACCTTTGTGTCCCACTGATCTGGCTCAACATCTGCTCCGGTCTCACTGCCCATTGGTTTTCTCCTGTAATACCTGCATGCTAATTATCAAAAAGAGCTATTTATCCTTGTATGGTGATCACAGAGCTTGCTCCATTCCTACAGTGACCAACAGCTGTTTTGTTCCTTGTAGTCACTTAGTATTTAATCTCTTTTTGTAAAGTGTAGCTGGATGATGTGCTGCACAGTAATGTTTTGAGAAGTCCGTATGAGTAACATCAGAGTGGACTTGCGTTCCAAAAAGCCATTGACTTCAGTCCGAAGATCAGCTGCGTTACAAGGTTATGAATATTTACCACTGAACTTGTGGTGAATTTCCAGCAGAAATGTTATTCTACTTTTATGCCTTGCCTATTTTAATCACGTATTTAGTCCTTATCAGTTTGACAGGTTTTGTAGCTTCTAGCTGGGTCCCAAAGTGAACTTGGCCTAGTACGTGTGGTTGCTGGTCAGAGAAACCGTATTTCCACAGTAGATCATTGCAAGATTTTATGGCTAAATACTCACTTCCTCCTTGGTTAATAAAAAGAAAGTTTTATTTAGCCCCATGGATTTAGAGGACCAATTTAGGGATGGCTTCAATTTCTGCCTGCGGTGGACAATCCTAGTGAGTGCTTTGATTTTAATGTGCGCAATATGACAGTTACAGGAATGAATGAATGGAACTATTTAGGCTGCTTGAAAAGCTGCCTTTCATCTGCAAGAGGACGAATGAACAGCTAGAAGGAAATCTCTTTCAAGTTGATTCCCAGTGCAGAAATAAATCTCGTGTGGGTGAAAGGGAGGAAACAGCCACCCACCTGGAAATCTAAGACTGTAAATGATGTGTCACAGAAAAAGGCAGTGACATCCACTCATATGCTAATCTATAAAGGAAGAAAAAAAGGATGGGAGAGGGAAACAAAGCCAGCAATGCTTCTATGAAAGTTGGGGTTTTATGGTATCTCTTTTTTTGTCATTCTAAAACTGTCAAAATTGTAACACGAAACTGTAGGAACATATTGTCTTTTGTCTATGGATATGGTATTTATTTTCTGGGTTACTTCTGTCTTATTAGTTGGGTTGGATGCAAGCTGATGACATGCAGTTGTGGAGTAGCATGTGTGTGCCACAGCTGGAAAGAGGAGAGAGGCTGGCTGCATCTCCTGTGAGTGGCTGGAGCCGGCCAGGCTGAGGGGGGAGAGGAGGGCTCTGTGCCTCTTGATGAATTGATTTGTTCAGAGACAAAACAACTACAGGTGTCCACTGCTACTCAGAAACCCCTGAGTAGGGTAGTGTTGAACTTTCAGTATACAAAATCTCCCCCTGGATATATCCTTTTATTTTCTATTTTCTTTGTTTTTACTGACCCTTAAGGAGGAAATGCAGAACTTTAACATTTGTCTGGGATTAGTTACTTGAAGTTTTCATGGATCAAATGAGAAGAGGTTCCCCAAGTGAAGACATTTTATAAGACGCTTTACAAGCAACGCTTCTTTGCCTCAGCTCGTAGACTCTCTTTTAAGTTTGTGTTGTTGGCTGTATTTTGCTCTGAATACATAATGCACCTTGGGGACAGCAGGGGACAGTATTTATTTCAGAAACTTGTATATGCCAGAATTGCAGAAAGTCACTCTTGTCTGCTATAAATAAATAAAGCACAACAACCACCACCTTTGGTTATCACTATTTAATTCTTGTGATTATTGAACACAGACAGTACTTCCTAGTTTGCTTCTCCAATTAGTAGTGTTACACTCCAATGTCGTTAGAAACCTGAAAATTGATAAGGCAGAAACAAGGAGCATGTTCAAAATTATATAGTTTAATAAGTGCTTCATTCTCTATCTGCTAATTGGATAAATGATGGAAACTTCCTTGGGGAAGAAAGATAAAGACATGGTTAGGAGAAAAAGTTTTGTTTGGGTAGTTGAAACATTTTTTCTTTTAATGCATGTATTATTTTGAAGCAAATAACTTGTTGCAGAGCTTTTCTTAATATGTATTTTAAATATCTATGGGACTTCTTGCTTTTATTAGAGAAAATTTGGGGTTTTATCTATATTTATAGAGAAAAGCATTTGACAGCATCTTGTTGTAAGAGATCTAACTAAGAAAACTTCACCTTGGAACCAGCAACTGGTCCTTTGGTTCTGACTTTGCTTTCTGTTGGTGGGTCCTTGCAAGCTGGTTTTGTTCTCTTTGGTTCAGTCCCTTCCACTTTCAGCTGATCTTTCCTGCTGGGATGGCTTCCTGCCTGGCACAGACAATTCCTCACCAACAAATGCAAACCGATGTATCTTCCTTATTTCTTTTCAACACTTTCTTTTTATTTTGATTATTTTTTTGTTCCATTCTCAGACCCTGTGGGCTGCACAAGTAATACACACAGCCTCATCCTTAACCAATTGAATACAAGCTCAGGGTGCTCAGACCTTTGCTCTGAGGGTGCTTACATAGGATGTCTTGACTCTTCCAATAGATTTTACTGGGAATATGGAACTGGGAATGTTCTTTACTACTGTGGAGTGGAACTTTGCCTTGGTAGGGGAGAAGCAGATGGAATTTTGGGGGTGCTCCCATGGTGGCAGGAAGTTGTCAGTTACTCCGCAGCTCAGCGAAACTGAGGAGGTGAGTCTGGCTCTCTGCTTTCAGGATTTATGTCTTAGCTCAGGCAGGTCTAAAGTGTACGTGAGGCCAGTCCCCACACTTCCCCTGCTGCAGTGTAACTCCCCACGTTCTTGGAGCAATCCTAGTCCTTTCATTTCAAAAAGCGTGTTTTGTGCACGCTGCTGTTGTTGTTCTGCTGAGCTCTTTTCCTTTACCCCAGTGAGTTAAAAAAATACAATTACTTGGACAGCTAAGTTAATTTCTTTTTGGAATTTGAGATGTAGACCTGGGTAAAACTCTCCTACAGCAGAGATTGGAATTTTGACAGATTACAGCTTAATGTAGTATCAAAGAGCATGATATAGGGAAGAGTAAAACAACCAAAAAATAGAGGACTGAATAGAAATGCATTAAAAGACTGAAATGCTTTTTTTTTGTCTCTTTTTTGGTGAGTTTTTGTTTGTTTGTGGATTTGTTGGGTTGGGGGAAGTTTGTTTGTTTTGAAACTATTAGCAAAACCTGTTTTGGAATTGTTCAATTGGCCTGCTTTGGTTCTCTTAAAATAAACATAGGATTTTGCAATCAGTGACCTTGGCATTCGACTTTGAGCTCTGTTTGTTGAATGAAGAATAGAAGCACAGTGTAACCATTCAGTTAGATGGGATTTGGGGGGCCTTAGGAGATACCAGTAGAATGCCAATTGTGAGCCAAATAAACTAGCTGGCTCCTATCAGGAGAATTTGCTTTTAGCTGAGGACATGTTTAAGATTAGTCTCCTGAAGTACTGAAGTGTTCATCAAGGTTGATGCAGGTACTTCAAGTGTGACCAAATCCTACCACCTCATTGTGCAGGCTTCAGGGAGCTCCCGTTTGGAGAGTAGAATGTTTTCTACTCTCACCACTATACCATGAACTAAACCTTAGGTTTACTTATGTATTACTGAGCAATGTGTTAGACACAGTAGAGACAGTGAACTCTGTAAGAAGAGGAGCTTCTGATCCAAATTAGATATGTTATTGGAATTCAGCTTTGTAAAAAATTGGATAGAGTATTGGGGGAGAGAAGGGCTCAAAAGGATTTGATCATCAATTGGTATGATAAGTTTCTTGAGGAATTTGGGGAGAGAACAAAAGCATGAAAACCCTTGAAAACAAGTCTGAGTAAAAGCTAGAGAATTATGTAGGCCTCAATCTTTTTTAATAATTTTTAATTATTTTTTCACTACATTGTTATTAGTATTAATATTAAAATGGAATTGAAATGATTGAATGTTGTTTTATTTGGGAAGGGTTTTTTGTATTTATATGTGACAGGGGAGTGTTTTATCTCATTTTGTTCACTTTACTGGTGGATAGCTTTTTTTTTGAGGTAGAGAGAAAAAGATACATGAAGAGGAAATCTTAGGAAGCTGAGGCACTTCATCTGTGGAGAGGGTAAATTTTTCCATAAAAAATTCCAGAGCATTAATTAAGAGTTATCTTTTAGTGATATGAATATCTTGTTGGTTCTGCTTTGTTATTTGTATAAGCAGTTTAGATGTGATTTTTGTCCTCATAAGTTACAGTCTGGGAGAGCAAGGAGGAAGTACAATAATGAAAACAGTATTCGAAAGCTGGTTGAAAGAATTGCCTGGAGGAGGGATTTTAAAAACTGCAGAGAGAAAAGGTTTTCAAAAGGCTGCAAAGACAACTATTTGAAGCTGAGTAGAAGATGTTGCCAGCTTCTGTGCTAGATATCAAGCATCAACATATAGTTCAAGCTTTGAGATTAGAAATCATGGGGCTTCAGTGCAGCCCTTTTCCAGAATTTGTATATGAGATGGAATGTGAGAGTAGCAGAGTCCTGATGTCAGGAGAGGGGCAGAACTCCATTGTCAATACACCGACACACCCCCAACTCCCATGTCTTCTCTGCATTCAGTGTTGTCGGGTTCTTTCTGATCATGTGCTCTTCTAGTAAGGTGCTTGGTGTGCAGTTTCAACTCCAGGCATTTCATGATATCTGACTGCCAAGTTAGTCTGTGAAGTAACTTTGTTGTCATAGTCTTTCTAATGTATTCAGTGTCTTGACAAATTTTCTGTGCAAGAGATTTATTAAACAATGTCATATATATCTTTTGCTTAACTTGACATGTTACTAGACATCAGAACATCTTCCACTGTACAAGTCCTGAAGTCCATTCCTAAGCTCAGAAACCAGGGCAACTCCAATAGTTGAACGACTATTGTAAGGAACAATAAGTGGTAGGAAAGCAACAATTTCTGTAAGGAGTCATCTTTGTATCTTATTTTTCTTTTACTTCTTTTTTTAAAGTAATATTGAAAACAGCGGCTTCGGTGAGGAGACTGATCAGCTAAACTGAATGTTGATTAGCACCTGATGTGATAAAACTACACTTTCTGTGCTGCTGCAGTATTTTAATGATGTTTGTGGCATTTTAAACTGGATAGGTGTTGGTAAAGACTATTTAAATGTTTTGGTATTCATGATTTTGGAGGGGGTGTGTGTCTGTCTGTCTGTCCGTCCCCCTCTGCTGCCCTTGTTTTTGAAGATATGCTCTACTTTTCCTAATGTCAAGAAAATGAATTTTAAGACTGGAAGCTTATTACATCTCAATATTTGGTCTCCAATTGCCCAAAGGTTAAGCAGTGCAGGGGGTGAGTGGTTAAACTACTTATAAGTGCCTTGCATCTAAATGTTCCTTCGTCTTCTCTCTGTGTGTTTTATAAAATAATGTTATCCACAATAAGTGTTTATTTACAAGAAATACTTGGAAATTATTGGTGGTATTGTGCATACAGAGAGACTGCAGTGTGTGACATGTAGCACTGTAAGGGAATTTTCCATTTCTGAAAGCAGGCAATTGTAGTGGATATACATTTTCTTAGAAAAATATACTGTTTTTTCTAATCGGAAGCCGGAATACTTATTTGTGTATCATATTTGTGTGTCACAGTATCATATTGCTCTTTGAAAGTCAAAAGTATCTATTACCTTTAAGCAAGGCTAACACAGAATGGACATTTCAGCAGGAGCAGGCAAGCTAGGGCAGAGTCCCCTGCAAGCTTTCCTTAGGTATTTGTTTTCAGTTCAACAGCCTTTATCAAGAATTTTCCTATTGTTTAAAGTTTTACTGTAATGAAGACATTAGCTATTGAGAAGCCAGGTATGTCTTCAACTTGTCATCAGGATTATGATGTGCCTTCAAGCTGCTTTAATTTCTGGGGAGGTAGCAGTTATTTTTAAAGACATTGTGCCTGATGTGAAATTTGGTGTTTGTCCTGTAGTGGAAATACAATCTCTGAGTATCAGTCAACTTGTTGACCCAAACCTTGTAGTAAACAGGAGTGTTTGTGGAAGAAGACATGCTTACACCAAAATGACAGTGACTTTTCTTGGTTGGAATAGGACATGGTCCTAGCTTGCACAGTTTTCCCCATACCAAAGCACATGTCAACCGAAGCAAAACTAGTCAGTTTGTGATGAAATTCTCTTGGTACAAACCGGAAAATTTGTTTGACCTTTACTGCTCTGACATGAATGATAGTAACCACAGTATTTTGGATAATGTAGACTTCTGATTGGAGTTTTAAAATGGTGGTGGTGGAATAGCTATTATTGCAGCCTGACCAAAACAAGGAAGTTGTGACATAAATCTCAGGACACTTTTGGGTGTTCAAAGCTTGTACTGAGCTCTTAGTGCTGTTTTCTGCATGCCTGAGTGCAGATCTTCTGCTCTCTACACTGCAGATGGTTGGAGGTGGGCTTTTTGGGGGTAGGGAGTTATATTATGCAGTACTAGAGGGATGTACTTTGTGTCACTGTATTGCTGTGTTACAAGAAAGCTTGACTAGCCTGTTGGAATATAAGGCAAAGTCTTTCCTTTGTATTTCTGTCATAGCATTTCTAAAATATGCCATTTGAACAGACTGCCTTTAGCAGTAACAGCTTTGTAGATTTATATCAGGTATTTTGTTTGTGAAAGACTTGGAACTTGACAGAATGCACACTCTTAGCCAACAGTTACATTATTCATAGCAGAGAGGCTTGCAGGTTGAAAACCAACTGGAGATCTCATGTTTCAAGTGGAAGGCATATATGTTATCGACTTTGACCATAAAGGAATCCCTTTAAAGAAAAGTATGGTATGCCTAAGGGTAAAATAGGCTTATGATACTATTGGTTCTTATTCACGTAGTTCTGTGGAAAATGCTTGTTGTATCCTGTGTAGATGTATGGAAACAAGCAAGTTTGCATGTGTGTATGTATGTGTATGTGTAAGTCAGGTATTTTAATTCAGTCAGTACTTGCAATACTGCTGGACTCTGCTTCTGTACATCTTGACTCACATGTGAGACATAGATGGAGGCTTCTGTACTTTGCTAACTTGGGCATTGTTTTCTTTTTTTCTTTTGTTTTTTCTTAGGGTAATAAATGCAGGGAAAAGCACGCACAATGAAGACCAAGCCAGCTGTGAAGTCCTCTTTGTCAAGAAGAAAGCTGGAGGCAGTAATTCTACACCAAACAAGAACTCTTCAACAAAACGGAGGTCATCACTGCCCAATGGAGAAGGTCTCCAGCTGAAAGACAATTCAGTAAGCAGACTTCTGTATCTTGTCAGTGGAGAAGTACCAAATAAATCTAAAAGGATGTTGGCGATATGGCACTAAAAGATGTATACTGAATGTTACATATCTTTTCAGTTACCACTTATTGATTATCTCTGCTTAAATACAGAACACTTCACTATATTTTTTTATCTCTACTACTTGATTTTTGATTTTTTGCATTGAAAAATTCTCCATGCGCCTAAGATATTTTAGTTTAAAGATGAGGAAGGGGATGCTCCTTGTATTTTCCTTTTTTTTTCATTTATGAAACATTTGAAGCTGATCAGAGGGCTGCATCAATTCCACTGTTAAGACAGGCTGAGAGCTGGATTTGTTTAGCCTGGAGAAGGGAAGCCTCCTGGGAGACCTTAGACCAGCCTTCCAGTACCTAAAGAGAGCTGGGGAGAGGCTTTTTACAAGGGCTTGTAGTGAAAGGACAAAGGGTAATGCTTCAAACTGACAGAGGGTTTATGCTACATATGAGGAAGAAATTCTTTACAGTGAGGGTGGTGAGGCACTGGAACAGGTTGCCCAGAGAGGTTTGGCCAGGTTGGATGGGACTTTCAGCAACCTAGTGTTGCTACTCTAGTGGATTGTGTCACCGCCCATGGTAAAGAGGTTAGAACTAGATCATCTTCAAGGTGTCTTTCAACTCAAACCGTTCTATGATTCTCTAATATACACAAATGTTGCCACATACATGGTGCCACAACCAGAGGTCAACTTTTGTCTGCTTTAAGTTTCTGCACTGTTTTGTAGGCAAATTTGCACTACATGGAGCTATATGGACAATGAATTAGCAGCTGTTTGGACTGAAGCTACACAGGGCTCAGATGAAGATCTTTATGAATAATATAGGCTGTTAAAATGTGTCTTATATCTAAGCCACCGTGGACTAAAACACATCTTCAGCCAGTGTCAGACAGATACCTGCATTCTCTAATTTTATGAACTACTAAAGCAGAAGATAATTTTGGTTTATGCAGGCAAAGCAAGGTCATCCAGCAAACAGAATTCAGTGATTTTTGCAGACTATGGCTTCATATTTGTGCGGAGTGTGATGTATGTCGTGCACTTGTCTACTGGCGATCATCTGCTATTCTTCATTTGTCTTGTTTCATGAATGTCTAATTGCTTCATCTGCTCTTTAACCATGAGCTCAGCCTCCAGCAGAGATTGGTAGTGTGTGTTTGATAGTTTATGTTCAATGCCCTGTTTGAATGTTGTAGTCAGACAATGTGGATATGCAGTATTCCTGCTGCTGGAGAACACAAGTTGTCCGTAAGTGATAATTAGTTTTTCAGTGGACTGTAGCCTTTTTTTGTGGTTTTTGGTTTTGGTGAGTGGTTTTTTTCATGTGTATGTTTCTGCTTTAAATCAGATGGTGATTAGCAGTCTGCTTTAGTCTCCCTCCCAAAATTCCATGACTTGGTACACCTCATGTCTGCAGGGTTCATTGGGATCCTGAGCAACAAGCGTTTCTCTTGTACTGTGTCCCTCTCCATCTCTTGCTCCTGCTCTTCGGTTTCATATTTCATTATTGCTGCAACATTTTCAAACTGACAGATTCTCAGGGTTTGCAAATTGCCCTGTTCTTTTGTCTTTCAAATCTTTCTTTAAATCACATGTTGCAATCCCTGTTGTCTTCCTCGTTGTATTCAGATAGTCATGATGTGTGTTTTCAAGTATATATTTGCACACTCCTGGATAAAAGATTGTGCCCAGAAATTGCTGGGACTATGAGTTTGATGTACAGTCATGCAAGACAAAACAATAGTCTGTTTTAAAAAGTCTTTCCTAGAGAGTTCATGCAACTGTCTGCTGTTGGTTCATGCAGATGCTTGGTTCCCAGAGTGTATTTAACTTTTGTATGCATTAATTACATTTAATCAGGCAAGTGTTTGGCCATGGAACTTTTTTGTGTATATAAAATTCTTCAACATAAACAAGTGTCCTTGATCCAGGTGATGGGTTTGCTTGACACTAGGAGCATTGATGTGCCATGCACACAGGCACACTGCAAAGACTGCTGTGCACACACCGACCTGGGTGGACACATCTTGATGCTCTGCAAAGATACTGGTTTTCGTCTTGCACTGCATTTAAGTTCTGGACTTACCATGTGACATACCTGTTCAGGGGCCTTTGCATCTCTGGATGTGGGTGACTGTACTTGTGTGTGTGTGGTGTGTTGAATTTGCTTGTGTTTAATATATTTTGGAGGCATACATGGGACATAAAAAGCTTTGTAGCATTGTTTCACAGAGCCTTATTAAATTCCTGTATCAAAAACTTCTCAGGAGCTAGAAGCACACGCTGCATGGTTAATCATCTTCCTCAGAAGGAACTTTGTTCCAAACATTACATAGTTAATAAGATTAGATTGCATTAAAAATACAGGGACCTAAAACTATTTCATTATTGGAAAGGCATCCTCACGAGCCTCAATGTTATCCATTGTTACAGTTGTCATGTTATAGTATTATAATTTTAGGGTTGATACACTGCATGTGTTTGAAAGCTGTTCTTTTTATCTGTTTGAAATTTAATGTCAGCCTTATTAAATATCTAGTTACCCAGTGTTTATGAGAAGTATCTATTTTTCTTCCTCTTTTCACTAGTGTATTTCCTACTTTGATTCTGCATCTTTCATTTTGATTTTGGAATAAGCAGCCACTCCCTGAGACATACATTTTTATTTCAAATCTTCTGTTCTCGATACTATTTCTGACATATTTTGATCAGAAATTAACATAAAGTCTGAAGTCAGCAGCCAGCTGATCCATATAATATATTATACTGTTTTTTAGTTACTTGTTACATTGTTCTTTACATGTTCTCTTCTTATCTATATACTTACTTCTGTAGTCTACGTGGCACTGGAATGAGTGTTATAGCACTCATTATTTAGCTATATAAAATCTATTCTACCATGTTATTAGAACACAGCTTGTGAATTTATATTTGTAGTATATTTTCCCAAAAAGGTAGCATATTTCTTGAGAAAATTTTCTACTAGAGGGCAGTCTTACACTAGCAATTATTAGGATTTTTTCCTCGCTACATCTTCTGTTGGTTGAATGTATCTAAAACAAACAAACAAACAAAAGGCATGTGTTTCTATCATGTGCCATATTTTTATTTTTTATCTGTGAGGTATATTATTGGTTTTACTGTCTCATAGCATTGTTAGCAAATGTTTTTAAGGGGTACATGACTTTGGTGTTAAATGTGATTCGTAATCTGTATGAATAGGATGTAAAAACACAGGCTTGAGAAACTGCACTGAATGGTAGAATATTGTCCCAGGAAGTATTTTGTAAGAAAGCCAGAGACTGAGTACTGTAAATGCCTTAGGTGGGAAATCCCACCATAACACACAATCTGAAATTATCTCTGTGTGGTAAAGCACTTTACAGAAATACTGAAGAAAAAGGAATAAGGGAAGCAGTTTATTGAAAGGAAAGATTTATTCTATTTTTGTTTAGCTTTCTGAAGTGTTGAGCACAAGGGAAATAGACACTGGAACTTAAACTATCTCTTCATTAAACAGAGTCCTTTTTGTCATCCTAAGTTTTGTTTTGTTTTTTCCCACAGAAGCTTTGAGAAGAGCACATGCCATCTTTGCTTTATCCTACTTTTTGGGAAGTTTTGAAACTTCAGTGCTTCTGAGATTGTGTGATTATTGTTGTTGATTGCTAAACCCATCGATCCAGGCCTGCACTTTGGCAAGGCAACATAAGGGAGTCAGAGACTAGCTGGGTGCTGCTCTCACGGCCTTGACTCTGTGGGTGGACTCTGCAGAGCTTCCAGGGGTGGGAAGGAGGAGGTGGTAGGACAGAGGTGCGAAGATGGAAAAGTGGACATTTCTTTAGCCCTGACATACGCACAGATCCAAGGAAGCCTGTTAAAGGAAAGTCTCTGCAAATTCAACCCTAAGTTAATTCTTTCCCCCCAGCCTTGCTTCGCTGCTGCTTGATTTATCATATTTGCTGTCTGCCCCCTTTCAGGAGTACTCATGTTAAATTTCATAGCTTTTTCACTGGTACTATTTTCAAATACCTTTAACTGTGCAATACTTTCATCATGAATACTGAAAACCATGAGTAAATGAAATGGAAATCTTGTACCAAAATATGGACTCAATGTGATGCATTATTAATTGTCATTGTAATGTGAGGTTAAATAATTATTAATTCTGCTGTTTTCTTTGCCACAAAGATGGGACTGTGTTTTGTGTGACACAAAGCTGGTAGACCACAGACAGCTGAACATATCACCAGTAACACAAAGAGACTTTTCTCTGACGACTGGGGTGGCAATTGCTGGGCCAGTTCAGATTTTGAGAGCTAAAAATGTGCTCTAGTGCATTTTGTGAGTGTGGTTCATATCTAGAACAGTGATACTTAGGGTAGCTTGTAGTTTTCAGAATAAATCTTTAATGGTAACATGATTTTGTTTGCCTGTTTGGAATTAGCTTCATAACAAAAATTGGAATGTTTACAGCATAGGACTGCTGTCTAGCTTACCTGAAAAGCTTGTCCCAAATTGATCACTATGTATTGCTAAGGTTTCCTGGGTTTTCTTTCTTCCTATAATTGAGCTCCAAACACATGTGTGTGTATATATATATGCATTTTCTTTTATGATTTCTCATCTGTTTCTTGACCCAAAACTTTGTATATCTTAATTATATTTTACAACTGCAAAACCCAGGAGGCTACTGAGCCTTCCTGAAAGCTAGGTCAGCAGTTGAAGAGCCTGAAGCTTATTAAATTTCCTAGTACATTCTGGAAATGAGTGGTAAGGTCAGTGCAGTGAAAGATCTGTTTTCATGTTTCTGGTAGCTATTCAGCTTGTTGTTATATTGGAATCTTTGGAATGAAAATCTAAAGTAAATTACTCCGGTGACTGGTCACACTCCTATTCGGCGGCTCTATCCAGTTAGAAGAACAAATGGAGGTTGGTGTTTGAAAGACTACTTTTGACAGAGTACTGCCAGCACTAGTGAAAATCGATGTCTTGTTCTCTGAGTTTGCAGAATGTCAATTCTTTCAGGGAAGAATTTTAAGCTCCCAAATGTAAAAGAGAGAAGACAGCTGTGCATATGCACACCAAAATTAGCAATTGGTCAGTGGCTACAGCTGTGCAAGGAAAAGCAAGGACTTTTTTATGCATTTTGTCTCATCTGTGTCCCCTACTGCTGACCCTTTTTCATTCTCCAAGTCACTGCTTTAATTGCACCATATATTTAATTCTGATTGAACTGGTTTGGTTTTGGGGAATTAATTTCTTTCAAACAGAGGAGCTGTTTTTATCCTCAGGGTGGGGGAAAACAGTTTGTTTTTTCTTCCTTTTTTAAACTGCTAATACGTTATGGATGGTTTTCCTCTTTGCTAGTTCAAAAGTAAACGAAGCTTTGTAGGAATGCACAGAAGTTTCTGAAGACTAATATTTAGGTTGTAGTAATGCCCGCAGATCCCAACTGAAGTTAAGGCCCTAGAGCATCTCACACGCAATGTCTGTATGAGAGCAGTGTTATGGTAGTCATCTCCCATGACTGCTTAAACAAACTTTCCAGTTACCTAGGGTGCTTCTGCCATTGCTGAGGAGAAATAAATCTACTTTGGAATGAGATGAGCATAGCCTGAAAATGCAGATTTTTCTTCTTGGTCTGCCCAGTATAAGGACAATTTAGAGAACTGTCTTGGAGGTGTGCATTGTAGGTGTCTGAACTCAGCTGAACTAGTAGCAACAACCTGTTTGTTCAAGAATTATTAGTCCGAAAGGAGAAGATCATGTCAGTGACAGCTTGAAAATACAGCTCAGGTCCATGTGAGCTTCTATGTTCAAATTTGTGCTGCCCATTGACTTACAGGAAATAAGCAACATTTCAATTTCAGGTTTTGTCATGGGTGGTTGTTCTCCTGTTTTGAAGTGTCCCAGTCTCTCTTTTATTTGACTCCAAATCTCACATGAAACTTGTTCAGTGTAGGATGTATCCAGTGATGAAGTCATAATAATGAGAGTAAATTATGTTAATAACTGTTCTGTTTTATCTTCCAAAAAGCTGTAACACAGACTTTAGTGGGGGCTTGCTTTGGAGAAATTGGAAAATGGGAGGCTGGTGTGTGTGAACTTGTTCTTAATTGTAAGTTTCTGTTACAGGTTGAGGGCAGGGGGAGAACAATGACAAGACATTGTGTTCCTTTAGGTGGAAAGTAAAATATTTTCGTTTTAATCAGAGGTGTAATGCCTTTAGTTTTTTTCCCCCAAAGGAGTAGCACCTTTAAATTACATGAGGATTTAAACTGTGGAAGCATTATCCATCGTGCATCATGAAGTGGATTTTGGCCAGGGAGCCAAACTCTAAGAGAAGAATGAGATCAGAAGTAGTTTGAAGTAGTTTGATGTACTTCCCAAGAAGCACAGTGTTGTCATTTTAACTAAATAGTTTCGGTTTTCAGACGAAATTATTTTATTTTGGAGTACTTGTTTCTGTTGGCAAAATACTTTGCATTTTGCAAATAGTAATCTATTTATACAAGCAGGTTTTTAGTTGCTAATCCTGTTAATCATTAAAAATTACTGAAGCATAATTTTACAGCCAAATGTTGTGTGAGCTTGGAGGGATCCTGAGCTCAAGCTAGTACAACTGCCAGTCCTGCCTTTCAGGGCGAAAGTTTCACAAGAGGTGTTTGGTGAATTTACCAGGCTGGGTAATTGGGTGGGTCTGGCTAAGGAGCTCCATTCAGAAATGTGTATATATGTTGCTTTTTCCAACACTGTGATGTATCCTGTGTGATCCTTACTGTGGTAAGTAATCCAGTA
The DNA here is from genome assembly GCA_013399895.1 of Serilophus lunatus. Taxonomy (NCBI): domain Eukaryota; kingdom Metazoa; phylum Chordata; class Aves; order Passeriformes; family Eurylaimidae; genus Serilophus; species Serilophus lunatus. The sequence goes on from VXBA01000004.1 coordinate 15,384, forward strand.
CTTTAGGACAATACCTCCTTATCTCAATTTCAGTAACAATGAAGAATGCACAATAGACTACTGAATTCCTCCTCCTGAAGGAGCTCTCTGCTATGTAGATGACTATGCTGTTGAGGCACTGGTGAAGAATATGCTTGAGCTTTACTTGTTCACAGCTGTGTAACAGTGACTCTTTCTTCCTTCCTTTTCTTCCCCTCCTGCTTCTCCAGGACACAGATGGGATCAACCTGTACTACTGGTCTCTGTTTGATGGACACGCTGGGTCAGGGGCAGCTGTTGTTGCTTCCAAACTCCTGCAGCACCATATTCTGGAGCAGCTGCAGGAGATCGTAGACATCCTGAGAAACACTGCTGTCCTTCCACCAACTTGCCTGGGAGAGGAGCCTGACAACCCATCCACCAACAGCAGGACACTGACACGGGCAGCCTCCCTGCGTGGTGGTGTGGGGGCCCCAGGCTCACCCAGCACCCCTCCAACGCGCTTCTTCACTGAGAAGAAGATCCCACATGAGTGCCTGGTTATTGGGGCCATAGAAAGTGCATTCAAGGAAATGGTATGTATATCTCAGGTCTCTGAAGTCCTTGTTGCTTACGGTGAGACACATGACCTGGAGAAGATGAAGATTTCGAGATTTTTTTCACCTTTTTTTTCTTTCCACTACCTTAACATCATCTGAATATGGACAGAACTATTTAAGAACCTCAAGCTTACCAGGTACATCCTTGTGAGGCAGAAACTGCATCTTAAGTCCCAGGTAGCACTACGGCAATGCTTGTGGACTACTTCACTTCCAGAAGCATGATGCTCTTCTCTTTTCTTTTTTATTCTCCCCCTTTGTCTTGATTAGTATTGCCTTAGAGCAGCAGATTTCAGCATTGACTCTTATTATCAGGCTGAGTATACAGGTATGAACTTTACAAAGCCTTGTTGCCTAAGCATCAGCAAAGGCTCTCAGCATTGCTTGCACCACAGTCCTTTGTTGTTGTTGTCCAAAACGACATGAATGTGACATAAAAGGTTACATCAGGGACACGGATGAGGAGCAGCCTCCTTGGTCCAATGAACCGTAGTTCACGTTAGTGTTGGAATGTCTCATGAAGCACAGCAGAGACTGCACAGTGTGTGAAGTTCTTTACTGAGGCAGGTTGGGTATGGGTTAGTGGGCGTGAAGTACATTCCTACCACCCACTTAACATATGTTCAGTGTGAACAATTGTGAGGAAATCATGACACTATGGAAACTCAATATCCATCTATTTCCCTATGGAAGCTCTTTTTTCTCTTCTGTAATTGAGGTAGCTGCTCCACATCTTCTCTCTTTACTTCTCCACATTATTAAACATCATTCTTTTAAAATTTTGCTGCCATAGTTTTCAGAAAAGCCCCTTATTTGAAAAGAAGGTTTTGAACTAATCAGTGTTTCACAGAGGTTTTATTTGTTGTGTGAAAAGTATTTAATCATTGTTCTTCCTGATATGTGTGAATTTTGTTTGGTACATGCAATTCCAGACTACAGTTGTTGCTACATGTAGTACTTTGCTTTGAATTCTGAATAACAATTATCTTACTGGATTGTTCTTTCTTCCCGGGGAAGTGCAGGCAAAGAGACCCACCAGCTGAGTTTGGATTTGTAGCTGGGTATGTCCAGCAGCAGGATTCACAGCCATGGTTTAGGCATCATTCAGTGTGGGTTGTGTGAGCAGATCTATGTACCATGGCTAGTAGGTTCAGTTTCTGCTACATGGAAAGAAAGAGGACACATGAAAACCTCCTGTCAGTTTGGCATGCCTTTTCAGAAAGAGAGGACTCGATTGTCCCCTTCTTTGTTGAGAAAGGAAAGAGATGATGACCATGCCCGTGCACTGCACCTCAGCAGGTTCAGAGCATGCTTAAGAAAGAGACACCAATTTCACGCTTCAGTTGGTGCGATTTTCAGGCCAGAAGACTGCCAGGCTCTGAGAACATGACATGATTCTCTCCTGTTGAAACTGTCTCTAAGTGCAGGAGAGATGAGAAATGAAGTTTCATGGGACTGGGCAGCGAAGATAAGAGAGTATAGAAGGGCTGTTCTGAAGTGCTTTACCTTTCTTACGAGAGCAGCATGGGTGTCATCCACCACTGCTTTCATGAATGTGTCTGAGTGAGCAGGGCTGTTACTACCCTGCATTATTTTGAGTTCATATCCCTTGTAAGTGTCCATACAGAAGACCTCATGTTCATGTTCTCACGTTCAGGCACCTGGCTGCTTAGGAGGGCTTTTGTAGATAGAATATGACAAATGCAGAAACCCTACAGTTTCAGTGTCTAGGTATTCCTTGTACAGGTAATAGTAATCTCTTCTTCCTCTTTCTAAACTGAACTGAAAAGAATATATTCATTCCTGTATCTTTGTTCATATGCTATGGATCCATTACCTTAATTCCCAGTTGCTCTTTATCAGAGGGCTGAAGTTCATTGTCTGTCTTTGATATACAAATTACTCAGTGTCTACCCCATTGCAATATAATTTCAGCATGAAACTATAGTCCTTTCCCTGTATTTAACCTTGTATATGTGTGTGAGGTTATATGTATTTTAAAGAAAGATAAAGAAGAAAGAGCACCTATTCCACACTGAACCCCATTTAATTTTAGATGGGAAAAATGGCACAGAACTAGTCTGTAGGATTTATTGGAAGGTATACATTTGCATGCATTGTATCATGACTTCCTTCTTTATTGAGATTTTTTTGACAAGGAATCTAGACAGCTGCTTTTGCTAGATTAATGCCATTATAACTATTTGAATGGTCTTGAGAGAGCAGCCTGTGTTGCAGCTTTCTTTTTGAAAAGCTTTGTCTCATTATATCGCCAATTGAAGTGAGGAGAATTTAAATAGAATTACATGCATCTGATGCCTTTTTGATAGAGATAAAAGAGGTTAAGGAGTTAAATTTGTGTTTATGCCTTCTGAAACTGGTTTGCTTGTTTGTTTAAAAAAAGCAGATAGGTGTTACTCTGTGAGTAGGGAGAAAAGCTACTTTCTGTAATAGAAAGATTGAGATCTTGGATGGAACACCCCTGTTCTGAGGATAAACATAGATGAAAAGAGTGTGGGAAAAGTATGGCCAGCACGTTGAGAGAGGTAATCCTTCTCTATTCAGCCCTTGTGTGGCTATGTCTGGAGCGCTGTGTCCAGTTCTGGACTCCTCAGTACAGGAAAGACAAGGAATTACAAGACTACAAGAGAGGGTCCAGTGAAGGGCCACAAAGATGTTTAAGGGATTGGAGGATCTCTTATGAGGAAAGACTGTGGGAGCTGAGCCTGTTTAATTTAGAGGGAATCTCATGAATGCATACAAATATCTCAAAGGAAGGTGAGAAGAGTGATGTCCTTTTGGTACCCAGTGACAGGACCATAAACTAAAACACAAGAAGTTTCACCTCAACATAAGGAAGAACTTCTTTACTGGGAGGGTGGCAGAGCACTGTAACTGGCTGCCCTGGGAAGTCATGGAGTTTTCCTCTCTGGAGATATTCAAAACGCTCTCCGATGCATTCCCATGTAACTTGCTCTAGGTGACCCTGCCTTGACAGGGTGGTTGGACCAGATGATCTCCAGAAATCTCTTCCCACCCTAACGATTCTATGATTCTGTGAAAACCAGTTATTTCAGTTTTCGTTGCAGTACACCAACCTGGTGCAATGGCGGTACCGCAATTTGAATGCGCCTGGTTCTGTACTCGAGGTGCTGCGCGTGCAAACCTCACTCGCCACTGCCAGCCCGCGCTCGGGTGCCGCGGCCCCGGAGCCTCCGGCAGGTGGCAGGAGCCGGCCGGCCCGGGCCCGCAGCCTCCGGCACAGCGCGGCTGCTTCGGCAGCGATGCTTAGTCCGCGTCCAGAACGAGCCCCCTTACAGTCGTAAAGACTTCAAAGGAATTTTGGGGTTTCTGCCCGTGTTTGTGCTGCTCTACTTTCCCAGCACCACAGTTATAGAGTATTTCATTAAAAACCAATTTCTCTGCATCAGGATGAGTTGGTGGCAATGATGGGCTTTATTTTATTTTCCTTTATTTTTCCCCCTCAAATGTTGTTGATCCGTTGAAAGCCCTCCTCTTTTTCCCTGCCCCTGAAAATGTCAATCAAAGTATTTAATGTCAAATTAAACACGTCACTGAATGTACTCTGACAGGCCATGGTAGAAAATTTGAGTTCTGAACAACAACTTAATGGAAGAGACCAGGAACAGAAATGATTTGAGGAAAACTAGAACTACCTACTGGATTAAGTCAAGGAAATTCTGAAAATGAGGCCCTAAGGGTTACCCATCTTCTCTCCTGTAACAGATGCTTCTGAATTCTGCTTATTGAAAGAAATTTTAATTTAGGCATGCAAGCACTTGCAAAGTGTATGTATGACAAAGCTGAAGCCAGATGAAGAATTGCACATTGTTTGAAGGTATTGGAGCATACTCTGAACTGCAGAGATGAAGGTTTCTTAAAATTCCTGACAATACCTGGAAAATCCACTGTAGTATTTATAAGTTTAAATTATTTTGATGGTTAGAAATGTCTGCTTTCTTTGAACTCTTCAGCTTAATTTAAAAATATACAGAAACCATGAGGAGGAAAATCAGCTTCTCTATGGCAATATTAGATAAAAGAGGCATTTATAACAGACGCATGTCTGCGACCACAAGTTCTGTGAGATTTGATTTTTAGCTTGGAGGTTTCCTTCCTGGTGCTCACCACACCCCCCTGCCTCCAAAAACTAAAAAAAGAGAAGTCAGTGAGCGCGGGCGGGGGTTCAGAGGCAGCGGTGGAACCTGCGTCTCTGCAGCAGCCGTGTGCAGTTCCCGTGCAGAGCAGAGGATGGCCTGCAAGAACAGCGTCTCGGCAGTGTGTTCATGGCAGAAATGGGACGTACGTACAGCAGCCAGCACGGAGTCACGTTATTTGTGACAGACACCTCAGCATCCCCACTGCCGCCCCAGGTCCCCACCCCCCTGAAATTTGTAGCAAACAAAGGATGGGACAGTGACCTCCTCCCAACCCTGTCATGGTTTGCATTTGTTGTAGTGCTTTTCTTCAGATAAATTTAGCTCTAAAATAAAGCTCTAAATTCCATACCCCAAGGCGTGGAAATGTGAGCTGTTTATGTCTCAGCAGAAATACAATAATGGCTGAAGTATAGCTCTGTGTGTAGGCACACACATAGAGGTAAACACATATATTCGTAATAAAAGCCACACAAAAGTAGGCAGGGTTTATCTGGAAAAATCTGCCAATACTTGCAATAATGATGTTAAATGTTACTTCCTGTTCGAATCCAATACTACAAGGACAGACCAGTCTGAAATTGTATTTGATTCTGGACACAGGAGAGGAGGGTAATTTGTAACGTGTGTTATTACCCTAAACTAAACAGAGACAGCAGAATTTATTCATTGGCATACAGTTCAATTTTTGTTTAAAATCTATGGCTCATCGGAAAGTAACTCATTTACTTATGTCCTTTATATTTTCCAAGCTTTCTTGGGACACTATATATATGTATGTACATATTTATGTCTTTTTTCATTCCAGGGCTTGATTGACTGTTGGTGACGTATGTGATTTGTGTTCTCCACTTCTGTTAAGCTGAAGGATGTTTTTATAGATAACATTTTTTGCACTCAGAATCAGTTTAGAATCCACTCCTTCCCTGTATTTCTGAAGGGTAGCCTTGTGACATGATTGTGTCTTGCTGCTGTTCCTAAAAGTATTATACTCCACAGTCCTAGCAGTCCTTTAGGGAAGCAGGTAGTTACTCATGTCATAGCTAGGTGTCATTATTTGCTGTTTATGGAAAGCATTCTCCAATTAGACCACCTGCTGTTAAGCTACATTTATCCTTGCATTCATTGTGCTTTTGCAATGGCAAATTCTCTTGCATCCTTGAGAGTTGCTATTTGTTCCTTAGTGTCTGATGCTTTATAATTTCCTGACCTGGTATTTCTCAAACATCTTTGTATCATAAGTAATAGGTAATCAACTTTCTGTTCTGTTCTATTTTTCTTGCCATAGCTGCAAGAAAAGAAAGGTAGTGGGACCTGCGGTTTAAGAAATACCCTATTGTAGTTTCATTTTTTAGCGAAGTCTTAATTTTCTCAAACGTTAATTGCAATATGTATTTATAAATCTTATTCTCTTTTCCCACAGGATTTGCAGATAGAACGAGAGAGAGCCGTGTATAATATTTCTGGTGGCTGCACAGCCCTTGTGGTGGTGTATTTATTGGGGAAGCTGTACGTGGCAAATGCTGGTGATAGTAGGTAAGTGTGGTGTCTCCCCAACTAATCATTCACCCCCAGATCCCTGAGATCTGATGTTACTGAATTCCTTAGTTGCAAGCAGTATCACAAGAGGATTCTGTTTCCTGGCTGAATGCTTAACAGTTCTCACAGAAAAGAATGCAGATGCCAGTGATAGAGTTCCAGTATCTCATTGAGTGGTAATTGCAGTCAGGGAAGTTGACGCTTCTGGTCCTGTAGCAGTTTCTGAATGACTTTATGGTTGCAGAGAAATACTAAAAAGCCATTGAAAGAGATGTTGGGTGTGTAGTAGAATTGTGTGTTGAACACTGACAGGGTGACTGAATCTAGAACAACTGGTAGGGCTGCATTTGTTCACTAGGAAATCCTATGGCTCCTGTTGCCAGCTTTAGTTTTGATAGGACATTTGGCTTTCAGAATTTCATATAGTTGAAGGTAGTGATCCATAAGCAAATAGCTGCTACTCTTGCAATGGTTGAGGAGACAGAGACAGGCTATCTCAGTTTTTTTGCTTTGTCGTATTCTGGCTCATGTACTTGTCCATTTCTCAGAACAGAATGCTGTTGTTCAGGAGCTGTTGCTTTGTTATATTTTGAAGCTGGATGCCTGAAGACTCATGACAAGAAGCTTTTTCTTTGTCTTCTGTTGTTGCTAAAGATAGGAGCATTCTCGAAACCTCTCACTTGCATTTTTTTCCCCCTCTCTCACTCTCTGGCCATACCACCATCAGAAAGAGATAATGAGGCTGTTCTTGCAAGACTTCAGACCTTCATGTGTTTCTTTTGCAGCACGCTGCATAAAGAGGACAGAGAGAATAATTCCCCATGTGATACGAACTGCTGTTTTATTCTCTTCGTTAACAGCTGAATAATTAGAGGCTGCAAAGGTCCTGAACCACGTTGTCTTTAGGTGAAGACTGTTATGGTTATGCATTTGTGTTTAAGGTTTGTGCACACACAGTTCATGCTTGTAGCGTGTACATGCACATACATACAGAGACAACACTCAAGAGCAAAGAGTTTTGTCATTTAAACAAACTTTAACATTCTTGTTGCCTCTTGCTGCTTTAAACTGCAGGAAGTTGGATAAATCCTTGGGCATAAAATTCCTATTCTTTTTACACTGGTGATTATTTTTAAGATGCTAAATTTATTTTTTGTGTTGAAAGTTGTTCACCCAGTTCTTCTTGTCAACTGACATGTTTGAATCCCCTTTTTGCTGCAAATGTCATGTGAATCCTGACATGGTAGCTGCAAACATGCTTGAGGTGATCACCTATCCAGTCATCAGAACTGCCATTAAAAATCGTATTTTCTTGAGCTATTGCACTAGAAATACAGTGCAGTCTCTTCCTTGGAGTTGCCTGATTTGCTTTATTGTCTCTTAGAAGTGTGCTGTGTAAATCTGGCCATGCAGGGCTTACTTCTGAGTAGCTGAGGCCTTTGTTCATAAATAACTGGGACTGACTGCTTCCAGTTCCCCCCAGGATTGTTCCTGTGCTCCCCAAAGAGCAGCCTCGACTCCATTGTAGCCTCTGATACCCAAGGGGAAGAAACTCCTGTTGGCAGTGATCTGGAGTTGGTGCTGGTGTATTGGTGTAACTGTTGTTAAAGACACGAAGTCTTCAAGAAGCTTTGAATATTCATTAAATCCATCTAAAACATCTCTTCAGAAAAAGAGGAAGAGGAGGAATCATAAAGGAAGCCATCAGCAAGGCTGGGTGTTTTTTGAATGAGGATTCAAGTTTTTTACTTATTCCTCACATCTCGTAGGTAATAGAGTCCCTCCAGATCCAAAATAATTTGGTTTTGCACTTTCCAAATGGGCCTCGCATAAAACTTCTCTCATGCTGACAAAAAGTCTCCCAAAATCTTTCATTTTAAAGTAAGTAAATTCTTAGATTTTCCTAGCTCAGAACAAAATAAAAGCTTTAAAGCACAGATGATCACTTCGCCTGGCTCTCCCTCCCAACAAATCTCCGCTTTCCCTCTTTCAGGGGAAAAACCAGCTATTGCAAAACATCCCAGTTGCTGTCATGGCTAAAGGACGTTTTAGGACTAGAAAAGCAGTTTGAGGTTGTCTGCCCACTGCCAGGGTGCACAGTGCATTTCTGTATTCTGGAAAGCCTAGTTATATGTAGTCAAGAAGTTTTATTTGTGTTAGCTGGAAAAATATGTTTCTTTTTGCTTTCTCATGCCTTGTGTGGTCAACTTTGTGGTTTGTACAGAGATAGAAGGGAGGAAAAATACAATAAGAAAAACTACTTAAAAAATTTTTATCTGCTCTTGAGAAGAGGAGTGGGTTTGTTTTTTCACTCAAACAGGACTTCTCCTTGTTGCTATTGGAGCTAGATGCCAAAACCCCTAGTTCACCTACTTGTTTGTGCCTCTTCCCTCTCCTCATTCTCCTTCTTTCATCTGTGCTACACCACTGGAAAAAGCCTGTGAATAAATCAAGTTACACTTCCCACAGATAGGAGTCTGCAGGAGGAGGTTTCGTGTTGCAAGGGTGGGAAATAAACATTTTGGGTTCATGCAAACCTCATTTGTACTGCCTCTCACCAGAAGGAGGTTAAGTCTTTTAAATTCAGGCAACTTCAATACAGCAGAAGCTTTTAAAGATGGGTTTTGAACTCCTGCTTCTGTCAGAAGACCAAGGTATGTGCAACAAACTGTACTGTCTCAATTAGACTAAGGAAACCTTAAGTATGAGACTTGAATAATAATGTACTATGTGGTGCCAGCTATACCTCAGACTTACGTCTGTGGTATTCAGTTTATCCACCAAAGCTTCTCAAATCTAATCATTTCATGCCACATACCCTGGCAGTGTTGTATAGCAGCTGTCCTTTTGTAGTTGATGTGTAATTACATCATGAAAGGACTTTAATTACCATATTACTAAATTACCAGCCAGCAGTCCTTTCAGGTTCAGCCCTAGCTTGCTTCTGTATGGACTATTAGGCTTCTCCAAGCTGAACACTTTTGGTTGGTGTAAAAGAGAGGAAAAATTGCGCTAATTGTGGGTTTTGTTATGAACAATTATTGAGCTTGATGTTATGGCATCACTAATGTCAATGATATAATTAAACTTCTGCTAACGATGCAATCACAGTTCTGTAATAATTATACGTTAACTACACATGATACCAGAACCTTACTAAAAATGAGGTGATGTATTCAGAGCCTGATAAAAACAGCTTGGAAGGAGCCACTTTCATTCTCTAATGGCTTGTCTGATCATTCCTGGACGCTGCCATAAATATACCTACTTGTACAGTCAAAATTCATATCTGAATGTTGGCCAAAGCTTTTTCCAATGTTTCTTTCTCTCTTCATTGTTTAGCATTGCCCATGCAAAGTTTTCTGACTAGGGCCTGATAGTGTTATCGTCAGCTATCCAATATATAGTGCTTTTTTGGTAAGCATTGCTTACTAGTTTGACATATATATGCTATGGAAACTAGGCCAGTCATTGGAATAGCTGTTTGGGGTTTTTAATATGGAGAGTAAGTCATCATTGGTCATTGTTTTAAATAGGATTGTCAATTTTATATTGCTAAAGTGACTTTTGCTTCTGAACTGTCATAACATGCCTTGTTAATCTCAGTTCTTTTTATTTTTATGTTCTTTATTAGGATGTTGTTTTGTAGCTAGTGATGAAGCAGTAGTAAAATGGGGACTTAATGTTTTTACTGATTATTGCCTGATTATTATATAGCCTCATGAAACATAACATTTGCTCAGTATCACTACAATGACAGTTAATATGATCATATTGCATTACAGTCTTTGGCACGAGCGGTGGTCTGATGTTTGTGTTGTCTGGCTAAGAAGCTGCTTGGAGACTGCAGGCACTTCCATTTTGCGCTGTGCTTGGAGTCATGTAGGGTAGCTGTGCTTTTATCATTATACAAGAAGCAGAACACCACAAGTTGATTTGACTTTTCCATATGCCCTGAAACACTCACTAAATCTGCAAATGGCTTCTTGGGCTTTTTTGATTTATTGGCAGAACGTGGTAGCAAAGCAAAGAGCCTGTTTTCTTAAGGCTTCACAGACTTGCAGAGTCCCTGATTTTTTTGCTTAGCTTCATCAGCTCTTTTTTTATCATCATTTTACCTCCTTGCTTTTGCTCCACTGTACTTATGTTTTCAGGGCATTTTCACCCTCTACATGAACAAGTATTCTCAGGTCCAGACTAGGTTTTCTCCTCCTTTTTGCAAGTGTAGAATTAATGCTAATGCATTTGGGCTTATTAAATTATAGGGCTCATTGTATGAATATTTTTGTGGTTCTTTTCTGTGGGTGCAGGTAAAGCAACTTCATTGATACTTCAAGAGCCCATGTGTGAGAGAGTGTGTTTAAAACATGACCTTCTCTCAGTGTAATAAAATATTGAACTGAAAATTGAATTTGTTTACCATTTCAATCTTCTCTGGATTTACTGCTTCTGTTGAAACTCACTCCATTTATATTTCCTCTTCTTTATCATGGTGCTTGTCACCTGCTTCCTTTCTCATTGTAGGAAGTCAAATTTGGGGGATTAATTTGCTTTCATGAAGTCAGAGGGGCATGAAAACAGCCATGTGTCTGTTGACTGGCATTGTAGTTTAAATAAAATTTTGAAGAAGTTAGAATTGATGATTCTGACCCCTGTTTGTACTTCATGGCATCTAACCTCTTCCTTGAGGCACTCCAGCAGGGTCGTTTTTGCCAGAAGCACTAGCACTGTGTAAGGAAATTTAAGAAGTGTTCAAATATATTACTACTGTATAACTGGTTTACTTTAGACTTGGGGTTACTGTCTTTCTCAGAAGCTTTACTTTTCTGTTTTTCATAACTACCCACTTTCTACTGTCAGTGCTGTGTATTTTCTCTGTTTTCCTTGAGTGGTCTGCCAAAGCCCTCTCTGTCTTCTTACATCCATGTCTGCATAAGCAACAACTGTGCTTCATGCTAGAAACTTGAAGGTCTCTAAAGGAAAAATTAACTCAGTTACTAATCTTCTCTAGTCTGCAGTATTTGGAAAAGCATTCTTTTTCTATCTTCTCCTAAAAATGGGAAAAAGTTGCAAATTTTATGACATGGCCTTTTCACCTTGGGACCATGCAGTCAGTAATGACTCCTCTTCATCCTCAGAAGTTCTCGTTCCTCCAAATTGTCAAAAGATGCCTCCCAGGAGGTGAGAGCAAACTTAAGGATTGTATTTCAGTCAATCTATGTGCATATCCCCTTTTTAGGTTATTATTAATTCTGACAAAATCACTTGAAAATAATAAATGTTTGATCATTTCAGGGCAACATATAACCTAAATCTGGTTTGCTCATGAGTCTGTGTAGAGAGAGTGATTGAATTTGAGGCAAAGCAAGTCTCTCTCAGACACATTCTCCTTCACTGACTGCAGTTTAGTAGGTGGAGAAGTCTGATCCTGCCTAGCCAAAAATGTTGCAAAAGATCATGGCATCTTAGTCATATTCAGGAGACATGGCCAAGTCCTGTCTCTCTGTTCTCCCTGTCACTTTTTCTTAGAAGCATGACTTACAGGTCTACAGAAAGCACATCTTCCCTTCCCCTGCCTGTTCTGAACACGGGATTCACAGGAATAGCAGCAACTTCAGATACTGCAGGATTTTGTGCCGAGTAAAGCTTTTGGAGGCACTTCAAGAAATATTTAGGGCAAAGTGTGAAGAAAAGGTGTTTGGTCAGAAATAAGTCATTGCACTCAAAGTGCTGTGGTCAGGAATAACATTTACTAGTCACCCAGCGGATGACAATTTCCAGGGTACTGGCATGTCATATCCAGCACTAACTAGGCAGAAATTATTACTTTGGAAGTAAATGTTTGTAGGCTTTTGAAGACAAAACAAATGTCCTACCTCTTTTCCAAAGTATTGTTTTTCCTGGGAAAGCATATGACCTAGCAATGTCTATGGCAATTAGCAGGTATTGAAGCCATTATAAACGTTTCTGATGAGGGGTATATTCAGTTAAATCTTTGACCCTAACCGCACAGACATCATCTTATGTTCCAAATTATGAGGAAGGTGAGGAATTTTTGCTACTCAAGTAATATCAGTGAACTGGATTGCCACAGTTCATTAGTATAGGTTTCCGGGAGTAAAGAATTCTATTAACTTTAATACTTGGTTAACAATAGGTTCTCAGCCTTTAAAAAAAAAAAAAGAAAGAAAAAAGTAAGCCAAGAGAACCCAAGCAAACTATCTTTTTAAAATCTGCCTTTGTAGCTGACCACAGGTTCTTCATTCCAGTGTCGCAGTGCCAGGACCAAGACATACAAAGCAGGCTGGGCACCTTGGTTCTCAAGTTCCCATTTGTACTGTGGGAAAAGGGCCAGAGGGAGCACCTCACGTTTGTTTGGTGAATGTTTCAAAGTCTCCTGTGGTCCTCATTATGCTGAAGAGCTTTTCACATCCCCTGAACTCTGTGAGCTCGATGGGCAGCCCAGGTTGTTCAGAATCAGCAGCAGCTATGCAATGCAGTTTGAGCCCTGCTTCTGGGACTTTTAGAGGGGGCTTCCCTTGTCACTTCTGTGTGAGTGAATGAAGCAGGAATTGGGTAAAAATTCAGCAACGCAGAGTGAGTAGAGACTGTGACTTTCAGTCTTTTGCATCTCAGTCCAGTTTGTTCCAATATGCTGCAACTGCTACTAAGTAGAAAAGATGAGATCAAAGCAGTTGTGACTTCAGGTGCTAAAAGCCATTCTTTCTTTTTCAGTATAGGACAGGGAACAGCAGGGAGGTAAAAAATCCTTGCTTCTTCCATCTTACATGGTCAGCCATATTACTGGCAAAATAAACACTGACTTGCACAGCAATGCCTTCATCCATTAAGCCCAGGTTTAGTTGCCATAGTAACTCATCCAGGAGATGAATGTGATATCCTGGACAGCAGAGAAAAAGACTCTGATTCCACAGATACCAGTCCCGAGGCTCAGAGCTGGCAACAGAGACGTGACACTCTTCTTTGTTCATTCTCCTGGCACGGCCTGAGTAATTGGTGGCATGTTGTTCAGCCATGACACACAAATGTGGTGGTCTATCGTCATTTCAACCCTGGCCTTAGCTGTGTTCAAATGAACACACTGAAATCATCGTGGGCAAAATGAATGCTATGAGAGCAGTAAATCTCTAGCCTAAAGGTAGAGATGAACAGTTTTCATATGCTAGTAGTGTCTCTATAAATTCACTATAAACTGACCTGTAATAGCTTCCTACCTGCCGGCTGAAGCCCTTTCTGAAAGTGTGTTCAGATGTAAACCAACAGGAAAGTACACGCAATTAATTACAGAGCATTTTAATTTAGTTCATTCAATTCTGATTTCACTAGAACTAGAGCAGACAATGCTAGAAGTATATAGGTAAACTTTAAAGTCACTACTGCTTCAATAGCAAAAGTTACTTTTCTAATTAAACAAACAAGAACATTGCATACAGATAGCCAGTGCCATCCCATTAGAGATGGGGTGGGCATACCAAAAAAATATATCATTAGTCCTAAAATGAAACACTATTAACAAAGCCAACTGCTAATAATAACTCCACACTTAGATTTCATCAGACAAGAAATACACTTGAGGACCTAAACTAGAACAAGAAATTCATGGGAGACTCCCATGGAAATGGAGCTGCCACCCACCGAAGAGTCATTGACAACCACAAGCATACAGTTTCAGGGGCCAAAAATGAAGGAGCAATGCATCTTCTCCAAGCTATCTCCTCTGTGGACAACCTGCAAGCTCAGTATTATGTTTAATTTAAAACTGTGGAGTGAGTAGTGATGCAGAAAAACTGAAGTAATTTAGTTACATTGTTGGTGACAGCCAAGTGCTTCTCATCATTAGATGCAATACATAGGGCAGAGGGAGGCTGACAGGAGTAGAAAAACCTTTTAACTACTGCTTACTAAGTTATTAGTGAATACACAAGATGGAATATGAGATCAGTTATAAAAATTCAGATTTTTATTAATTTTGGTGTCAATAAGGAAGATGCTGACTGGCTCAGGTGCTAGTGTAAATGGAGAAATCAGCCCTTCCTTGGAAATCTATGAATATTATTTTGCATAGAGAAATAGCTTCTACTTGCCAATTTGTGATCCTTTATTAAAAATATTAAATTTTCATTTAGTAAAATCAGACCATCAGAATAGTGGCTTTAGAGTATTTCAGAAGCCTCATTGTGCCTAGAGGCCTTCTCCGAAGGAATCACTAAATAAGCGTGTAAACACAAATGACTTGGGTAACTGGAAGCAGTGTAAAGCTCTACATGCGTGTGCAGAGGAACAGCTCATATGCTTGTAGGTGCCTCTGAAAGACAACTTGGCTGGATTTCATAATTTCTTTCCCAGGTGCTTTTCAAAGAGAGAAGGTTCTCATCTTGCTACAGGAGAGGTATAGCATCCTTAGCTCCATGCTGGTGCGAGGACATGAAGAAAGGACCTCAAATGAAATACCTGGGAATGCCCAGTCAGTGTCCTGCTGGAGTAGGGACTGCAATTAGCAGTTGCGCTGCTGGGATACTAGCCCTTGCAGCAGCTGGAGTGAGTGGCAGTCTGTAGAAAGCCTTAACAGAAGTTTGGGAGGGAGCTTCATTGTTCCAGGATGAAATGCCAAAGCACACTCCTGTAGGAAATTACTTCGCCAAGGCAAGTTCTCACACCTCTTACTGGCTTGAGGGAGGTGAAGTTCCTCCAAGTGATGAATGAAAGTGTCTGAGCAGCCTGCTTTAACCACAGCATAACACAAAACTACATTGTCACAGGAAGAGCCACAAGCAGGAAGACTGTGTTCCCTCTTAACGTTGGCTTTGTTTGGCTGAAAGAAAAATGATCCAGTGTTTCTATTCTGTCACAATATTTCTGTGAACAGCCTCATGTTTGCGCTGAAAAAACATGAAGAAATCAGGGTAGCAGGAGAGATGGAAAATGAGAACAAGAGATGATTTTGATTTGCTCTACTCTTTCCCTGGTTTATTGCTTGTTTTCTTCTTGATAGTGATGACAAGTAGGACTTAGGATATTATTGTGGATATTATGGGTGGGAGGCAGCCAGGGGGTTTTTCCACTGGTGTGCTGAAGGTTGCTGCTTTCACCTGAATTTTATGGTGAAAGATACGTGATCGCTGGGACCTGTTTTAATGCCAGCTAAATGTTACTTAATGGTTTGTTTCACCATCCTCAGCCTGCCTTAATTCATAAAATTAATGAAATAATTTAAAGCATTTGCTCTGTAGTTCCATGATTATTGCCAGTGCAGAGAGGTGTTTTTTCTACAGAAACATTAAGAAATGAGTCTGCACAGGATGAAGCGAAAGTAATTCCATTCATACTAAGTGAAACCAAGGTGCCAATGCTGAATGTGTTAAAAACCGTCAGTAATTATAACGGCTCTAAATTCCAATACTTCATTCAGAGGAGAGAGAAATGTTTCTCTTTTTAATCATTTTATAGTCGTCTTCTTTCCCTTCTTAGCAATTGAGAAAGGTAAATAAACTTAAAAAAAACCAACCACGACTCATTTGAATTTTATCATGTCATGGGTTAGATTTTCTTTTGGGGAAATTTTTCCACTACCACCATGAGGCTGGGGTACTGAGGAAGGAAAAAAAGGTAACTAAGCAAAGGTCAGAATTCCTCAAGAGGGATGGGGGCAGAGGGCTTCATTGTCTTTTGGCTAGAGAACTAATAGCCCCAGATAGCAGGCACATTCCTGCCCTGGATGCTGTGCAGGGGAGGGAGTGGAGTGTGCCTGCCTTCCCTCTCCTCCCTGCTTTCTCGGGACATTAGAAGGACTCTGTGAGGGACCGGGTGGGCTCACTGTTTCTTTGCTGTTATCCTGGGAGAGGACCAATGCTGCCTCACTGGTGCTGCTTCTCCCATCTGCTGCCCCGGGGCCAAGTCACCTCTTGGTGCTGCTCCTGCCTCACCGGCGCAGTTCCTGCGTCCAGGTGGACCCTGCAGCAGCCCCTGTAGAGAGAAAAGAGCCCTGTCTGCACCAGCCTCAGCTTGGAGCCAGTCTGTCAGCTTTTCCCTATCTCATGCTGTTCCTGTATTGGATAGATGATTTGCCCATCTCAGCAGCAAAACCAGGGGAACCCCCATTCCGTGTGTGGTGCGCCTGGGACTTACCTGTTCCCCCACAGCTGTGACCACACAGAGCTAAAAATACAGGGAGGGGGCAAAAGGGGGTGGGGAGTAAACAAGTACCAACATAGACTGACTCCATACTTCTAGGATTCACTTTTTTATTTTCCTCGGCTATTTTGTGACACACCTAATTAAAATCTACTGCTTGGTTCCCCTTTGAATGTAATAAACCCCTGCCTTAATCTTTCTGTCAGTTTAATCCCTCTTTCTTTTCCATTGACACATTTCTAATACCATTTCAGGCAGACACTTCATCATCCTCATCTTACATGCTCCATCTGTACCACGTCCACTTGTTTAATACCTTTTGTCAAAATGGATACATCCTCCCAGTGGCTTGGGATTGATATACACTGTCAAGAAGAGTTTTCTGAATGGTCTCTCTTTAACACCTTTACCAAGTTTTTATCCTCTCTTGTAGAAATGTGCGGCTTAATGTTGCATTTCAAATAATTTTGGCTGAAAAAGTGTGTAATGGGATCAGGGTGTCCCCTGAATACTCCTAACAGTTGGAGATGCCTCTTTGTTTTGAACACCAGAATCCCAATAGACCCATGACAGCAGTGGTGTTACACTTTTGACCTTGATCACTAAAGTGTTTCTTTCTCTGTATGATGGAATGAGAATAACCAACAAGAACTTCCTCTAAAATGTGAGTTTCTCTGTTTCTCATAAGACAGAAAGGATGCTGTGTGATTTTAATCTAATTGTGTTCTCCAAAAGGAAAAAAAAAAGTAAACCCTGCTTGATTCAAGTAGAGATGGCTAGTTTTATCCATATTAAAAATTCAAGAGCAATTGATACATCAATATTTTTGTTAAGCCAGTGTTGTTGCTACATCCTGAGCATGACAGCAACAATACAGCACAGTGGCAGATTTTTACCCTTTTCTTGCTTTATTCACACATTTTAGAAGGGGATATAGACTAAGGCACCAAATATAATTTCAAAGTATTGAATATGAATATAGAAAATAACTGTATATTTAATGTTCTACGTGAGTTTAGCTGATCATTATGGACTACACAGTCATGTCAATCCAAAAGATAAATGTGCTGTTTTCTGTAGATGCACATGCAGCCTTTTAAGCTCCTGGTGTTTCTTTTCATTTCCATGTGACTGGATAGACATAGCCAGCTGTAGGGTTTGCCATGACTGCCAGTTCTGTCTTGTGCACCAAGGCACTGGCACGTGTATTGCTCCGCATTTTGTTATTCAGGAATGACTTCTCTGAGTGAGAAGAACTCAGTGAAGTGGCCAGAATAGAGATAAAAAATCAGATTATTGTTTCCTCCATTTTAGGCTACTTCAGCTGTGTTTTGGAGACTTTTTCCCCCATTATATTCCTGTTTTCTATGAGTATTTACCAGCTTTGGATTAGTGAACATATATGCTCTTCATGACAATTAAAGTATCTGTGCAATGCAATGGCAAGTACAGTTTGTAGTTCCTATGGGTAGGGAACTAGGTAGCCAGGTTCAAGAGAGGGGAAAGGACTCAGGGAAAGCTATAGTTTGTTTTTAGAAGGGTCTCCATTGCCTCAAGACCTCAGAGTAGTTTCTCCTGTTTGCTCACTGCAGATGATGCTGTGTGGAGAGGGCATCAGAGCCATAGGGTGTGGAGGGCGATGCACTGAGGGGGCTGCAGATATCATATCCTGCCAAAAAAGCTTTTGTTGTTTGTTTTTTTTAATTACTACTCCACTGATGATATAAATTAATGATTGGTATGGGACTGAAGCAACCTTGTCATCAGAGAATATTTGGCTAGTGTTGACATACTTGTTCCCTGCAAACATGAATCATCCATCTGCCTTTGGCTGGCTTGCCCTGTGGCTCTGCTATAATATGTTTCACCAGTGTGGCTGAAATTAAAATGTCACTATTAAACACGGCAAAATCAAATGCTCCATGGGCACTGCATCTATTCAAGAAGTTCTTGCTTCCTATGTAGTTATTTCTGACAGTTAAATAGGACAGCTGTATTCTGGCATAACCTAATACATTCGTACATTCTCCATATATGGGGAGCTAAATGCTGTCAGAGCACTATTTCCTTGCATACATGCGTCTTTCATGCATGGCAGAAGCAATAATGCTCATGTAACACCATATTGCTGCTTAGTCCATTAGGAAGTGTAAAGGCAAAATTAATTGTCCTGCAGGAACATACAGAATAGGTCTCTAAAAGCAGTTGCTGGAGCTGTTTGCAGCTGCTGCATCACTGAGGCTCCCTCCTCGTGAGCAGTTATTGACTCTGGGCTATTGAATTCAGGGCTCTGGAGGTTGCTCAGTGGGAAAAGCCTTCAGTTGGTGCTTGGCAGTTCAGTCACTGGAAGGTCATGGAAAGGGCAGTTCAGTCTCCAAACCCAATTAGGGCCTGAGTCGCCACCTCTTCAATCACAGGGGAAAATCCCACTGAGCAGGGTGGCTCTCAGGCCAGACTTTTGCACCCAGCCTCTCCAGTGAGACAGCCAACAAATGTTTCTATTTATGTTACTTGGGCCATCAAAAATACCCTTTGTTGTCATAAAATGGCTAAGCAGCTGGTGCAAAAAAGGTAACCAGCCAGGTAAGGGATTAGAAGCCCACTACAGTTGAATTTGGACCAGTGACCTGTATGTGTACATCTGCATCCCTCCTGTTACTCATCTAGAGCTGTCTCATTCCTCAGATCAAATCATTTAACTCTTATGAGCAGCTGTAACTTGCAAGTTGAATAAAGTCCAACTGCTGAAAACATTAATGAAAAACATAAAACTAAGACTGTTTTATCAGGTATCAACAATATTGCTCTAAATCCTCCCTCTCCAAATAATTTGTGTGTGTGTGTGTATGTGCCGAGTTGTGCTTTTCATCCCAGGTGGCTGCAATTTCTAGTGAAAATAAGTTGAGCCCTGAAAGGTTGACCCACTTGCCTCTGAATTGCTTTTTATATGAAGTGAGTCCCTCAGGGCCCAATTCTACCCATAGAAGTGAGAATGACAGCTATCAACATATATAGGAAATAATTCAATGTGCACAGACAAAAAGGTGAACCCCAGACTGGTCTGACTGGTCTTTAAGATACGGATTTCCTGTGAAATAGTGATTAAAAGGGAAGAAAAATATAATTAGAAAATTAGCCTGATATGCTAGGTTGTATCAATGTGTGGTTTTGTATTAACCATTTTAGACAAGCACAAGACCAGAAAATCCCTTACAACTCACTTAAACTAGTGTGTAAAATTTGGTTAATGTCTGAGCAGCTGCTTTGATCAGTCTAGACTGTTGCCAGAGTATGTACTCTGTGCTAAACCCACAGTCCCCTTAAGTGTAGGCCAACTCAAGTGAATCAAATAACATATAAAATGGTTATTAAAAATGTTCATTGTTTCAGTAAATTAATATGGTTCAAAGCTTGAAGACCTTAAGAATTTTAAAAATAAAAGCAAAAGTGTTGTTGCAGAAAAGAGGTGGTGGATTTCTTAATTCATATTTAAATGAAAAGATACATAATAATTATATTTAAATAGAAAAGAAAAATTTTCAGCAAACTTTTTTAATTGGATAGGCACTTTTGGAAGCCTGTAATGTATTCAAATTCCATACAGGAGAAAAAAAAATTAAGAAATTAAAGAGTTACAACCACCATGTTTATCTCATTTCAAGCACACAATATTGTTTTTAATTGTAGCAGTGGAGGGCCAGTGGGAGCCTTCAATATGTGGGTTGTACTCCTGACACCTAATTTCTACATAAGATTGTTTGCTGAAAGTCCAGGAGCAGTAAGTTTGTTACCTGTCAAAGCAAAGCTGTTTTTTTCTTATCATTAGGGCCTCTTCCCACATCTCTCATTGCAGCACCACTCTGAACCACTCTGTTCTTTGCCACTTGAGTCTCAGAAATATGGACAGTTCCTTTCCTCTTAGATAATGCTCCTGGCTTTGGCATACTAGCAGTAGCAGATGACCATTTGGAGACAATTTTACTTCAATGACCTATCCACAAGACTTGGAGCCACTAATCTTACAAAGCTGATTTGTACCTGAGTTGGTGTTTTCAAAATGCCTGTGTTTTGAACTTAGGGGTTTAAGTTTTCAGTCTTTGTGTGCCTACCATATTTGTTGGTTGCGTTGCAGTGCCATCAGAACACCTGGCATAGAAGCAATGACAGAAAATCAATGAAATTATCAAGGGAAGTAGGCTAGCTCATAAATACCACATCAGTGGGATGAAAAGATCACAGAAATGAGGCCATTTAAAACACAGAGAAAATGGAATCCAAGAGGCAAATGCTTATTTTAGCTACAGCAAATTCTAAATGTAAGAGCAGAGCTGGTACACTGCTACTGTCCAAATGCTGAATGTCATCTACTGATGACTGAGAAACATCTCCAAAACAGGTATTGAAGTCTTTGAGGTGATACATAGTTTATCCAGCTCTTCAAAAGCAATAATCATTACTATATTTACAGAGCTGCTTAAATAACGGTAAGGTAAAGGAATGTAGTTCTGTGTGTGAATACATGACTGCATTCTGCAACAGGAATACTGGGTAAATTCTTCCCTCTTGTGACTTGTGTTCCAGCCAGTGGCATTACACCAGGGAAGGATTGGACCATATTTTGTGTGCAGCATAGCAGATTGTTAAGAGGCAATAGGCAGGTGTTTGAGAGAATTTCCTCTATGCCTTTTGCAGAAGTGTTCATGAAATCCCCCTGGCTGGTCTACACTCCCCTTACTTGTCATCTCTTGGCAGGTAGACAGTTAAATTTGTGTGAAATAGGATTCGCTTTGCTGTTTCTATTTGCTGTTGGAGTAGAAATGTTCTGATGTGACATATGACCAATCAATAATTGGAAAGTGCTTGCATGAGTCATTTGAAGCCGATAGTTTAGACAGTGTCAGCCACAACCAGTATTAAAACCTGAAAACAGTTGTTCTACAATCAGTGATTCTGCAGCATCTCCTCTGGGTGTCTGCATTTCACTTAATAAGGATACTTTGTACATATCAACTGAAAAACTCTTGCCTTTGTTGCTTTGTGAGCTCCGAAGTGAACTTGGCTTATACAAGTATACTTTGTTATCCAGCCTAAAAGATGCTGGGTAGGAATTATCCTGTTCTGCTGGCAGCCTCAGTAGAAAAAAAATGGCTTTATTTGACTGTGATTCTGAAGTGAATGAGGGTGTGACTATACCCTGTGGTTTTCTGGTATTTTTTACTTTTTTTTTTTTTTCACCTGTACTGATGGTGTTTTATTACCGCTACAGGGCTATAATAATCCGAAATGGCGAAGTCATTCCAATGTCTTCAGAATTCACTCCGGAGACTGAACGCCAGCGACTTCAGTACCTGGTAAGAGACCTGAGGACCAAATCAGATGCTGCTGATGACAAGGATTTCCTGGTAATATCTAAGGCTCAGAGGCTGAGGGTGTGTCCACATCCTTCACTATATGAAGGATGACCAGTGTCTGGTCATATATGTCTTTTAGCCATCAACAAGATGGAGAAAACCCTGTTGGTGCGAATCCTAGTGACAGGAATCTTATCTCTTCAGTAAAGGCCATCGATTAGCACGGCTGTACTTGAGTACCTCGTTCAGCTGCAGACCCTTCATTAACTCATTGGTGTTGGATATTAATAGCTCAGACGTAGAACGAATGAGTCACAGAGGTATTTCAAACCATCTCAGTGTTTGCCACAGACAGCTCTTTGTGTGCAAGTGAATGATATTGCAGAGTTTGATTAATCTGTTCTAATAGTATGCTGATAGTATCTCCATCAGAGAAAATGTATCCAACTTAGAGATGATCTCAGTGAACATTAGTAGCTGCAGGATAAGATGGGAGATCAAAGACTAGTTTTATGTAGTGTAGCAGCACCTGTAAAACTGGAACAGGATGACTAGCTGAGGATATGTGGGGTGCTGTTATGATCTAGTTATTAAACCTATTAGAAATGCCTCTGCCTGAATTAAGGTGCAAACAAGACCGTATGCCAAAGTCAATAGTATGGATTTTATTTAGCAGTAAATATGAGGCAGAGAGAGAGAGAGAGATAGGTAGAAAGAAACAGGACAAGTTGGGGGGGATTGTCAGGAAGAAAGAGAGTGACAGACAGAGATTAATAGAAAAAAATACCACCACTCTGTGGAACTCAGTGGCATCCCATGGGTCTTCTTCTGTTCTTCTTAGTGGTGACCGTCCCACAAGCCATAGAGTCCAATGGATTAATATATGTTCAGGAGATGCCAGGCACCTCTGCTGTTGGGGGAAACTTTGCAGTCTCACCTGACAGGCTCTGGATTTGTTAACTCACTTGGATCACGTGCAGTCCTCTGGTGGCGGAAGGCCTCAGGAATGAGTCTGGGGGAGTTTGAGGTTCTTTGGTGGTATATGGCTCCTTCTCAGCTGCCTCTCATGCGAGTGTTCCGTGTGTAGGTGGTGTTCCCAGAGAGGGATGGGGGATTTACTCTGGTATGGAGAGAATTCACCATCACACCCCCAAAACCCTTCTCCACCATCACTCAATGAGCCTTGTTTACTTTTCTTCAGACTTGAGGTGATAAGACAATAGTCTTATCTCAAGTTCCCCTTCACAGTCCAAATTCCAGTTAGGGAGCATATTGGGGAAGGGAGTGCTTTGCAGACAGGCAATTGCTTCCTTGCAGCTTGTAAAACAAAAGGCTTTCTATGATTTTGACAATATTTAAGGCATTAACATTTCAGTCCATCACAGGTGCTTTATACACCAACCTGTGTTGGCTTTATGTGCCCAAGTAATGTTAAGTCAAAATGCATTGTGTTATTTTTCATGCAAAAAAGTCTGTTACCTTTTGAGGTTTTCATTGATGGGTAGATCAGTTGGTTGAAGTTGGTTGACTGTCTGTCAAAACGTCATTCCTAACACGCCTGAGAGATTTCTTTTGTGCTTCTTCTGGTCTTCTGCATTTTCCTCTTAGAAATTCAAGCTTCAGCCAAGGCAGGCTTGCCTGACTTGAAGTGGACAGGCCAAGGCTAGTGGCATTCCCTGCTCTTAAGGTGTCTCTTATTTACAGCCTAGCTCAAGTAATATGATTTGAAACTAGACAAAATACCAATGGTTGAAAGGTTGGGATGGAAGTTTCTAAAGAAAAAATTGTGTTTCTTCAATTGTCATGTTTTGTTTTTTTCAGTCAGGTTCACTGGCTTGAAGCTGAAAGTTTCAGAGGAAATACTGCTTTGGGAGTGTTAATATTCAGATAAATAAATGTAAAAAAGGCTTAATAAATATTTACAGTTCAGTGAAATTTAAAATAATTTGTTTGCCTTTAAAATAAAAGGTGTCTTTAGCATCTAGGGAGCCTGCTATTTCTGAAAGAAATACAAGATAAACCATTGCCTACAAGGGCTTTTTTTGTCTTTTGATGTCCTTTCTGGCTTATATTTGAAACCAGTAGCTGATCTAAAAAGGACTTCTGATGTTTCCTTTGGAAAATTCTTTTACCTTTGTTTGTTTATTTTAATTCTATATGTAACAAATATGCCAGGTCTATGGATATCATATTCAAAGAGAATACATGCAAGACAGCAAGCGCGTGAAACAAAATTAGAGATAATTTCAAACATAACACTCTACAAGTAACATTTTAATTCTATTGTTAAAAAAAAGGAGAAAGATGTCCAAAGGTTGCATCTGTCATGCTGATTAGAACCCAAATAATTCTCCTTACTCACTTTATCTGCCCCAGCTTCTGTTATCAGTCTGTGACAATATCAATAGCCCTCTTCTGCTATTCCTGTCTGAAAATTGGTTACTTTGGATGTATTTTCTTATTTGCAGTTAAAGCAGAGTCTTTGTTTCAAACATGTCGCACTGCTCTTCCTGCACAACAGGAAGAAAATCACCTAATCATTTTAGAATTCAAATTTTACTGGCTAACTGCAGAGATGCTGTTCACTGTGAGGAGGTTACTGCACAAGCAAAGGGAGGGTATGGATTTACAGCCAGCAGGCTACTGAGCGTTGGTTCCCTGTGCAGTAGACACTGTTGGCACAGTCAAGGCGAAGGAGCTTTCCTCTGCCTTTAGTGCCTATTGACAGCTTCAGCCACACAGGAAGTTCATTTAGGTCCTCTTTTCTGAGCCTGAATTTCCATGTGGAGAGAAATCCATAATGACTATCATTCTGAATTTTAAGTAGCTCTGGTCATGGTCATCGCTCCATAGGAGGGCAGTTGGACGACAGCATGCAGCTGCAGGTCATATAACAGGGACACACTTCTGTGTTAGGCAACTTGTTAAGAGTATTGCAGAAGGCAATCGACCCTTTAGTCAAAGAGCACTTCTTATGACATAAGGCATGAAAGCTTTGCACCAGTATTCCCTTGGTCCTTTGGTTTCTGCAGAGTTCAGTGCACCATGCTGCTTCCCTCCCACTGGTGAGCATTCACAAGCCACCTTTTCTTTTGAATTTCTGTGTCTCTTTTCTTTTTAGAACTGTAGCAGTAAAGCTTCACACAGCACTTGGGAAAAGTCCTGGCTTCCTATATCAGTATATCTTGAAGGAAAACAAAATCCAGTATTGTCTGAGAACTGTTCTGGTACATTCGGCAGTTGTGCAGGCAATGACTGCCAGAAGCAATTTCTCGTTCGTCTTCTAAGGAGACTATTAATTTCAGTCATGATAGTCTAAATGGCATAGATTTTGTTATTTATTCTCTTGGAAAATTTTCTTAAAATGAATGAATAATTGAATGTACTACAGATTGAGTGTATTGTGTGCATTTCTATTAATTATTGAGGTCACACTTTGGAGATGTCTTGTGAGGTCAGCATGGTGTTGATGTGTACCATGTCCATGTGTGTAGCCAGGCAGCCCCTCAAAATTTCACCAAAAAGATGGTGCACTGTGGCTACCAGGGCAGGTGTTACCGCTAGTGGAGACTGGGTGGTGAGCACTGGCAGTGAGCCATGGGTACTCGTGTTTGGCACCATTCAAATAGGCTTATGAGGCCAGATATGCAGGGGCTCAAAGGAGACCTATTCTTATTTCACTGCACACGTGAACATAAAGTGATAGTACCTCACCTGCTAAAAGATGTCTTGGGACCCAGAACCTGAGCCTGAAGAGGAAATGCATCTAGATCTCCTAAGTGTCCAGTCAGTGGTTCAATTACAAGTCAGATATAATTCTCTTACAGTTTGTGGCTCCCTGCATCACCCATCATAGGATTGCTTTGGCTATCTGATACATTGCTTGACGCTGTAGTAAAAGATGTCTGGTTCTATGGAAAGGGTCCTGGCCTTTCATAAGATGAGAGATCAGTCTAGGGGTGGATTTGTTTTTTATTTCCTTCCTTCATTCTACCACCACCACCACCTCCTTTAGTTTTAAGCTCTGTTTGACTTAAACGTGTCCATATGATAATGGCAGAGTCATTTACAAAACTGTGCACTGTGCTGTGCGTGCTGTTGTGAGTAGTAGTCCTGTAGTAGAATATCCTATTGGAGAAAAGGGCACAATATGACAAGAATATAAAGTTGTAAGATATAGTTGATGTAGAGAAAAGCAACAATTCTGAAAACAACACAGAATGCAGTGAAAACACTATTGCCAACGAAGTTCCAGTGCAGTGCCTACTGGAGGAGCTGGAAAAGGCATCCACAGGCCTTAATGAGGCACAGTAAGATACATGCAGTGTTTCCTGCCACCTAATTAACTGATACCCTAGTGTTGAACTTTAGGTTTATCTTAATTTCATGTTTGCAGTTTTCTGATCGCCAGGAAACACAGCAGGAAGGAGGTGGCCTTTTTAAAGAACTGTGACTAGTATTTCCTTGAGGGAACTCCATTTTAGAGAAGTAATGTTGAATGTAGTACATCCAGCCACAAAATACACCATAAAATGGAGAGTACCAAAAACACATGACGCAGACTATGACAGATTTGTGCCAAAAAGCTGTAACAGCTTCTGAAAGAGAAAACATGGAAAATGTTCCAGTTCTGTAAGACAGAATGACAATGTTGAATCATAGGCATATGGAAAGTGTTTGATAGTCACTCTTTTTACTAAATTTCAGGTTCTTTGAGTGATGTTTCTGATCCGAGGTTCTTGCAAATCGAGACTAAACAAATTAAAAAAATGGAAAATACAATGCCTCATTACAGGTGAAATTCTACTAGTCAGTTCACTTACTATTTTCATTTCTCATTTGATATCTTAAGGAAATTTCATATTGTATTTATATCTTCTTAAAAGGTCTGGAGATTTTTTTATGTGTTGATTTTTATTTATTTTCTGGTTCTGCTGCCCAGCATGGTTTGGTTGAGGTACAGAAGAATCCTTTCTCCTCGTAAATGGAGAACAGTTCTCCACAAACCCAACTGGAAGTTACAGCTGAGTTTTATAGTAGAACTTTCTTCTCTCTATAGAATTACCAGTGAAGCCTCAAAAATAACCCTTAAAAAAGGCAAAAACCATAGAAAAATAACAAATAAAACAAAACCTAACAAAAATCACCATTTATTCACATGAGTTCAGATCACAGGCACTAGAAGCTTCCAAATTGCCCTTTTCCCTCAGTTTCACTGACGCCAAAAATATTAGAATCAAGTTAAGATCCCTGGATTGTAAATCAAGCATTGAGGCTTGGCTGTGGAAGAGAAATCTTATTTAAACATTAGCAGTCCACTTGTAACTGCCAGCTTTATTAATCTTATTTCAGTTCTGACCTCAGACTTTCCATCTGAGTAAGTCTTTATGAAATGCAGTCTCCCCCTATCGCTTTACCTTTTCAATAAAGGAAATTCTTGTTTTCAAGTGGAAAAATGCTAAAAGCCTGGAACATTTTTCTTCTGGACCTCTGATTCATACTAGTAACTAAGCTCACAACCTAAAGGTTAGATATCATCATTTTGATGTCAAGTGTGAGGGTTTTTTTCTTTAAATAGGGCTTCTTGTTTTGTAGGCAGGCGACGCTAGTCTTTAGCGAGAGGTGGTTTGTAATGTTTTAATTAAGATAGGCTGTGCATTTTTAAAAGTTAACTGAATTGCACTTTCAAAGAAGACTAACTTCATTTTTTGCAATATCATGAATGAGAAAGAATTTAAAAAAATACTAGAAAATGTCTAGCTCTTTGTTGTCATACAAACAGCAAATATCACTCGTGTTGCAATACATCATTAGGAATACTCCATCTTTTTCAACTAGAACAAAAATAAAAGAAATAAAAGATTACATGTACTTTTAAATAAAGAATCCAAAGTTCTAGAAGTATGAAAAACCTCTTGTGGACTGATACTGCTGGTCCTTTCAAAGTCATTAGGAAGAGTAATCCAATTAGAGGATCCTTGAAAACAATATTTGGGTAGAAAAGAGGACCTTGACTGACTGTAGGCTGCAGGAAAAAAATGTAATTCCCTTCATTGTGCATAGAGAGAAAATTTGTTGGAGCTCCTCTTCCAAGAAGGGATCACAATGTCAAGATCACAGTGGCATGCTTGAAAAACACCTCTTGAAAGCAGAATACAATCTTGTTGGCTATTCACAGCAATCTCAGTCCCATTTCAGCCAAGCTTGAGGTGTTTTTTGGAATTAGGTCTGATGATAGGACAAGCTGATAGAAGGTTAGCATTGTGATGTGTTGAGCCTGATCCAGATCCTATTAAATTGAGTGGGAACAGGCTCGGCCTTTAAATGCAGGAAATACTTTATTGGAAACTATCTGCATGATAGATGCCAGGTAGATCAATAAAGGCTTCCACTGCTTCCTGCTGCTCACCTTTGATGAGCACTAGATTTATGACAAACCTGCAAATTAAACCCAGCTCGTTTCGTCTGCCTTGGTGGCTGAAAATAAGACAGACTTTACTGCCTTAACTGGCTGGATAAAGAGTTATTTGTAAAAAGGTTAAGAAAAGCAACTTTTTTCAGTTCCCTAGCCAATTTGACTGTATTTCACCCGAGCTTGCTTACAATGCTCCCCACTTTGGAGAGGGAGGGAGAAAGGCTTATTTATAAAAGGAGTGAGGTTATTTCAGAAACAAGAGATAGAGTCTGTTTAGGATTAACGTATTGTGTCAAGTGATCTGTGTACAAATTCAATTCAAAAATTTACACAGTGGACAGATTGCCTCACAGTGTCCTCTAGTATGGTCAGCTCTGGAGAACATGAGCCTCAGGCAGGACTCTGGCAAAGAGACCTCTGAGCATCTGCAGAGCAGTTCACCAGAATGGACAGCAGCAGTATTTGAACATTAAAACCATCAAAGACACCAGTTGCTGTTGTGACACAAAACTGCTGCTGCTTTTCTTAAAGTCTATTTTGCATAAAGGAAGTAGATTTTAAAAACCGAGAAAATAAATTGCTCTGTGGCTTGTGTTTATTTGCACACATGTGATGGAGTGCAGCTTTCTGAGCACCTGCCCAGGCGTGACAATTAAAGTGTGTTTGTGTGTGTTGTTGACATAGCTGAAATGTGAGTCAAAAAGCTTGAGCTTCACTCCACATACACCCCTCCAAGTTTCTGCTTGCTCCATGGCTTTATATTTGATCATTTCATTCTCTCAGCTTGATGACTTAAAAAAGGAGATGTCTTCGGTTTTACAAAGCCCTATGGACTCCTTCAGATCAGTGGATGAAGTGTACTTTGGAGATCCCAAATTTTGAGGAGCAGGGAGAAGTGAAGGATTTTGAGGGCAAGAGAACTGCTCCCTATAAGGCTGCTGCTGGCCATCAGGCAGGGTCACAACTGGTGTACGGGCACATCCTTTGCTGAAATGGAACACATAATCTTCCTTACTTAAGAAGAAGGGTCAAGAAGGGGGTGGAATTTGTGTGGGAAGGGAGCAGTAAGAGATGGTAATGCTACCTTGTTAAAAATAGATGGTATCTTGTTTTATATGATATCTGTGGTTTGATTTCTGCCCACAGGCTTACATGCAGCCCCACTTGCTGGGAAATGAATTCACACATTTAGAGTTTCCACGGAGGGTGCAGCGCAAAGAAGTTGGAAAGAGGATGCTCTACCGTGACTTCAACATGACTGGCTGGTAAGAAAGTGTCCTTCTCAGCATGAGGTCAGCCTTCTCACTAGCCAATGCCTGCTTTATACGTATCTTTGCTTAGTGTAAACTGATCAAACATGAAGGTGTACTCCTGTGTACTAAAAGAAAGGGCATTTCTTTCTTTAAGATCTATCTTTCTTATAGAAGTTAATATTTTAAATAATTTGACCTCCCCCCAGAGCCAGGACCTTGTTTCAATTTAATGTGGGAATACTCAAAGCAGAGCAAACACAAAAAGGGAAAGATGTGCCGGGGGATCTTTCTGAAACCTAAACAATTTTCCTATCTTGGAAGTAGCTTTTTATAAATTCTGGATCAGTGGGCTGTCATACCTTTGCATGCTGAGGAAATGCTTGCAGAAGGGAAGAGCTGCCTCCCATACTCCAGTGCAGCTGACCCCTGATTTTGGTAATTCCTGAAGGAGTTGTTTTAGAGATGGGCCTATCTGAAAAAAGTTTTAGCTGCCTAAAATGAAAAGACTTGAATGAACAGCATTGACTTAAAGAAGTGAAGACAGAAAGAATGATGATTTTTTTTTTTTTTCTCTCGGCAAATGTCTTCATTGTTTTTTCTTGATTCAAGAGATTCCTTCTCAAGTGACTCCTACTCAGTTAGAGAAGCCCTAATCTTAGCTGTTGTGAGTTCTGTGCATGACCTATAAAGACAAAAGCCCAATATATATAAATCATCTTCATTTCCACGATGTTTGTGTTTTAGCCTCCACAGTAAATGTCCTTTCAGGAAGAGAAAGAATAGAGGGTGTTAAAAAACAAAGCCTGAATTCTTGTAGGTTTGGAAACTTGGAGGCTTGCACGCAACAACAGCTCCACATCGCTTTTGATTTGTCTCATACTTTATAGACCATAAATATAATGGTGTTTTAATGGCAGAATAATGATCTAAATTTAATATGATCTGGAGTGTTTGTGCAGAACATGTAAATCTGGGAATAACCAACATTGTCTGTCATCTTGAAGAGCAGCTAGTAGAATATGCAGTCTCACCCTGAGAATGATGACTTCACATTTTAAAAAGGCTACAGGCACAAGCAAAAGAATAGGAACAGAATGAGAACATTGGATCATCTGAGGACTTAGACAGCAAAATATTTGGAACATCATGAGACACTCTCCCAATTTCTGCAAAAGGAGGGGTTTTTATTAAAGTCCCTGATGTCTCTGGAGGCATCAGTAAAGAATGGTTTCATGTAGACTTCCAAAAGCTGTTTTTCAAGATGTGACATGCTATTAGGGGGGAAAAAACCCCAAAAAACAAAACAACAAAGTAGCCTTCTAGTTTGGACAAGAGCTACAGAGTTATCATGAGCCAGGAACTTCCTAAGAGGAGGGTAAGAACAGATTTCTTTCATCATGGTTGGAAGGCAAAGAGGGTTTCTTCAGTGTCATGGGAAACGTTTTGCGCTTTCCCAGTTGGTTAGTGGTCTGGAAAGGAACTGAGATTAGAATGATAGAGTTGCAGCATTGGCAGGAGACATCATAGCTCTTTTCCCATCAAGCAAGAAGGAGCATGAGGAACTGCAAAGAATTAAGTGATTTACATGAATGAGCATCACAATGATCAAACTTGGTGTGGATAAATTCAAAGTAAAGCATGAAGAGTTAAAAATAACTATTTGTGGACACCAGAGGTTCCACATGAACTTGAGAGGCATGTCAAAAAGCTCAGTAGAGGTTCTGCTTACTACTATGAGTCTTGCAGTCCAATTCACCAGCAGAATGTTGGGATTCATAGAGGATTGAAAAAGTTAAAAATTAAGTAAAGAGAGAATTCTGTATCAGTTTCTATCTCATGTGTGAATCTGTACATAGCACTTGTCATGTTATTCAAAATGGTTATTGCATATCTAATACTATCTGACATTAGAAGAAGACAGATAAAAAGGAACAGAAATTTTAAGTGCAGAATAATAAGTAAGGTATAAGAGCTTCGTTAAATCAAACTGGCATATTTGATTCAATGTATTGTTTTTCAGAACTGGTGTGTGAACTCTGTTATCGCTAGCATATAGCAGGTAGGAGAAGACAGTTATTTTCCTGTTGAATTTTTGAATTTCCTGAAGTGTAGGACACATGTTGATCCAGTTACAGATTCTAATATGATCAATGCAAATACTGTCACCAGTTTAGTACAAATATGCTTAGCTGTAAGCAGTTATTCTGGAATAAATTCTTGAGCTGTGACTTGAAAATTCAAGTCTGAATTCATTGCGTTGTTGTCTCAGGAAGAGATGGCCTGTGCCAAGCGAAAGCATATAGAGACTGTGATGAGGCTGCCTCTCCCTGCTGTTCCTTTTGACTTCTGGCTGGAAGTGGAAAATGTGGGCTGCATTTTTGTCTTGAATAAAAGAATTGGAATCTTTTAACTGTTCCATATTGCACAGCTAGTGCATCAGTTACCTTTTGTTTGATTGGCCGCCTCAAGACAATAAAATGATGAGGGAATTGCTCTATCATCATACATTTGTCTAAATTGGAGCCCTTCTAAATAAGGATCCATTTCTTTTTGCAAGGTATTTGCCTAACATATTTGTTTTCTACTGAATTTTATGTAGTCCTCTCCTAAGCAGAAGAGAAGCAATCAGTTTGTGTTTATCTAGAGGTCTAGGTCAATTTTAATGGTTGAGATTGTGGAAAAGACATTAGATTTCCAGTTTGATTGGCCCTCAGAGGTGATGGTTTGAGGTGGCTGAGGTTTCTTAGTGGTTGTTTTCCACTTCAAGGGTTTTGTTTCTGTTTTCTTTCCTTTCTAATTCATGGATTTAACTGATGCATCAGGATACAGTGGCTGAGGACATGTACGTTTTGCATTTGTTTCTAAGGACACTATCTATCATGGAGAAGAAATTAGCATATATATTCTTTTTCTAGAAAATGTCAGATGGATCTTTGGCCAGCCAGAGCTTGACACGCTAAAACGCTGCTGAACTTCTACCTCATGCAGTGCAGATGGTCAGTTGTCTGGACCTTTTTTTTTTTGGTCACTGACCTCACTGTGTGTTGACATTTGGACTTACATGCTGAGAGGTGCAGGTGATGTTAGGAAGAAACAGCCACTCTTACTCTTGATTACTGAATCCTTGAGTAAGAGAATGTAAAACGCTCTGCTCTGATGTTTCCTCAGGAAAATAAACTGTTTTATTTTACAGTTCTGGATAGTATCTGTGTTTTCTATTAGAGGCTGTATAATTTTTTTTTCCTTCATTTTTATCCTCCTTTGCTCTGGAGCTTTTCAGATTCTCAACAATGGTTTGGCTTGCCCAGCTTCTTTGGAGAACAAAAGGTTATTGTCTTTGGGTCTGTCATTATGCATTTGGCCCTTTATTTTTTCTTTCTGCTTTTTCTTTCTTTTTTTTTTTTCATGCAAAGTTTCCACACTGGCTTTGTCTCCACAGCCCACAGTGGTAGCAAAGCTGCCAAGTTTCCCCACAGCATTAGGACAGCCACTGATCCAGCAATGTGTACCGCATCACTAGTCCAGGCTGCCTGTAACTGCTTTGAGACCAGCCTTTCCTTTCTCACTCCCTCTCTCCGACCCT
Source organism: Serilophus lunatus (assembly GCA_013399895.1). Taxonomy (NCBI): domain Eukaryota; kingdom Metazoa; phylum Chordata; class Aves; order Passeriformes; family Eurylaimidae; genus Serilophus; species Serilophus lunatus. The sequence continues at coordinate 48,433 of VXBA01000004.1, forward strand.
TTCGTCTTCCTCTGCAGCAGGAGTTCTGATGAGAAATAACAATGTTTTAAATATATCTAAATTCCATTTTGGTGGGAACTGACCATGGGCTGCATCTTCTGCACCCTCGTCCTATGTGCATTATGGTTGAACAACTATTGCAAAGCATGCACTGTAGCTGGCAAGGCATCTTAAGAGTACTGCGTCCTGCTAAACAAGCCCCCAAGCTGTCTAGAACCATTATTTGCTGGCAGACATCTATGTTACTGACAGTCTTTCACAGCTGGATCTCTGAGCTGGAGTTTTAAGGCTCATGGTTTTCAGAGGTTAAACTTGTATCAGAGAGAAGTGTCCTGGTGGCTTTGGCAAATCCTGGACACAGAACCGTAAGGGAAAACTTAGAGACCATATAAGCAGAGGGTGGCCAGTGCTGAGAAGGGGAGCAAGTAGTCTGAGGTAGAAATATATGGAGGAAAAACAGCATGCTTGCTTCTCTAAAGGACACCGCAGAATTAGTATTCTCTATCTCTGCCTTTTATTTAAAAGTTAAGGCACAGTTGATCAGGTTTTCTTCACTTGTGGGTAAATCCAGTATGAACATTTTTGAAGTACTTTGCTTTGACTATATCCTAGGCCTAGTTTTCCTTCCCAAAACCTGTTTTTCTGTCTGGCTGTATCCTTTACTGTGACTCCCTCCAGAGTTCCCCTCTCAGCCTTCCATGGGGCTGGAGGAGTCATACAGTGCTGTGCTTAACCAAAGGCATCCAGAAGGCACTACCAACTGGCATCAGCTTTGATGGTTTCAAAGTTAATTTTTTTCTCCTCCTTGGAACAAAAGCAGTGGCCTTTCTGCTGCTTACATTGAAGTGCAGTTCTTTAAAGGTTTGTTCCAGATCACAGCTTCAGCTTCTTGACTTGATTTTAGCATGGCAAAAGAGCCCTAGATAACAATCCATTTTTTTACCCTATTTATGCTCCCGGGGCAGGAGCACGCATAGCTGCACCCCATCAGAAACGGTCTGAGCTTGTGTAGTGCCCACCACACCATGGGCTGAAGCCCAAGGCAGCCTTGAGCAGGGGAATTAGGCACTGCCTCTGAGAGTGCTGTCTTTGCAGCAGCAGCAGAGTCCTTGCCAGCTCCGGGTCCCTGTCTCTGGCAAGGGGGTGCTGTGGCACATGGAGTTAGGCACCTAAGGGACAGCCCGTGCTGCAGAATCGCCTGCCCGTGTGATTTATTCCAAAGCAGGGGAGCTGGTGCCCTGAGGCAAGTGCTAAGCAAAACTCATTTTATTCTAGAGTCAATATTGTCCACTGCCTGGAAAGCTTCCAGCCTGCTCTGTGCTCACCCTTTTCTTTCCAACAGGGAATGTCTTACAGCCTCTAAGCATCTGACTAAAAATGCAACTTCACTTTTCAAGCCGTTTTATTTTGTTTGGGATGGATGCCTTTTGCCTTCATTGTGCAGCCTGCCTTGCTGTCTGCGGTTCAGACTCTGGCTTACATAAACCAGGCTCTCATTAATCACTTATTGGGGATCCAGAATACCCTGGTGAGAGCCAATGTGCATGTTTTGCTTGGTAATGTGTCAGCTGATTTGAACAAATACTGCCAATGTGGCTGCTATCTTATTCTTTATTGCTGGGCTCAATGTCCTTTGACAGCACATTCAGGTAGCCTGCCCAAGGAGTGCCTGAGCAGATTGAGAAATGTCACAGAAATGCTTTATGGGGCTGGCGCCTATGCTGCACCCTCCCTTAATATAAATTGATTTATTGAATCAAGCACAGAAGCCCTGCTACAGAAACCTCAGGCTATAGTCTCTGGAGAACCACCTAATAAAACAGCCCCAACTGACACTCCTCATTAGCTTTTCCACTGATCCCAAGGCACTATTTAAAGTGACAGTGTCCCTCTTTTTGGCCTGAATTTATCTGCTGGGTAATGCCTGTGGGTCTAATTAGCTCAGCATTATTTGTCTTATTCAGATAAGCTGTATTTCCTAACAGCTTGATTCCAACTTGTAAAAAGTAATTGCAAGTCTGCAAACACTGCTCTCTAACCTGCTTGATTGTGCCTTTTAGCCGAATTCATGTAATTTACAAAAAGTCATCCTTCCCCACCTCCTTTTTTTTAATTGAGCTTTTTTGTCTAGTGAAATCTTCTGTGCTTCTTCTGCTGAAATCCTGGTTGGATTGTTGTGTTCAAGACCTCAGCTATATCCTTTGTACAATCGCGAGGGAGAGATCAAATTTTAATTTCGTAATTACTTCATGAGAAAGCAACCTTTTCCCCAGTCATCCCTGGTATTAATTGCCTTCCAGCAATGTGCATTTTCATAATTTAATGATTATGGGACACCTTTGCAGCACTGGGCCTTTCTACAAGAGAGAGAGAGAAGATACCATTTTTACAGCAAACTGTCATCCACAGCTACTTGCCTTGCTTTTTGTGTGTGTGCTCTTGTCCCTTGTTCCAAGTAGCCAGGAGCAGGAGGAGACATGCCTCTTTGGTGCACACAACTAGAGCAGCTTGCTGGGTTGTACTTAGGTGTCTGGAGCAGAGCTCTGCAATGATGAATGGCTGTTTACAATGTGCATGTTATGCATCTTTTCAAGATTTGCAGCCTTCGCTGCAGGAGCAGCAGGAGATGGGAGCTGACCTGCTGTGTACAGCACGTCTCCTGACAGTGACAAATGGCTCTTTCCCCAAAGTTTGCACATGCCACAGGAGCTGAGCCAGTGTCTTTGAGACAGGGGAAAGCAGAAACAGGAAAGTAATAGTACTGCAACAAAAGAGAAAACTTGAAGTCTGGGGTAAAGCTTTTTGTAAATGGCCGCTCTGGGGCCAAGTGAGAGTGACAAGAATGAGGTTGGTCTGAGTCATGTCCTGCAAGAGCATCTCTGTTGCGTTCCGCTCCCAACGCGGTGATTCGTGTTCCTGGTGTGAAAGGATTTGAGGGACATGATCCTGCGGTTGTGACCAGGTTCAAGGCTTAGATCTCTGGCCTGTGTTTATTCAGAGCTTATACAGACGATTTGAACCCCACGCCCAATCTCATCATTGGGTGGTTTAAACAAAGCTTGCACACTCATTGGCTCTGACCATACATGGGCTCAGATGCTTGGTTGGTTCCTGTAGTTGTCAATTATCCCTTTGTTTCTCTGCTGGGGAGGGGGCTTGTGTTTTTCCACTCCTGGAAGCTTCAGGCAGCTTCCAGAGTGTTCCTGGCCTCATACATCTCCTTCTGGAAGCAGTGCATCCAGGACCTGTCCCTGCATGGATACACATCTCTGCTTGGACTTTGCCTTCGCATGAATCAGGTGCCGTGTATGCAAGGGCAAACAAAAGGCTCACAGTCTGTTTTAGCAAAAGGAAACCAAACTGAAATGAGGCAGTCTTCAATCTGAAGGCCCAAGCAAAAACACTTCCTCCTTATAAACTGAAGTCTCTTCTCCAGCTCCTACTTTCTGTGGCTTCCCCATCTGCACAAAGTTGACAACTTCAGCTGGGACCTTAGGAAGTCTTCTTTCTTTCCCTTGTTACCCGAGATTGACTAATGGCTCTGCTTCTGGCTGTGAGGATGCCCCTTGCTCCTCGGAGGAGTTTTGAGCACTGCTGTGGGATGCTGTGCTCTGCTTGCTGTGTCTTACTGCATGCCCCATCCTACACTCCAGCGATCTTGCCCAGAAGAATTTGTATCATGATTCCTCCTTAACAGCAATCTTCTTTGCTTCCAGGGGATCCCAGCTAGCAAGTGTGGAGCAGTTAAACTGTGAGTTTAACATGCAGCCTTTTCTTCCACCTGCCTCACCACATCCTTTTAACAAGAAGCACAGCAAAATATGTATTTACAGTTTTTCTCTCCATCATGGTGCACTAAGCCCATAGGGTGTTAATAACTCACTTCCCTTACTCTTCTATCTCCAGAGTAAATTGCTAACAAGCCTTGTTTGTCTTCTAAAAAGTAGAAGAAATGAAATAAAATTTAACAAGTTGTCAAGACAGCAAATTCACTGGGGGGGAAGAAAAGACTTGGCCTCTTGAGACTGTGGCAGAAGGTGAACCTTCTTGATGTGCAGCTGCAGTATCTGTGCACAATTTCTGTCACTCAGCAGCGGAAGCTCAACAGGTCATAAGCAGCGAATGAAAGAACTTGCAGTACACTTGCTCTGTCTCTCCCAGCCTCCTGAGCACAGAAGCAGCCAGGGAGAGCGTATTTTAAATACCTTCGGTTCATTTTATTCCTAATTTGGCTTTTCGTGGGGGGTGGGGGGGGGGGGGGACCTCTCTAGATCCTTGACCATCTTGTCCCCAACTTTTTCTCTACCACTTTCTTTTAATGCTTCATTAGAGGTGAATGGACTAAAAAATCAGCCACACTTAGGAAGCGCCTGAGAAAAGATTCTGGTGTTTGAGTAATTAAAATGGGCTGGCCAAGATGGATAGTTTGTTTTGCTTAGGAATTACTTTCACAAGAAGTTCAGACTCCGTCTTACAACAATACACAAGAGTGAAGGGTCCCTGGAGGTCCACAGCTCACGTACCAGTCTGATTTGACAGAGCCAGAGATCCTGTGTGTGTATGAGTCATGCTAAGATACCTTTTGTATTTTAATTTGTAGACAGGTAGACAGAACTGGAATTTGCAAAATGAAGCATTCTACAGTTTTGGGTTCATAAGAAGAAGGTTCTGAATTCTATGGGAATAATGTATGTTTTAAAACTTTTATGTCTTCTTCTTTACTTGAAAGAAGCTTTATGAGAGTATCTTGGTTTAGAGTAGATCTTCCCCTAAAAACTATTCTGTGCACATGTGCATGTGCATTGGTCTTTAATTGATTGGGGTTGCCATCATCTTTCACTTAGCAAACCTTAGTTTGTGTTCTTTTATTATTTTTGTTCATTGTAATTTTGCTTCATTAAACTATCTGTGTGATGAGCAATAGGGGAAAGAGACCAAGACGCTGGAACATTAGAGCTAACCTACCTAGAAGGTACTTAGTATCAGACAGAGCTGTCTGGGTTTAGAGATCCTGACTCTGCAGAAGGACATGCGTAAGGTTATTTTTTAAGATTATGTCTGGGTTGAGACATAAACTGCATGATTTTCAGTGGCTCTTTGCCTAACCTGCATTACATATCTTTTCTTCTTGACAGTAGTCACGCATTTACACTGGTTTGATGCCTGTAGTTAAATAGATAGTACAAATAAACAGTTCCTTTTGGGCTGGTGGTTTAAGCTCTGTTATCCAAAAGGTGAGCTCCAATCCACTGATTCCTTGTGTGGGAAGGGGGGGGAAAAAGAGTTTCTATTAAGTTTTGTGTTGCTTAAAGATTAAAACCTGGTTTTCTGTTGATATGACCAAAGAAAGTTGGAGAGGAAGATATTTGAATAGCTGGGGTAGTTTTGTTGTGAGTTGGGTTTTTTTGCGTAACGGGTAGAGTGGGGGCAGGTGGAGGATGTTTGGGGATGGTCCTAGGTTTGGGATTTTTTACACTGGTAGGAAAGTGGTGCTAGAATTACAACAAATCTACGATCTCAGAGATGCTTTTATGCTTGTACTCAGTATGAACTAGGACATTTCTGAAGCAGTAGTACTCTTGCTTGCTTGCCACAAGTGGGTTTATTCTATGCTTCAAGGTAAAGCCCTTTGATGTCGATTTTTTCTTTGCTCTTCCTTAGGTTTAATTCTCAGTTCACTATCAGGTGTCACTAGCAGAGATGTGAAACATGAACAAACATTCTAAGGCCAAGTGCCATGGAAAAGCAGAGCACACAGTCTGGATTCCCCTGTTGTGCACAGAACTGAACCTTTCTGGTCAGGATAGATTGTGTTTTTGCCACCATCTGTTGTGCCTGGGGATGCCAATGCAATGCTTTTCACGACCAGTAACCTTACACAGTTTGCTATGAGAGAAAATATAATGTAGATTTGGTTTTGGTCATCAATAACTACTCTTATGTGAATTTGTATGTGCTTTCAGAAGGCAAATTTTAAGAACAAATTTTATGGCAGGAGAACTCATAACACATGTAAGACATTATCTAGAATTTTGGCTCTGAAATCTGCATATGGGAGCTGACCAGTTTTTCAAGTTCTGACCCAGGAATATGCAGGTAACTTTGATAATCTTTTAAATAAAAGAACACCTAAAGCACTGCTAATGACCTCAGTGCTGCAAGAACTTTCTTCTGTAGATTGTGTTGTGCATTTAGCAGCTTCTGGTGATTTTTTCACCATGCGTTTTGAGCAGACTCCAGTTAGCATATGAGTAACATCATGTCAGTCCCAGTTCTTTTGTTCTGACATCTCTTTTGGCTCCTGGTGCGATTTGGCCCGGTTTACCAAAATGTTGATCCTGAGTCCAAATGTAACTTTGTGGGTGGTACATATGTCAAGCCCTAGTTCAGTATTTTTGGACAGCAGTAGCATTTCATAATTCTTTTGAAACGAAAAGAAGAAATGAACTTAACTGAAAAAAATGCATCTAGGTCTAGCTGGGAACAATCTTGCCTTTTCTACTCCCCCCTCTTCTCCTTCTGTTTTTCCATTTGGAAAAATAGAGGTTTACGTGGCAGAAGCACTTAACAAGCTTTAGGCTCATTCAGAGCAGGAAACAATAGCATTGCCTTGTGTTTATAACCTTTCTTGTCATGCCCTGGTGGCCACCGAAACCACCTCCGGTGTGGACGAAGAAGATAAGGCAGAGTAGAGGGTTGCAACATTGTGTTGTTGAAACATGAGCTAGGTTGAATTACGCAGAGGGCTGAATAAGGCCATGTTGGCACTAAAAAAGCCAAACCATCCCCTCAGGTTCTCTGTATGTTGTGTTTGATATACCTACTGTTATATCTTTATATACAGCGCACTCTAAACAGCACACAAATGTATAAATGCAAGTTTATTACATAAAAACAAGAGATATAGTCCAGAAGATTGTAGCCTGTGTGAAATAAACCCACATACAAAGTACAGGAGGTTTCACTGGGCATAAATTAAAATGAACTTCATAGCTTCCTTCCTTCCTTCCTTCCTTCTCCCCAGTGCAGTTGCTGAGCTACTAGCTGAAAAGCTGTCCTTCATCTTTCTCTTGCAGCAAACCATATGCTCATATATTATTAATTCTGTTTCTCTAGTAATGCAGGACATAGCTACTTCTCTATTGTGTCTCAGGTTGCTTTTCAGTGTGTCTGTCCCAGCTCCACTGCTGCGGTTGCAGTTTTGAGCATTGTTTTTTAAGTGCTGGTAATTTTTCATGCAATAGCACCATCAACAGAAAAGCATGTTTAAGATGAGTTTGACACCCAAGTTCTGAGCCCAAGAGGTAATTTGCTGTGAGAAACCACTCTAGCTCTCTGGGCATCCCTCACTTAGTTGCATAGCTTCAGGAGGTCATAGGCTAGTCAGCTGCTCTTCCTAATCTGCTGATGGAACAAGTTAGCTGCAGCCCTTGCAACACGGCCTTTTCCACTGTCCTTATACTGATGTGTCACACTAGAAGGCTCCAGGAACAGTGGTGCTTATGATGGTTTCATACAAGATGCTGGACTTGGCAGTGGGGGCAATTCTTCTGAGGAGCACTGGCCTAAATGATACTTTTCCTTCTTCCTGAAACACAGTCAGTGGGAGGTGTTATGCAGGAGAATGTGAGGAAGAAAGAGAATGAAAAAAAAATTGATCCCTGTTTTTGGCTACTTACAGAGCAGTGTAAAGTAAGAGCTTTAGCCATAAGTATTTGTAGTTGTCTTGAAGATAATAGAGTTTGTAGGTAAAGAATGGGTTTATTTTTCTTTAAAAAGGGGGCTGCAAAAAGTTAAGTCACATCATCTTAGTTTTGTTTGCTATTTTAACAAAAATATACAACAATTTGAAAATCCAGAAGGAATGGTTGTTTTCTCAGGCTTGTGGTTTGATCAGTCATTTGACTCTGATGCCCAAGCAGACTCAGCTGATATCCTTTTTCTTGGTGTCAGAGAGCAACTGGGTCTATACAAGGAATAGTTCAAACTCTTCGAGGAGGTTTTTTCAGGGCTCCTAGCCCTGCAGATGCAGCTGGAAGCTTTGGAATATGTTCACGAGTAGTCAGGGATGGTAAAAGTTTTGCCACACATTCAAACCACGATATCCAAGTGAGGCTGAGATTTTATCTATTCTCTGTTGGAAATAAAGGAAGGAGCAAGAGCAAAGTCCATGAGGGACTCACCCTTCCCCACAAAATGCTTATCCAGGATTTAAACATCGGAGAAGTATTAACATGTTGGCTGCTTGTAGTGGCTTGTGCCTCTTTTGTTTAAGAGCTAATTATGAAACGTCTTTCTAATGCCTTCATTGTATTGGCTCTCACAGAGATGCCCAAGTATTATGGTTATATATTAAGATACTCTTGACTACGTGGTCTCCCACGAAACACCCACTGTGTTTCACAAACCTCGCCTGGTTTCATTTTGGGATTTCATACATAGTAATGTTTTGTAGTATGGGAGGGGAGTCCTCCACTACTGTTTCTTCTGTGTATTTTGGTTGCTTTTCCCTTTTTTCTTGCCGCTCCTCTCACACCCAAAATCCTAATATCAGCCCTTCCTGTGATTATTGGGAAATAAAAAAAAAGTGAGGCTTAAATGTTTATGCTACTCTCATTAAGTCTGAGGCTTGCCTGGGTGATGCAGCATGTACAGCTGGGTAGTACAGCTCCATTTATTGATCCCAGGTCTGGGCCATATTTAGGTGAAGTCGGGGCAGTTCAATTACAATATAGAATTTCACCCTTAATTTTTAATTTCCTGCTGGTTTATGTCACAGTCTTAACATTCCTTAAATTTGATCAAATGTGACTCCCTGGAGCTCCAACAGCCAGCCTGGAAAGCTGGAGAGCTCCACAGCAGGAGTTGGCAGTGCTGGCAGGACATCCACTGCAGCACCTTCCCTCCTCACACATGTCCCTTCCACTTTTGTGGAGAGGGCTTACTTGTGCACTGAGGATGATTTTGGTATCGCCCCAGGGTCTTTGACCATGGATGGGCCAGGAGGGAAGCACAACAGGAAGGGAAAGGCTGAGGAGGGGCAATTCTGTGATATGAAGGGAAGCATGACCCTTTGAGGCAATGTACTTTAAGAAAGAGGCATCCCAGTACCTCAGCTCCAGCATGTGTTGCACAAACCTCAGGACTCTACAGCTTATGAGAATGGCTGTCATAATTTATTTTTTTTTTCACATCTCTTGTTCCTTGTCCATGGGAAAGCTTCTGTGAAATGTGAAACTTCTGACAGCCTTGTTGCAGTCAAGGTTAAATGAACACTAAATATGCTAAGACTCTTCAGCACATGAAGCTTGTCTTGGTTTAAGTGGCCCTCAAAGGTGAGAACAGGATCAGAAAGCTGTTTCACACTGTGACTGTGTACGTATCCTGTTGTTGCTCACCATTGCACATTAACAATGTGAATCTAGACATTGGTTAGTTTCTTGATGGGTTTGGGGCTGTTTTGTTGCAGGTTTTTTTGATTCGTTGGATTTGGGTTTTTTATGACCCCGTATTATGTTATAGCTGCTAAACATATCCTACAATACCTTACCTGATTAGGATGTCATTGCAGTCCACCTCTTTCTTTACGAGCAATAGGAGCAGCCTGGCATGTTAGATATTTCTCCATCTTCACTTTTCCTTTCAGTGAAATGGGTAATTATTTACAGAAAACCTTTGTGCAGGAAAAGAAATTTACATCTTGGCTCAGAGTCCCTAGGAAAAATAATGTTTGGGGTCTTTTTTCTTTTTTAAATCACAGCTGCTTGTTTCAGGGCACTGGGTCACTAATTGAGTGCAAGCTTTATAAATGTTGTTTGTCCTCCCCCCACAGGGCATACAAAACCATTGAGGAAGATGACTTGAAGTTTCCCCTTATATATGGAGAAGGCAAGAAGGTGGGCACATTTGCTTTCCTCAGACCAAAGGAAGAAGGAATTCTGTGCTGTTTACCACTCAGTTTAGCCTGTGGCAGTCCAGTGTTTTCCACTCAGTATCTGTTTATTTTATCATTTTGACAGCTTTAAAGAATATCTCGGTTCTGTCACAAATCAGTCTCATGTCTAGGGGGTGGCAGGGAAAGCTCAACATACTAAAAAGCATTTTTACAGCAAACATAGTCATTTGTTGTTCAGTTTGCTTTTGTTTTTCTCTCACTGTAAATAGGCTTCAATGAGACTGTCTTAAATAATTGACTAAAAATGTTTCTATTTCATTGTAAAATATAACTAAGCTGGATCAAGATGGCAACATATGTTTGCTGAAACAAAGCAAGAAAATATTTAATGGTGCTTTGAGATGCAAGACTCTTATTTAGGAAGGAAAGGGATCAGGGCAGGATTTGTAAAGTATAACACCTCTTAACTGTATCTTTTTCAGCTAGTATATTTGAATTTACTGTTGAATTTTTCTTTTGTGTGAAGGCTGATGATTTTTCTTCAAAGGGAGAAATATTGTTCTGTTTGGGTTTACTTTGTTTCCAGATCTGTGATTAAGAGCAGCAAAATCATTAGTACTGGTCCCAGCAAGCTTAGCTGGATGCAGCAGTAGGATCAATATAAAGATGCAGTGGTGTCAGTTCACTGATATGCGTATGCTCACTGTGTTTCTAAATAGTGCTCCCCTGCTGCATTAGGTTCTTATCTCGGTGCATAAATAGACACTGTTAAAAATTAGTTCAAGTTTTGAAGGTTCAGACCTGCAGCTTATCTCTGAATTTGATTAAGTTTCTAATTATTTGCAAAATGTTTCATGCACATCTTTTTAATTTATTTTCTTATTGCCTTGTGGAGCCAAGAGTGAGTAAGGCAGAATAATTTTGAGTCAGTTGCTTGCTGCTGACAGTGCTGTGAGCTCTCTTGTTCAGAAACTGCTGCAGGTATACTAAAGTTTGGGGGAAACAATACGCAGACTGCAAAAAGCAGGATTCCCTGTGAGGCTGTTGCCTGGTCAGTCTTTGGGGAAACGTTAATGAAGTAGAGCCCAGCACCTCCTGGGAGACAACTCACGTCACAGAGCAAGGTGCTCGTGGAAGGAAGTGGCAGACCTGAGGCAACTGCAGACTCGCTGCAGACTGACTCTCCACAGAAGAGAGCAAGCACTATGGTCACTGCCACTGTCACCAGTGTGTTCAGCAATTTAAAGCAGCCTTTGGCACGTTTCCTTGGTGGAGGGAATATACTACAATATGCCAGTAGGAAGATGTCACAGATTCCTTATGTGAGTAATTGAACTCCTCATTCTCTTTATAAAACCTGTTTACTAACAGTACAATTTGCTGAAGGAATGCTCTCCTCACTGTGGACAGTGAGGTGATTGGGTTATGTTTCCATAGACCCAGTACCTTACAGGTACTGAGTGTACACAGAGTGGGATATGGATGAATACAAAGCTTAGTATAATGAGGAGATGACATGAATGTGAAAAGCTTTGATCTTGTTGATTAGTTATGTTACATCTAGACTTTCTGGGAAGGAAAATGGAATTTATCCCTAACTGTAGCAGTTACAGTGTAGGAATGTTAGCTCTTTCTCTGTTGACACAGTGCATGTGACAAGACTTTATCCCATTGCTTTTCTTTATTTCCAGGCTCGGGTTATGGCAACGATTGGAGTGACCCGAGGACTAGGAGACCATGACTTGAAAGTGCACGATTCCAATATATACATCAAACCTTTCCTGTCCTCATCTCCTGAGGTAAAACAGCCAAGGTTCATCTATCTGGTTTGTGAGAAGGAAATAAATTTACTCAGTGTGCATATTTGTTTTTCTCAAATCATCCATTCTGACTATGGCCCAGTCCGCATAACATGCTCTCCTTTCCAAAGGTGCAGTACCATCCACACAGTAGGAACATTGTAAGTTCCCCAGCTGTGTGCCCTGGCTCTGGTTGTTCCACATCCCTGGCAGGGCACTGATTCCTTCTTACACCCTGGTTTATAGTTATCTCATAGCCTTGCCATTGACAAACATCCATCTGCCCTCTCACTTTCATGTGCTCCAGCTCCCATTGAGGCCTATATCATGCTGCCTTCACAGAAGATGTAAATCGATGTACACCAGATGGATGTCTTCCACAGCAGCATAGTAGCTTGCATTACACAAAGGATACAAGATCAACTCTTAAGCAGGAAAAATGCCAAGATCCATAGGAAGGGTACTTTATGCTTCCATCTGTCTGCCCCTTAACCTTCAGTTCTTAATTCTTTATGATAGTTTCATGCAAACACCAAATAATGACAGTGTATAATGATAGTGTAATAAGGATATTATGCAGTATTTGAGTTAGGAGTAGTTTTCATTTTTTTCACGAGCAATTCCATCCAGTTTTTGACCACCAGAGATCTTACAGTGAAGGATATCAAGCCTTCTAAAGGGATTTGAATGTATTTGTTAACCAGGAACGTGCAAACCTTGCTTTTTTCCCCCTCTCTGTAACTGCATTTCTGTTCCTATGTCAAAGAACAGATGTCACGTATTTTTCATAAAATATTAAGCAAGGGCAAACCAACTGACGAAAGCACAAAAAAGAGGCAGCTCTGCTTCCATGGCCCAAATGCTGAAAACTGTCCACTGTCAACAAACTTGCTGAAGTTTTAAACATATCCAGTATTTGACCTTGAATTTATTGCTTGCTGTAGCAGTGTGAGAGAATGAAAACACACAAAATACACGATACTGCTAGAAAGGAACAAAATTATTAAATTAATGTGTTTGTTGTGAAGGAGTGCTTTAGGTTGCTCAAAGAATCACTGGTAAAGGTATTGACAAAATCAGGTTTAATATTACAATGAAAGTGTGACAAAAGTTAGCTATGTTCACTATAATTACCCACTAGATAGTTGAAGCACACAGAGAAAAATTGGCCTGAAATCTAAAATCAATCAATCTGAAAATAAAGCCAACCAAAAATTATCTATGTGGAACCTGGGGACAAAAAAAGGTAAGGATGAGAAAGGGTAAGGATAAAACAGAATAAGGAAGACCTTCCAATTGAGTCACAAAGTTCAGAGTGAACCCCTTTGCCAAATTTAACCCCCGACTTGACCAACAGTTTAGGTCCGAAAGTTTTCACAGCACTTAAACTTAACAGCATTTAATTGCTAGCCTAATTTAAACACTTTAACAAAAGACTCTCTAGAATTTACCATGAGCACAACAGTGACTCACTTAGGGGCTTAAATTTCTTATGAATCTAACATACTTAAGTATCTAAGAGAGCAACACTCACAGCATGTTTGCTACAGCATGTTCACACTCGTACGCACACAGACGTAAAGAAGCATGTACAAGGTACATACCTGTGAAAGGTTCCCCTCGAGTTCAGTTAAGTACTCATGTTGGATGCTTTAGCATCTTCTCGACAAAGGAACGGTTGAGCCTTCAGTAGTGGGAGTACCAGCCCAGGCTCTGTCATTGGCATTCAGCAATGCTCCTCCCAGTATAGCAAACCTGAGAGTTCTCTGTCTCCGAGAGACCCCACTCAGAGAGGCACACGCAGCCCACTGCGGTCCCAAAATGCTCAAAGGGTCTTACTTAGGACCCCTGTTTTTACAGTTGCATGAGAGTTGGCTTTAGTGATAGTTATTTTCTGTTCTGGTTGCAATTTGGGTTGGTAACTTTCTTTGAAAGTTTGTTAACTTTGTAATAATGTTCCATTTGTGTTGTTATTCAGGCAAGAAAAGTAAGTTTCTAAGGTTGTTTGAAAAAAGCCCAGTAATTTATTTGGCAGCATAAGTTCCTGGGAGCAGACAGTGTTTCTGATAAGCTCAAGAGGACTTAACACAGGTGCTCTTTGTCAAGACTGAGGCCTAATTAGCATTTCTGAGATTATAGTGAGGCCTGAGGAGGGGCAGGGAGGAAGGATGCACCACTGCAATCTACTCTGTGACTAAAGTCAATCTCTCTTGCTCCCCAGAGTGGCAGTATGGTCACCTCTTGCCACTGTGCCTATAAACAGATGTATAAAAATTTTTTATATACATATATATATATTTAATATATATAAATTATGTAATAAAATTCCAATTATAAAAATAAAAATTAAAAAAGTGCTGAGAAATTCTGGCCCTGGAGAAAAGATGGAGATCTACAGAGAGTCCCTTCTTCATGTTTCTTTGCCATCAGTCATGTACCTTCCTTCTTCCCCTTTGAATGTGAGATGTTCCTCACTTGAGACCTGCCCCTGTTCTCAGAAAGGCAGGTAGTAGCTCTGGCCTCATCACTGTGATGGTTTTGTTTAATGAGAAAAATGAGGCACTTCTACCTATTTCTTTTTCTTTCTGACATGCTGAGACCCAGTGTTTCTGGGGTACATAATAGCTGCAGAATAGCATCTCTGCAGTATCATCTCTGCCAATTGCTGCAGCAATATTTGTCTGTGTGTATAAACCAAAGCTTCTCCTGGGTTTTTCTGATTTGTGTGGAATGTGTTCATTCACGTTGAAATTCTGGAATATGACATCCAGTTTGTATGCTATCCATGTTTCAGGATCTCTTAACTGCTTTACAAAAGGGAAGCATAATTGGCTTTGTTTCCACACCCCCTTCACAGCTAAATTCAGCAGAAATGTCTGAGGGCAGGAGGAGGAAAGACAGAACACCAGCCACCTTAATTTAGAGATACTGACAAAAAAACCACCCCTGAGTATTATTCTACTGCACCTTCTTCTCTTATTCATCTCTTTCTTCTATCCCTGGAATGAGTCTCAGTGCTTTAACTCCTCGTGTTTTTTTCCCTGACATGTTTTGTCCATACGTGGACAGTGCACCTTGCACAGAAACCGGCATTAAGAAATAACATCTTTATGCTGCCATCTGGGAAGCTTGGCACTTGGAAGTAAAGGCAGTGGCATCAAGCAGCAGTCATATTTGGACCTTGTGCAGCATTGGATTGTTATTTTTGAATTGTTTATATAGAGGTAAGGAAGCACAATGTGTGGTTTCCAGGTCTGGAAAAGAGGAAGCACAGGAAATTAAGGTGCACAGTGAGTCATGACAGAGGGAGGATCCAGGTCCTCTGGCTTCTGTTTCTGTGCCACAATTACAGTATTCTTCCCCAAGTCAGGGGCAATGTTGTGAGTTTTCAGAACATTTTACTTTCAGAGTGCCAAAATCTCTGGCATGCCATATCCGCCAAAATTTAGCTCAAGGAAAGGTAAACATCCCTAAAACCACATCCAGAAATAGGCGTATAATAGTAATTTGAGGATGGTGTGAAATGATACTTTGATAGAGTGCCAGGCTATGGGAGGAGAAGTCATGCAGCCAAGACTGACAAATGTAATCAGTATTCAGTGGCTCAGCTGTTATGAGACCAGATTTGGAGGACTTCTGCTTGTTGGTGAGCTCTAGAGATTTGAACCTCTTATAATGAACTGGAGGAGCACAAAGCAGGCAAGCCATGGCTGAGGCTCTCTGGCATGGGATTAAATATTTATTTTTCATAATGGTGGAGTTAATTTGAAAGCTTTCAGTAGGAAATTCTGCTTTTCAAAGCTTACTAAGAGCCACCTTGTTGCAGCTGAAAAGCAGAATGTCATCCTGAAGTTCTTAATGGCAGCTCAGCCATTTGGTGGGAAGAGATGTGGCTCTGATGGCAGCATTTGGCCCTTGTCAGCAATGAACCCAAAGCCAGCCACCACAACAAATGATAAGAGAATGAAGGAGAATTTTTCTTGATCCATTATGCTAATAAAATCTTTCTCACAACTCTACAAATATGTCCAAGGAGCCCGTTTTAGATTCATATCTTCCTTATGGAGAAATCTCTAGGAATTACATCGGTCTTTAGGAACAAGTAAGGCAAATACATAGAGAAGTATATTATGATCAAAGGGAGTCAAGGTGGTTTCAGGAAGCAAACATCCCACTTTTGTGGCTTGATGTCCTTCAGGTTATATCTAGAAAAGAATTTAAAAAAATAGTAATAAATGCAGCAGATGCTCTTAGATGAGCACTTTGATTTCTCAGAAAACATTTGTGACACTTCTGCATCACAGGTTATTAATATAAAAGATACGAAGCTACAAACTAAGTGGAAAGTTGGCATAGTCTGCTGGAAATTGGCTAAAGGGTAGGAAAAAAAAAGGTGGCAGTCAAAAGCTAAAAGGAGATTAATTGGTGAGTGCTGCAAGGAGCAGTGTTGGGACCAACTTTTTATTATTTACATATAAATTACTTGGAGGGTGGTATTGAAAGATCTTGTAGTTTGCCAGCAAAACAGCACTGGATAACACTGCTCATAAAAAGGGATGGTACAATTAAGTAAGAGCTTAATTTATTGAAGTAGCTGAGTTGATCAATAGTGCCGGCTAGTGAATGCAGGCTGTTGTTTAGCTTGAATTCCCCTGAGGCTGGCTGCTGAGGAGCACCTCAGGTGGCTGCAGGCTCACATGTCACTCTGTTGTGAAAGGTTTTTGAGCCGCAGGGACTATCATTGGCCGCCTCTTAAAACCAAACTTGGCAAACAAACCACAGCGCCTTCACAGAGGTGCCGTGGTCCCTTTTAGCAGCCAAAGGCAGGTTTTGTCCAGTAGGTAGATCCATTTGTAAATGTAAATATAAAACCAGCCCACTTCTTTGTCCATTTCTTGCCCAGAGTGGTTTTCTAAATGCTCTTGAATGCATGTAGGTGAGCAATATGAGAATATTTCTGAAATACCTGGATTGAAAAAAGACATTAGTGTCAAACTTCATAGTAGACATCTGGAAAGATGCTGTGTGTGACTGTGGGCTTTAGTGGTGCATATCCACTGTTATGTATCAGCAGATCTGTAAGCACTACTCAGCTTAACTAGCATTACCCTTTATACATAGGTTATAAGGGTAACCCAGTACTTACTGTCATGGCTGCCTCTGCTGCTGAGGTTCTGCTGCTTCTTTCTTATAGTTGGCTTCTAACATTGTGTGGTTACTAACATCAAGTTGAGCTAGTTAACAAGTCAGCTGCTTTACATCAAGTAAGACATCAGTGGATAATAGAAGTATGGTGACTAAACTGGGCTCCTTTGAGAACCGTCCTGTTGCTTCAGAGAGATAAAGAGTGAGAAGCTGTACCAGGGCAGCACAGAAGGGGCTGGAAGGCTGGAAAGAGTTGCTGAGAAGGCTCTCACGAGAGCATGTAAGGCAGAGGACAATGCGCAGGTAGCCCATTGTTTGGGACAGAGGACATAAGTTGTGTGGGGCACTATCAGGATTCATGTCTGGCTGCAGGCACAGCAATTCATGAGGGAGAGACTGAAGATTCCAGATGGCTTTGTTAGAAAATTTGTTAAGTTAAGGAAACCTCTGCACTGCCATCATTGTTCGGCCAGTTGTCACCTGCATGAGCAGGACTGTGCAATCCTGGTTTGCACAAACTTGTGTCACAGAACATCACTTGACCTGGCTGTTTACTTTCCTGAAATACAGCTTCAGGAAGGAGATAGTAATTGGGAAGGTTGAATCCAGAATTTTTAAAAAATAAAAGAAATAGTCATTTCCATTGCAGTCAATGAGCATTTTTGGTGCTATGGGGTGTTGCACAGGGTGGGATATGTGTGGAGTGGGTGTTCACTGAGCCCTGCTGGTCTGAGCTTCCATTCCACTTGCCTTGGTGGTACTGCCCAACTTGTGTGCCTCCAGGAGCTCTGCTGTCACACTGCTCTGTGTCCAGCTGGGGACGCGTGTCACTACTGTAAGAAATCCTCATTGATCCAAGTAAGAATTAGAACAAAGCACCTAGCAGAAAAATGACAGGTTAAGAGCTGGCTACTTTCTGCGCCTGGGCAAGGTGATCTGTGAGCATAGCCTGAACCTGCAATAGACTGGACAGTGCTAACTCTGTCAGTAACATACTAGGAGCATCTACAGCTATATTTTAGAAGTCCAAGGAAAGCCAGACAGGACTTAAAAGGTAACTGTGGAAGGCAGGCAAAGCTGCATTTCAGTGAAGTGTTTGTGGCATGTCCAACTGCTCCCTGTATGCAAGAATCGTACCTAAAGTTGCCCTACCTAAACTTGTCTCCTGTAACCATGGGCCTGTCTTTTCCTTGGCCTAGGGACCAACCTAACCTCCCTTACTGTTCTGTTCCTCCCACTGTCCTCTGCACCTCTTCTGACATCTAGTTCCTTCTCATGCTTGCCTTTCTGGAGGTGCTCAGTTCACAAATCTTGTCCTTTTAGAAGTATCCTTTTTCCCACATTACACAATAAATGAGTGATTGCATTTTTTTTTTCCCATTTCCCCCAAAACAAAACATGTTCTTGGTAAAACGATCTGTTCTTGGTGTTGCTCTTGCATTTTGACCTGTGGATTTTCTGCAGGTAGCTTTGAAAAGTTTCTTATCCACCCTGTTACCGTTCCCCAGTCAGACAAGATTGTTCATTTCAGGAAGACTCAAATCAGTGATGCACGGCTTTGGTTTCCCACCTTTGCCTGGGTTGGAGAGCCATGGCAGACGTGTTTTTCCCAGCACTGACGTTCAAATCTTGGTTAGCCCTATGAGGGGCTTGGTGCTGAGTGCATCCCTGAGCATTAACCCTGATGCTTTCTCAAGTATTTGCTGTTCCCCAAGAGATCTGACCAGAACATGTACTGCATATTGATGGCTGTGTTGGCCCACTTACCCTCCATACTCCAGTGATTTCAGAGTTGAAACTGTGGTCTGTTAAGAGGCTGAACTAAATTCTGGGAACGGGGGCTATGACAGCTACTGATTTCTGTGCAATGAGCTCGAGATGAGAGCTGTGCTGCATATAGGGATCTTTTCTATATTCCCACTCGGTCTGACTAAGCAGATATGCTCTAATAAAGAGACTATCTTGCCTTGAATTTAATCCTCCCAAAAGTCCGTATTCAGCTGCTACTTTAGTTAATGAAGTGACGGTTACATTTTACAAATTACTTTCTTGCACTTTTGAGTGAAAGGTGGACTGCTAAGGATTAGCAGTCAGGTCTGGGTGATTTTTTTTTCCTCCAGTACTGGTTGCAGTCCCATAAATGCATAATTACATTAAAAGGTCCAGACATTCTATGTGTATTGGCTGTTCCATGGCTCCTAAGGGGAGACGGCTCCATGAGGGAGAATAAAACAGCTCATATTTTTTAGTGATGCCAAATGCTTGAACTGACATCTTTCCTGATTGCCACTGCTGTTAATGAAGTCCAAGACTGGAGCAGGGTGCGTGACAGGGTGCACCTTTTCCAAACTTGAGTACAGAAGATCCTTTCCTCCTGTCTGCCTTGCCAAGGTTGTTACAGTTCTTTCAAACTGTGATTGTTGCTGCAATAATTAAAGTGCTCTGCGAGTGCTTAAGTAATAGCTTCCCATCACAACCTGGGAATTGCAGGCAGTTTGTCAACTGGAACACAGTGAATGCTGGAAGGGAAGTTACACCAAACTAAAGCCATGTTTTAGTACACTTTCCATGGCCTTCGCTTGTATTCTGGCTCAGCTGACGGCCTTGCAGCACCCCTCATGACTGCCTCCTCCACTTCCAGCTTTCCCCAGGCTCTATGGGAAGAGAATAGTGGAAGTTGTTTTAAAGGCAAGGTGTTACAGAGGTGCCAGCAGTGGTCAGCCCAATTGGAGCTGCAGACGGACAAGCTGAAGTCAGTGGACATTTCAATAGCGTGAATAAACTTCACTTTTGTGCAGATCTTGAATTGATTTCTAGCTACTGAGCCCCTTACAGATACATGTGACTGAGCAGGTAAACTGTTTTCCTCCATTTCATGGAACTACTCACTTGCTCAGGCACGACTCTTGAGTGCAGCAGCTGCCTCAGGTTTAGAAAAGTGAATGCAATGCCTGCTGCCACACAGACATTTCCAAACAAGCAATTTATCTGGCAGAGTTAAATGGATCTGGACAAATAGTGAAAACAATTATTTGTGAATATTTTATTAGAAAATATCAAAAATTCATCAAATAAATTATTCAGCTTCCATATAACCAGTCCTGCCAATGATAGGGAAAAGTCTCACACAGTGAAATGAGGCTGCTGGGTGGGGGAGGCTTTAAGCACTTCTAGCAGCAAGCAGCACCATGCTTTATGGCCTGGCTTAGGAATGCTTCCATCCATCCCGGCTGGGCATAGCACCTGAGCCACACTGAGCTGCAGCAGCAAGGGTTACTGTTAAGGGCTGAATGGAAGGTAGACTCCAGCAGTGCCTTGGGAGGTATTTCAGTGCCCTGACCAAACGAGCTAAACTAACAGCCAAACTCAGCGATGTTTTGTGAACAGGTCTGACAATCTCTTCCGTCATGGATGTGTCTTGGTTGTTTGTTTTTTTTTTTAGGTGAGAGTCTATGACCTTCTGCAGTATGAACATGGGCCAGATGATGTTCTGATTCTAGCTACTGATGGACTCTGGGATGTGCTGTTAAATGAAGAAGTGGCAGAAGCTGTCACTAACTTTCTACCAAACTGTGACCCCGATGATCCCCACAGGTTTGTGCTCATCCCTGATTTTCTGCCTTCTCCACAGAAGAGCACTTTCTGGTAACATATTTTTGTGGGAAGTATGATAGGAGTAACATTCAGGAAATATGCAACACTTATAAGAAGACATTTTTATAAGTTGTATGGAGCCTCTACAGTGAACGTGGGTATTTGGGGTGGGGGTCTGTTATAACTGGGAATTGCCAGCCTTCAAAGGAATAGGTGTAGGATCACAGTGTCTTGTGTGGGATCCATTTTGTTTGCTGTACGAGGTCTTGTGAAAACTGTAGGAGGCTGAGATCTTAGAATAACATGGCAACAAGTCTCTGTTTAAAGCAGCCACAGGTTTCTACTTAACTCTCCCCTGGATAGTCCCTTAACACTGAGGACTGTTTCTCAGTAGGACATTCTGTGCATCTGTCTCTCTCTGTGTGCGTATGTATGTGTAGTACTGCACAGTGTAGTTCCCACTCATTCCTGATCATAATGTGACCTTTAAACCCACCTTCAGTAGTAGTAGCTCAGTGCTACTAGGACAGGTGAAAAAGGTGGAAAGACTGACTCTATTTCATTTAATTGAATTCTGTTTCATTTCACAATTTTAATCTACCTCTTTCTCTCAATTTTTCTTTCTTTATCACCTCTTAAATTATTGGTTTCTGTCTTTAAAACATACCACCAAGCAAACAAACAAGTTCCCAAACAACTGTCTAGAGGCTGTCTGTCTTGAGTGAGTGAGTCTGTCTGTTACCTTGAGGTCTGTCTTATACTGAGTTCAGTTCAGAAGTCTCTCACTTGTAAATGGGAGAACTGTGAAAGTGGAAAGGGCTTTATCCTTCCCTAGGGACAGTTCAGGAAGGGAAGTTTGTGTTGCTTCTGAATTCAGGCCTGTCTGCCACTGTCTTTGCCGTCACCCTGGGCTAAGAGTGGGGAAAAGAGATTTTACACATCCCCAGTTGGCCTGTAGAAAGCAGAGTTTCAGAAATAACTCTTGAAGGCCCATCTCAAAATGCTCGGTGCTTCTCATATTTTTAAGTGATCATCTTCACAGGGTAAGTCCTGTTCTCCATCAGCCAACAAGGAACATAAAGTGGGTATGGGCACCCTGACAGACACTTGGGTTTTAGAGTGAGAGCAGCTTCAAAGTAACTCAATGACAGTATTTTTTCACCCTGACACTTATAAACAGGAAATGGAAAAAGAGGGTTTTTTATCCATCATGAGAATGGATGATTAATATGAAGCTGCAACTTCTATATTTTGACCTTGCCCACATTCCTGCACCAAAGATGAGATGTGGTATGAAAAACAGCTAGGGCTGTCTCTGCTTCAGCAAGATGTGCAGGTGTGTCTGTCCTCTCTCAGGAAGGAGATCAGGCAGGATTAGTGAGGGGCACTTTCAGGGTATCTATCACTTTGCTATGCAGACACATCATTAATTTAAGGTAGGAGATGACCCATCCAGTCTACTTTCAGTTATTCCCTAACACCATTCAGAGATGCTAAGGCCTTTTGCTCTCATTCCTGCAGCCCTGAGTCTCTTCTTGCAGAGTCAATTGGTAAAATGCAATATCTCATCCCTGCTCTGTCTCCATTTTCATCTTGTATCTGGGAAAGGTTGATCCTGCCAACCATCCTCACCAGTCTTGTCTGTTGTGAATACAGTCAGAGTGTGTTGTGTCTGTTCTTGTTCCTTTTGGTCATTATTAAGCTGGTGATGGCCACCATGTTTGCTGCAGTAGGAAGGGGAATTCTTTGTTTGATCTTTTTGTTAGGTGAGTAATTTTTTATCCATTTTATCCACTCACAGCAATCAGCAACACTAAAAGAACATGAGATTTTCTTTGTTTCATTTACACTTGCTTGTACTGATTTAGCTCTAGTAATTGTAAGGAATTAATCGCTGTTTGCGCCAACACGACTACCACACATTCCAAAACTGAGTCTGCTGTTTATAACAACACATTTAGAACAAACACATTTATTGGTGTTTGACCTACTGGTCTATGAATGGACATCTGAATTGAAAATTGTCCTTTTAAGCAGCTTTGAGCTAGGTCATTTAGAGGCTTACAAATAGTGGTGGCATGACATTTCTCATGCCAGCATGCAAAAGGTACTTAGAGCAGTCCCTTATATAGTTTACAACGATATTTATAAAAATTACCTTTGTAGAATGCTCTAGCTGCTTGGTTCTAAAGAATATTTAAAGGTTTTAAAGTACTGTATGAGAGGTTTTACATAATTACTTCACAGTGGTCTAAATGAGTTACAACTAATGACTTTACAATATTATAGCAGCTCTGACTGTGGAGCTGCATTCACTCCTCTCACTAGTCAGTGACAGGAAAATCTTGTTTGCCATATTAGCAGTGTTATGTTTAAAAGAAATGTTATTCTAGAAAATGTCAGGTTCTGTGATGGGTGTAGTGACATAGTCTGTAGTGAGGTGATCCGATGGAAATGCACTATCTCCAGGGATGTAGAAAACTTGTCAGAACGTAAGAGACTTGCACCCTGGGTTTGGTAATGTTGTGGTCTTCAGGAGAACCAACCTGTGGAGCAGACCCTGGATCCACCTGACCCAACAGCCTACTTACTCCTAACAGCAGCATATTAAAAAGAAAAAAACCCAACAACTAGACAGGATTTTATTGCTGTAGAGTACTTATCTGTTAAATAATTAGCTCCTTGTGGGAACAATATTCCTGCTATTTGAATTGTAAGTCACTTTATAGCCTCATGGGTAAGAGCTTACAGCCCTCGGCTATGCTCTTGGGACTCTCTCCTGCTGTTATTTACTGTGAGTGTTTGTTGCCCACATAAAAACATCTCTGAATCCTGTCAAACATAGCATGTGCCTGGACATTTCCAAGTGCAGGGAGAGCAAAGTCTTCGGGTCTGTCTTCATCCAGCCATTCAGACATAACCTCGGGGGATTTGGGCAGCAAATGATAGGCACAGACTTGTTTAGAGAACAGTTCCTGGCTGATGGCTGGGATGGAGTGAAGAGGCTGGGATGGAGCTGGATTTCTTAGCCAGCTCATTTCTTATGGTACTGTGGCAGATGAGCATTAAAGAGATTGAGTGAAGAACAGGTGGTAGCAACACACTGATGCTTTTTGTATATCAGCTCTCTGAAGAGTTATGAAGATGGAGAAGCATGACTCTTTGCTGATTTAACTTCAGCTGCACTTATGCAGGTTTACCCCCTGACCTGGGAAATCTTTTATTTCTCATCCTTTCTCTTGTCCTTTCTTATTCCCTCTTGCTTTCTCTCTCATAGTAGCTGGAGATTTATGAGGATGCCGGGGAGCTCCTCTACTTCTGCTGGGTGGGAGAAGATAGGAAGCTGCTCAAATAGCAGCATGATTCCCCACTGTCACCACTTCTCCTTCAGTACTTTCACTGATCAATATAGAAAGCTCCAGCAAAGAAAAAAAACCCATATATTTATTCTTAAAACACAAAAGTAGTATTCCAGTGAGGCTATCCATCAGGAGGAAGTGGGTACTTTAAAATTACTTCAGTAGTTCTCTAATGCTGTCTCTACAGCTGAATCCCAATTTCACAGTGCTGGAGAATAAAACATTCAGTAATGGACTGCTGCTGCTCTTCATCTCCAGGTACAAGAGACTCACCCTATCTCCTCTAGGACCAAGTTGAACAGCATTGCTTCAATTCAGCTCCACACAGGAGAGGAAAATGTTACTTCACCGCTGCCTTCACCTGATCTTTTTCCTTTGCTTCATTGTGCTGGTTTTCTTGAGTATTTCACAGTCTGTCTATGAGAGAATTTCTGGTTTATTAAAATTCCTTTTTTTATCTTGCCCTCTCTAAACACTTTGCAGCAAAACTCTAACACAATCAAAAGTAATACTCATTCCTTTGTATGCTTCAGATGTGGGGAGTCATTGTTAATTAGAAAAAGCAGGAAGGCAAAGTTTCCTTGCAGAATGGTGAGTGTTTCTTTCTTAAAATCTGACAATAGCTGAGAAAACCTTGGGAAATACATTCTTGCCAAAATTCTCTCAGAATCAGACATGCTGTGAATAAATATTTCAGTTTCTTGCTTGCCACGTGGAGTCCTTTTGTTCTTCAGCCCTGTATTTGATTTGGGAACTGAGGAGTGCAAGCATGTATTATGGTTTTTCCCCCTTCGAAAATATGATTTCATTTTGTATTAGGACAGTAAGGGCAGTGCTTCTTGTTACATCCTGCTGTTATAGCTCAAGGTTGTTGGTACAGACTAATCTTAGAACATGCAGACAGTGTCCATGTGTGTGTGCAAGCATGTGTGTTAGATTTCGTGTCTTTGGGCTGTTGTCTTATGGCTAAAAATACACCATTTGTCAAAACTAGTGAGGGCTGGAAATGTTATCACTCACTACCATTAGGAGCAGGGGATGCATTGCTGCTGTAAAAACATTACTTAAATTTACCATCAAACCTTTTGAGTAATCAAGTGTTTCATTTGCATTGAAGAAATCTTTCTAGGAGACTAAATATATCAAAGGAGTCATTTGAATTAAAGCATCAAAATTCTAGAAACAGAACAAAATTGGTTTTTTTTTATTCTTTTATATCCCCAGGGACTGGATAGAGTGTCTACTGATAGAAATCACCACTTAATAATGCATTCTGTGGTGAAAAGTTCTGAGCTTAGAACAGTCCCGGTCAACTGATAAACTTAGACTCGCATGCACAGCTTCTGACCAATGGAGATATTGTTCTTTCCCATTCATCAGATGAGATCTGGGCAGATGGTTTCTGGTCAAGAATCCTTCATAGAAAGGAGGATATTGAAATGCGAACCCTTCTTGTCCTTCCTGGGTTTTGGAAACTACAGAGGTGTTCTGTAGTTCTGGAGGCCTGTGTATGTGGCTTGAAAATTGATACTCATGCTTTAAATAAAAGACATGCAGGCACAATATTGAACTGGTTTTTTTCTTGTCAGTCTTTTAACTATTCAATTAATTTTTATTTATCAAATCATAGAAGAGCTTACCTCCACCCAAATAAATTCAAAATATCTTGGCTAGATGTTGGACTGAGGAAGCAAAATACATGACAGTAGCTGTTCACCCATAATGAGATTTCTTTCAGAAGAAACTTCTAAGTGAATACTCAGATGTGTTGGTGTAGTAACAGCAGGTAAAGCCCTAAGGGAGAAAGTGTCAGTGTATGGTACAGAGAACTATCTGTGCACCAACTTTTGGAATCTGACACCCTCCTGCCCCCAAAGCAGCAAGTGGCATTTTTTCAGGACAGAAAACTAACTCCCATAAATCCAATGCTACTCAGCCCAGCACAGGCTGGGAGTTTTGAAGCAACATGAGCCTTTGTATTTCACTAAATTAAGCTCACATTCATGCAGTTTTCATTGAACTCATAAATGTGAAAGAACTGTGGGACTCTGTTAATCTGGCCATATTAACTGTAAGTTTCCCTTTCCAGTGTCAGAATTAAAGAGATTTAAAAATCATTCCTACGGTCAAGGAAAACAGACAAACTAGTTTCCTTGGCTTAAAGTGTCATTTGGATTTTGTTTTTTATGCTCTATTACTTGCTTTCAAATTACTTTCTTAGTTACAGTTCATCTCTGAAATAGTCATTCTTACCATTCTTAGATATTCTTACCTTCAGGTGTGTCAGTGCAGGCAGGCACACATTTTAGGCACCCAGAATGGCCAGTGACTTTTGGTCAAGTGGTGTCTGGAAGGAGTTGCTTTGTGAGTATGCCGTGGTTTGTGTTTTTCCTGCCTGCTTCTAAAACACAGGGAAGCATGTCCTGGTAGGTCACAACATTAAATCTGGGTGGTGGCAGGCTGTGAAAACCCCTTTTCCTCACAGAGATAAACAATCCCCGGCTGTATTCTGCCTTTCCCACAGGTACACGCTGGCGGCGCAGGACCTGGTGATGCGAGCCAGGGGAGTGCTGAAGGACCGGGGCTGGCGAATATCCAACGACAGGCTGGGCTCTGGAGATGACATCTCTGTCTACGTCATCCCTTTAGTACATGGGAACAAACAGTCATGAAAGTAGCATCAAGAGTGGTTATAGGATGGGAATCTTTTTGGGAAGATGGTACAGTTTGGTGGTCTGACCAGGACATTTCCAATTGATGTAATCTAGTCAAAACTAATGCTGGAGGGGTATTTTTCTGCCCAAAAGGTAGGGCTCTGCACATATATTGTATATGATTAAAGGTAACCCTTAAGATTCCAATTTCCCTATAGAAATGGGTTTGGTGCTTAACAAGAATGGGATTTAAATGCTGCTAGCATATTATGGATTCTATCATCCCTCCAGGTGGGGTGGGGAATTATTTTTTTTCTCAGTTTACTATGTAGCTTGGAAGAGCCATTTCAGTTGTGGAAGTAGAAGTGGGTATCAGAAGCCAAGAAGGCTCCTAAATCTATCCCCAAATACTCAGAAGGTGGCTTGGGTCACATCTCATTTAAATATATATATATATACATTTATGAGACTCAAGAGTTTTCTTCTTTCAAAAAGTTGTATTCATGTCTTATCTATGGACATCTCCAAACTTCTGTAATCCTTTAAGCCCTCATTTTCCTCTCCCATCTCTTCTTCAGTAGATACCTCCTGTATTTTAGTAGGAAAACTGAAATTGTTTTCAGTGTGACTATGCCTGTTTACTGCAGCTAAAACAGCCACCTGCAAAAAGGTCCAGGAAAAATAGGTCACAGTCCTGTATGGCAGAATTTATTCTGAGAAATTATTTATCAAGATTCCTTGTTGTGTGTATACCATGATTATACAGAGCATGCAAACTCAGCTACATGTGTGATGTTTACCTGGAGACTATGGATTTTTTGGGATCAGAGATTTACATTCATTGAGTGGTCCTGCCTGCTTTATCCTGTTGAAAGGATCCCTGACATAAAAATTTTGCATCAGTTGGGATTTGGTAAATTTGTTTGGGCTCCTGAGTGTATTTTCAGTTGGATTCCTACTTGAAGTGGTGGTATTGTTCTCATTAGCATTTGAATACCTGGATAGTAATCTATTTAAAAGGTGTTCTTTCTGCCTCACTTATTATTCAGTATACCTTTGCCTGCATGACTTGGGTGATCAGAAAGCAACAGCTTATAACTTTCTGTCCTCTGGGCATTGAGAACTGTAGTCAAGGATTACAAGATGACTGTGGTAGATACAAGCCCTTGGCTAGCTTCAGCACCATTTTTCTTAGCAGTGATAAATCAATTTAAATAAAGAAAATTTACATAAAACATTATCAAAGTGAAAGCAGTAGTCCAGGAGAAAAACAAGAGAGCAAATCTGCAGAGTAACCTCACTGCCTAGTTTTCAAGCAGGCAGCTCTGTTAATTGGTTTGCAGGAATTTTAGAAAAAACAAAATCATAAGGTTCTAGTGTATAGGCAGGTATATTGGCTGGGGAGCCAACTTCTGCCTCATTTGCCCCCAGACTGTATTAATTTAAAGCTGTTCATCTGGTTTATACTTTTTTTGATAAGAAAAAAGACAGGAGCTGACATAATTGCAGGGCACTGGCTAGGGAGCACATAAAAGTTGTGTCCTTTCCAAAGGAGAAAGAGGATGCTGTGCCCTTTGCAGACTTTCTCCTAACAGGTGTGGCCTAGAGTTTGCCAGTTCTGTAATTTATGATGTGCTGTGTAAACACAACGCAGCCCCGAGTGCTGTGTAGCTGCCCAGATGCTGTATTTGATTGCATCTGGAAGTACATGTGCAACAGTTTGGTGGATTTAAACTACTCTTGCTCTAAATCTCTAGACCCAGAAGGAGTTTCAGGATGAAAGCAGGCAATACAGAGCATGTAACAGCTCAAACATGCAGCAAGCTGCTTGATTTTAGACTGAAAACTCTTCCAGTGCCTGCATGTGATAAAGCTGTGCAGAACACAGATGTTTTATATTCTACAGCTTCAGCATAAATCAGTGGCATATCTGATTATGTGTTGTCATGCTTTATCTTTTCTTTCCTTATTTTTTTTTCTCTTTGCCTCTTTTTCTGTGTGCATCTGGGTGAAAAGAGAGGTTTGGAGTCTAGAATATTTTTCCCATGGCCCCTCATATGTTTCAAAGTTTAAGCGAGGGAACTTCTCTTGCACTCTTTTTTTTTTTTGCCTAATAAACTTGTAAACATGCTTTTCATGCTCTGTGTAACTCCTGTTGTCTCTTCGCAAACGCAGTCGTAGTCCTCTAGCTCCTCTAGCAATGTAGATCCTCTTTCTCAAAGAAACTAGTGCTGGCAAATCTTGTGAAATCGTCTGAACAGCAAAGAAGCTGGTGCTTGCTGATACCAACTAAAAGCCCAAGTCAAATATTTCAGTGCTCATGCACTGTTGGTCTTCATTATTTGGTAACATGGTGTCAACATACATATCAGTCCTTATATACCACTAAGTACAACATGGCAGAAATAGACTTTTTGTGCAGCACTGGCCAAAATTTAAAA
The DNA here is from genome assembly GCA_013399895.1 of Serilophus lunatus. NCBI lineage: Eukaryota > Metazoa > Chordata > Aves > Passeriformes > Eurylaimidae > Serilophus > Serilophus lunatus. The sequence goes on from VXBA01000004.1 coordinate 77,320, forward strand.
GTCGAACTTCAAGGCAATTGAAAAGGCAACTTCTCATTTAGGGGTGTTTTTAAATATACCCCCGAAGCGATGGGTTAGCAGAGTGTGTGACTTGGAGGGAAGCAAAATGCACATGACTTCTCAGACCATGACCAGGTGGGTGCTGGTGCATCAGCCTGCAGAGTGTCTGTTGCTCATCTGAGGCACTGCCATCAGTCAGACAGCTTCTCTGCAGCGACTGGGCCCAGGTCAAGTTGCATTCACTGTCAGCCTCTCTCCTGGAAATGGCAGAAGTATAGTATCAATATCAACTAGTATCAATTAAAAAATTCTGAGAACTTTAATAAAAGGTTTCGGTATGTGACTGAAACTATGCTGTGATGCTTTTCATTTTGCTTTTTCATCAAGTGTCTCTTCCACATCTAGGTGGCTTGCCTCCTGAGAGTGTTAGGCACATCTCTGACCCCCTGCATTAGTACTTGGGCTTCCACTTCTATCTGCCTTCATTAGGAGCTTCTTACATCCCTGTGCTGGGGTCAGTGCTCTGCTTCAAGGCATGGTACAAATACATATGCACACCAAAGCTTCACAGAAATAGCAGGCAGGAGTTATTTATTGGGGAGGTATTGTGCAAGAAGCAAGAATAATTAAAAGCATCTCCAATTCTCTTTATAGGCTAAATTATTTTCTAAGTCACAGCATTAGAAACCACCGATGGCAGGGAGGATCTATGGTGCACAATGCCATTTTTCAGATAGGCACAAGATGAATGCCATGTTCAGACTTGCAGGTGCTCTAGGGCTCAGTGAAGCACTAGAGTTAGAAGCAGACAGCTCATGTCCTCAAACTAGAGAAAGCTAGGCATCAAGGCCAAATTTTAGATCCTTGGCATGTCATTTTAGTTATAGCCTGATGCTGGCAGTGCTAGGCAGTGGAGTTCTCTTAGTATCCAAAATTGCTTAAGCCTTAGCAGCAAGGAACCTCAGTCCTGAGTTACATCTGCTTTTGCTATTGCACATTCCTATGCCTTGCCTGTGCCTAGGGACTGCTTAGAAAGTTGGGCAAGTTCTTCTCCTTGCTTAGATAATGGCAAGGAAAGGCGCTAATAAGAGTTCCAGTTAGCTGACAGTGCAGTGTCACTGTCTTGCGGTGCTTAGTCTGGTCCCACTTCTAGAAACTCAAAACCTAGAAGCTTCTACCATTCTCTTACGAATACTGTTGCAGAAGGTAGCACAGACATTTCAGACACCTTTCTCTTGCATTACAGTCTAAATTTTCTTTGTTTAATTTGATGAAGAAGATGGTTAGAAATTTTATTTACACCTTATTATTCGAGGCACACAGCCATCTTTTGGTATGTTAAGGCAATAATGCTTCCTTCATGAACACAAAAGCATATTGTCTGAGATGTTCAGTGGCCTCACTCTGGACAGAGAATTTTGTTAATAAATTCTAAAGAACAACAGGACTAACAAGCTAAAGAAAAAGTGGTCAGAGACTGCTGTTATCAGTAGATTTCCAGTTACTTCCATGTTAAAATATGATGAGAGGTCTATGAGGTCCTGTCTACTCTGTGCCTCCAGGATATTTTTGAAGCTTGATGTTTGGGCAGATTTTGGCTCTGAATCTCTGCTAGGTTTTTAAAGAACACTGCATGCATCGCGCAAATCTATTGTTTCTTCCAGCCTCAGTGTTTTGTTTTTATTTTCTGTTTTATGTACAAGTACTTTCAACATTTTTGTCAATCATGAATGGCAACCTGTGTGGAATTGTTGCTCCTCCCCAACATTTTTTGTGTGTAAATAGTTTTTCTCCATGTGTCTTAGATGAAGATTCAGTGATGTGAGTGACCAAATGATGCTGTAACTGTGCTGCTGTATTTCTACCTGTGATGTACTTGAAGGAGGATGCCCTTGTCCACCTCATGTTCATTCTGTTTTCTTTTTTTTTTTTTAACTATTGCTGTTGGTATTTTTTCATAGATGTCTTATTTTGATTTTTTTTAATAGCTCACATTTTTCTTTCCTTCATTGGACAACTCAGTATTTTACTTTGAGATTTGTACAACTGTCTGGGGTTTATATGTCCTGAAGAAAGGAGAACCTGCTGGAGGAAGATGTTTCGGACCAATGTACTTCTGCTTTGTGACTGTGAAATGTTAATCTTTTTGTAACCTAAGAACAAAAAATGTTTAGTAAAGGGATATATTTTGTGTTTTTTGAAACTTTTCAGTGCAATGAGCAAAAGAGGAGGATACTGAAGAAGTGTATGTGCAAAGTTTTAAAATAAAATTTTAAATTATATATTATATATATATCCATCTAGATCAACAATCATTATTATTCTGCCTTTGTCATGAAGATTCCCTAGGTCTCTTTATGTGTATTGCTAATTGTGCAAATGGATGAGCAGCACATTCTGCTTTACAAGGGAACAGATGATTCACTGACAAAAGGTCTCAATTTTGAGTTAATGAAGTAAATTCCTATGAGGTGCATTAGCCTATGGGTTGATGTGGAAGAGTTCAGCGGTAGGATAGTTGTGAGAGCTGTGTGCTGCCATCAGATTATTCACTGCTTGGACTGCCAGTTGCCATGTTCTAACTCAATGAAGAGCTATGCAAAGTTTCCCTCATCCCCAGTTCCTCAGGAATCACTGTCTTAAATTCTATTCTGCATTTATGTTCAAGCAAAACCAAGGGTGAATTCATAGATTCCACTGAAGCAAGTGCTCACAGTTACTTGAAATGTTGTATTGTAGCAGAAGCGATTCTCCTGCTTCCTATTTCACCTCACGCTTAGTAGGAGAGCAGTGAAAACATCTCTTCTAGTGCTACTCTAGTTTTTAAAATGCTATACATGCCTGTTGTATCCACCGACCATAACAGAGAATGCAGAGAGAAGCAATGTGTTACTTTCACTCAGGTTCTTGTCCGTTAAGTCCTACAGTTTATTACTGCAGTCTGACTACAGTGTCAAGCTTAAAATTGCTGTGCAAATAAAACTTCAGCACAGCTTTACCTGTCTTACTGGTGTCAGCTGAATCATAAGTGTTGATAGTATGAAGTGACGGGGAACTGTTGCACATCAACTGAACATAAAGGATCCTGCTCCGCATCATCCTCTCGCCTTTGCATTTCCTATGTCCTAAGTTTGTAAATCCTGTAAGCTTGTAGGTCAACTAAATGTACTCAATTGACATAAGGGAACAATCCCAGTGATTAATTGCATTTTGTACAGTTTCTGTAAAACTGAGACCTGAAATTTTGTTTCCTTTATGTATCCTGGTAGAGCAAAGTACCTTCACAAAAAGTTGACTTCTTTATGCTATTACACTGCAGCTTTTACAGATCCCAGAGTTTGTCTTATGCTTTCCAGGAGGACTTATATAAACCAAAGTTTTTGCACATCCTGTTCTTTTTAGGAGGAAGGACAAAAGCTTTTTTAAAAAAATCTTTCACTTTACAAAACAAAGGATGACATAACTTTTTGAAGATGTAACATTATTTCAGAAGAAATTGTGCTTTGAGGGAGATGTTATTGAAAAGGAGTTTGATCAAGACACCCAAAATGTGTCTACAGGTAGACAAAGGAAACATGATTCGGAAACTCTTAATAATTTAAGAACAATTAGTCATAAATTTGAAGCTGCAGAAATAGTCCACAGCACTCTGCCATGAATTACTAAGGGGAGAGGGAGGTAGTAAGAAAAAAGTAATTATTACTGCAGCTAATTTAAAACTGATTATTTAGATGTGTAGACAGACGAGATCTCTGAACCTTCATGAATTTGAAGCCACCTACGATTAGAATTACATTCTAAGATGTCCCTCATCTTTACCCCCAAGTATTTATTCCCTTAAGCAATAGAAAGGAATCCCTTATGGTGCTCCTCTGTCAAGACAACCAGTTGTACTGGTTTCATGATCATCTCTGGATTTACCAATCTGTTGGTTGGGTGTTCTGCTTGTCTATGGCAAGCAGAACAAGGCCTTTCCCAACAAACTGTGCTCCAACAGAGCATCTTCCTGGTTCATTTATGCTATGGGTGGTATTTTTCCTTCCTTTCCTCTCCCTTCTGTGCCTCTCTGATTTAAAACATTTTGGAGTAGTTAACTGCTGTTTGAGATGTGCCAGAGTCCTTGGCCATCCGCCTCCTCCCACCACTCCCTTCCTGTGGGTGCTGATACTGACAGCATCCCCAGCAGGAATTACTTGTAGCTAAAGAGAAGACTCATAGAAAAGGAAATGGTGTCTTCGTTAACCTAGCATTGCTCATTACCTCCAAATTAAAACTTACATGCATGTAATATTTTAATTCTCCTATTTAAAGGGGGAAACTGCAATGGCTTTTAAGTTGATTTTAGTTAGAGGGTTCAACATTTTGAGCCATTGTTACCCCAGTACTTCAGCTCAGTTATTCACCAGGGAAATTTTCCAAGGAATTTTTCCTCGGCAAATTAAGAGCTGCCTGGAAGATCCAAAGGCTCTCACACAAGCTCCGATACAGCATTTAGCTTCTGATATGATAGTCATTGCTTATTTCTGTAATTGCTACAACTTTTCAGGGACTAAGCAAAGGAAACTGAAATTTTGCTATTTTTGCATTAGAAAGGTAAGGTTTAAGAATATGGAAATTCTGCAACATATCCATGAGTAAAATTACAAGAAAAGATACTGTTTTCCCATGAGAGTTACTGCAGAAGACAAATGACTAGGCAGTCACATCTTCAAGTAGCACAAATTGTTCCAAAACAAAGACCACTTCTCTTCCCAGTATAATAGTCAATAAACCTCAGGGATGTAAAAGCAGGTGACACCACAGCAGTCATTTCAGTCTGTTCAGAATTTAGACTGACTCTGCCCATCCAGATCTCATAAATGTGTATCAGTTTAATTTTTAACCCCACAGCCCTTTGTGGCAGAAGTGGGCTGAAGTGGCTGCTTCAGGGTAGGATACAGTATCACAGCACATACTTGATATAGGGAAGGGGAGACAAGAAGCAGCCAAAACTAGCTGCAGTTCCCCAGGATCTAAAAACAGGCAAATCAGTTATTTAAACAGGTAATTGCCAAAGAATGTACAAAGAGCAGAGAATTGCTGCAGCTGCAAGCAGTTTAAGCCTTGATTCTGAAAAATCCTCTCATCCCCACGTTGTCTCTGTTTACTTTCATTCCTGGGTTGGTACCGCAGCTAATTGCACCAAATGTCTTATTTCTTAGCATCCACCAGCTTTCCCTAGAGCTTCGTCAGCCAAATGTCAACTGCATCTCATCGAGCTGAGATCAAGGTACTCCATGAACAAGCTCCTAATACAAAGTTCTTATGCTGCATTTTCTGAGGATTGTGTTCGCTGTGCTCCCAATTAAAAAAATAAATTTACTTTGCTGGTCTTTGTGCTCTCTCCTAGTGCTTGTTTTTCACCAGCACTCATGCAATTGAATTTTACATCTGGGAATTTAGAATATGTTAGAGGAGCTGGAGTATCATTCTTACTCCTCTGCTTGAGCACCAGCATAGAAGCAGTTTAAATGAGACAGACAAGAATCAAAATACAAGTGTCAAACAAACTTTCATATCCAGACATATGAATGGGAAAAATATAAAACACAATGTTCAGACAGTAAATCTTACTGTGGTTTTACTTTTCTAAGAAGGGTGTTTTAGGGAACGTCTATTTAATGCTAATAAAAAAAGGAAGAAGAGGGGAAAAAGAAAAATTTTTACTGTTACATAAAATTTCTGTCATTCTTTTCTGCTCCTGTAAGATTTCCCTAGTACTGGCTTCATTAGGAAAGCAGGGAGTACTTGGATACTCAGTCAATTAAAAATTGAGAAAACCAACATCCAACTAACCTGGAGTCCCAAAGTTAGCTATATGGCACAGGCTGAATTCTAATAAATGAGCTTTTGTAGAATCATGAAATTGAATTTATATTTATATATATATATGTATGTATGCATATAGGAAAAAAACTTTGAGCAGCAACTAACATGTTGGAAGATGTGATCTGCTGGTGCCTATTCCAGGAGCTGAAAGCAAGCAATATTCTCTAAATACATCTCTTTCAGCTGTCAGTCACCATGAATAAAGCTAATGTATGTTTATGCTTTTGTTAACAAACCATCTACCTTTTAGGACTGTTTAGGAAGAAATAGCAAGACACCCCTTTCTCCAGGTGCCTCATACTCAGTGGAGACAAAATCGAGTCTTAAAAATTGAACTGGGAATAGTTCAATTTTTTTCATTCTTTGGAGGATTCAACAACTGCTTTTGTATTGAAAAGCTGTATATATCTGCAGCTCCTGGGAACACACCAGAATGTGGCTGTCAGACAGCTTGTGAAGCTGCCTGCCCCTGACCACCAGCAACCTCCTGGTGATGAGTGGAGCCTGTGTTTCTTGGGAAGCTGCAAGGTTAAGCAGTGACTAAGCAACATAAACATCTAAGTAAAGGGTTAAATCCCTCAGGAAATAGCCTCTTGTTTTGTTGGGATAGGGGATGAATGCTTCTGTTTGCCCACTACCAAAAACAAGGCTCAGAAGCAACCCTTCTTGGCCCCAAGGCACCAACCCTTATAAACCTCTCAGAAGAGTCACTGCTTCTCCACTCAGGAAAAATGAAACTAGACTTATGTCTCCTTCTCTTCTGGAAGCAGTAGGAGCATGGCTTTGCCAGCAGTCAAGAACCAGCATAACTGTTGCTCTTCTGGTCTTGGACTGCCTCCCAAATAGAGCTTGATAGAAAGGCTTGAGGTTTTGGGGTCTCCTGTTTGTTGTGCTGGGCTACAGTTTGCACTTAAGAATGTTGTTTCTCCCAACAGCTGACGTGAATCTTGTCACCAATCCTGTGTTGTTCCTAAAAACAAATGTGCTGAGGTTTCTGGAGAAACAGTTATTGTTATTTTTTAAATGTATCTAGGGCCATAGTATGATGATTGCATGCTGGCCTCTCCCAGCCACTGGTCGTACTCTCCCTTGCCCTCCCCAGTAACATAACACGTTGTCTGCAACAAGCTGCTTGGTCCCAAGGAAGTGATTCATTTTCAGAGGCATATTTGTAGGGGAAAAATGCTTTGAGGGTGTTGCTGCGGCTCTGTGTGACCTGCATTGGGGATGAACTAGAAACCTCAACATTGCAGACATATGCAGGGTTGTGTTCACAAGGCAGAGGGTAGCAGTGGGGGAAGGATGTGAGCAGAGTATGAGCAGCTCTCTTCCTTCATGTAAAAATAAACTCTAATAGCAATTAAGTAAGAAATTAATAAAGCAGTAAAGATTTCTCAAAATTGGTCACAAACCATTGGTTTATCCCTTGAAAAGCTCAGTTGATAAGGATTCTCTCATTCCTTTGTCCCCATATCTCTTTCAATAATCATCCTTCTTCATGCAAATATAGATGGAAAGGGGGAACAGTGAAAGGTTAAAATGGAAGCAGGCTATCTTTCATCGACATGGTAATTTCGCTGCTTGGCTCAATGCCAAACGCTTACTGCAGCCACTAGCTGCCATTCCAACATGAGTGAAAGGATCTTTAATAAGAGTGTAAATAAAAGCCAGGCTGAGAAATGAGTTTTCCATCCCAGCAATCACTGGCCTAACCTCGGCTGTAAATAGTCTCTCAGAGCAGCACAGATGGAGTACCAGCACCTGGGGATCAAGGCAATCTCTGCACAGTGCAATTTAAACAGCTGGGTACAATTGAAACGCGAATTAGCAGGGATAGACGGAGGGATTCCATTTTGTGTGCTAGGTAAAAACAAATAATTCAGTCCTTTTTTCCCCTTAAAAAAAAAAGTGGTGTGTGGGGGGAGAAGTTTGGACATGATCTAGTGGGAGGTGCTCTTCACTGCAGCTGTTAGATTAATTAACCATGAGAATTTCCCACAAGGTGCTGTAAAAACAGACCCCTAATTTATGATCATTGATTTAACAGCTTGAAAGTGATTTATCTGACCTCAGTAAAGATAGCGAGGACACCAGAAGAATGATTGGTCATTCTGGGCTTTGTGTGGCTGTGATTGGCCTTATTAATTTAGAGCAGAAGGTCTGTTTCAATGTCTTATTGAGACAGTCAAAGGCAGTTGGCAACTGAACCATTTTAAATACTTTTTTTTTTTTTGAAGCATTACCAATGGTGCTAAGAACTAAGAATTTATTCCACATGGAAAATTTTCTCATTAGTTGAAAAATGGTAAGGCTTCATTTAGAACCATACAGAAACAGACGCTTAGTCTTGGATTTGCAAGGGTTTTTTTTTTTCTGTTGTTGGGAACGTAAAGTACACTGTGAAATGGAAGCATTACAGTAAATGAAAAATAGCTTTGCAAGAGATAAAAGGGTTTGGCACAAGGGATTGCTGGCTCTTGCTCTTTTTAAGGGTAGATTTCAGAAACACCTAAACACTTCACATATTTCATTATTTTTATCATTCAGTCCCCTTTATGGAAGTTATAGAGTGTATCTGTTGACAAGTAAATATATCTAGGTTTTATTTCAGAAAAATATGCTTTTGGTTAAAATGGGTGTAGCATCCACAACTGAAATGCCACAACTGAGTGATACAATCTCCTCACACAAATAAGAGAAAAAAGGATGAGAGGCAAAGAGGAAGGTGAGTCCTCTTTCTCTCTCTCTCTCAAGCTTGGAATGAGTGTCGATCTGTCAGAGGGAAGGAGGGCTCTGCAGAGAGACCTTGACAGGCTGGATGGATGGGCTGAGTCCAATAGCATGAGGCTTAATAAATCCAAGTGCCGGGTTTTGCACTTTGGCCACAATAACCCCATGCAGAGTTATAGGCTGGGGTCGGTGTGGCTGGAGGATGCCCAGGCAGAGAGGGACTTGGGGGTGCTGGTTGATAGGAATATGAGTCAGCAGTGTGCCCAGGTGGCCAAGAAGGCCAATGGCATCCTGGCCTGCCTCAAGAATAGTGTTGCCAGTAGGACCAGGGAAGTTATCCTTCCCTTGTATTTGGCACTGGTTAGGCCACAGCTCGAGTACTGTGTCCAGTTCTGGGCCCCTCAGTTTAAGAAGGATATTGAGTTGCTGGAATGTGTCCAGAGAAGGGCAACGAGGATGGTGAAGGGNTAGGCTGCGTCAGGGGAGGTTTAGGTTGGATATCAGGAGGAACTTTTTCACAGTGAGAGTGATCCCCCACTGGAATGGGCTTCCCAGGGAGGTGGTGGAGTCACCATCCCTGACTATGTTTAAGGATAGGTTAGATGATGAACTTAGTGGTATGGTTTAGATGGTTTAAATGGTTTAGATGGCATAGATGTTAGACTGATGGTGGGTAGGTTGTTAACCTAGGTAAAGGTTGGACTGGATGATCTCCATGGTCTTTTCCAACCTTATTAACTCTGTGTGTGTAATTCTCTCTATCCAGAAAGAACAACTGTTTTAGAAGGACTGTGAAGTGAAATGAAATTCAAGTGCTTTAGAATTTTACCTATACCAGAATATTTGGATACAGAATAAAGTGTGTTTCGACAAGTGTCTGCACACGCACAAAAATTACAAAGGAGGTGCCAAAACTGTTTCTTGTATTAGGAGCACTAACCAGGAAAATGGGCTGGAAACAGCTGAGTACTCATTTATCTTGCCACCTGGACTAAAGAGTGGTTGGGTTACATGTCACTGATTTGTATGGTTCTGCATTTTGTTCACCACCAACTTTAAAGACAATCTATAAGGACCTCAGTAATTGTCTTTGCAATGTGAGAGACAGAAATGCTGCATGTTGGAGCTTCATCCATGGGGGATGAACTCTTGCATTTTGCTGTCCTGATGAAATGCTATCTGACCTGAAACTATGATAGTCCACTTAACCTACATACAGCAGAACAAAGCAGAAAAAAATATTTCAGCTCTCCAAAATATGAAATAATAACAGTTATTTTAAGAAGTGAAAAGACTAGGACAATAGAATAAACTATATGTAAAGCTTCCACAAAAATCTCATACATTGTAGATTGTAGAATAAATGCACAAACTGGTATCAGTTTCACTAAAATGTTTGAGGGATTAATGGTACCTATAAAACCAACCTCAAAACCCCACATAAATAAAAGAAAGCTGGAGCCCATGTTACGGGCCTGAAGGATGCAGAAAGCTGCATGTCAGCCTGTGCATCTTCTTGCCATCATCTTGTGTTGCCATTATCTCGTGTTGTTCCTCATTGCACATTATAGAGCTATTAGGAGAATTTTGTAAATTATGTGCAGTATTACTTTACCTATATTCAAATTTATGGAGAAAAAAAAAATCAATAAAATGAGCAGCATGCTGAAATGTTTCTACACAGTTTTTAACCACGACAAAAGTCTCCTAAAAAATTAAAATAAACCACCTTCTTCAGGGTACTGATCTGCATACAGACAAATATTTGTTCACCCCAAAACAACACCAGATATTTCTTCCCACTGAAAGACCCTTATAGATTGGTTCAGATCTAATTCTGAAAATTACTGCTTTTTTGCAAATAGTGGTTTCACTTTTTTTTCACCCTATGCCTTAATTTACCACCAACATCATTCTAACACTTAACATGATGGCACATATAAACAAGACTTATATTTTAAAAGCACAACTGTTTTTCATTTATCATCACAAAAACAACAACCTAAAGACATTTTCTTTTAGGGGTTACATTCCACATGACATCCTGGAGTACTGTTCATCTCAGACTTCTCTTGTTTAATATTCCTAAGGAAGGCTTAATTGGCATCTCCGGGTCTAAACTGTGATGTGACTTCTTTACTGCTAAAGCACCAGCAGTTCAGGACTGGAAAATACAGATTCATATTTGGTGCTTTTTTTTTTTTTTTTTTTTTTTTTAGAGCTAAGAAAAAAAGCTTCAGTTACCACATTGTCTCTTGCTAAAGCAGAAATATGTTTCTCAGAGAGACAATTTGAGATGACTGAACCTTTGAAAAAAAAGCAGTTAACACCTCATAAGCCCGATGAGGTGGTCTTTTTACATATCCTTCTCCTCCACTTCTTTGAACTTCTAAGAACCATTTGCATGAAAAGGTGTCTTTAATTACTGCAGAAGCAGTATGCAGACAAATATACTCAAGTGCCAATATGTTTACCATTAAGACACAGAAAGAGACACCCCTTTCCTTTGATGCTACTTGACCTCCCTAGCTCTGTATCAGCCCACAACCCTCCCAATTCTGCTTATGGCCCCAACAACAAACCCCAGAAGCAGATTTACCCTGGAGAACACTAGAAAGAAATCACTTACTGTCCAGGGCTGCGATTAAAGCTTCTCTTACATGGCTGCATACAAAACACAACAAAAAGTGGTGTTGTAAGTCTCTTTTAAATACCCAAAGCTTAAGAAAGGACACTGCTTGGGAGGTTGCTGGACTTGAATTATGTGGCATGACGAGGAAAAGCCCAGTTCTGTCTGAGGAGTGCACAGCATAAACAGAACAGGCTTTGTAAGCAACTCTGCAATCCTCTAGTAAAAACGCTACACATCTTACAAGTATTCTGCCCACAGAAACACATAAAATGCATGAGAGTTAAAATCATGAGCTAAAAGCACTGCATTCCCTGGCATGGTGAGGACTCCAGGCACAAGGAAGTGTTTGGAGTGAGAAAGCAGCGTATGGGCTTGGTGATATCCACTGCTGTGGCTACACAAGCCCTGGCATGAGCCCACCCAACACTGGTGGCACAGGCAGAGGCACAGGCAAAGGTCATTGTGGGAGACCAGCCACCATCACAGCAGGCAGAGCACCGGCAGCAAAGGAACCACAGAAACTCAGAACAATTCTGCCTGTGACAGCAGGTTAGGGTTGCGCTGCTTTACAAATAAATCTCTGGAGCTAACTCTGGGAGCTGAACACTGTGCTCATATTCACTTCAATGCTAAAAAAATTGCTAGAAAGCAGCTTATGGAACGAATTGAGATATGGATGGGGTTTTGTTTTTTAATCTTTTTGTTTTTTAACCTGCAGAAGTTTAAACATTACTTGAGATGTTCCAGAGAAAGGATCAGGCCCAATTAAATACCTAGCCTAATTTGGTCCTCAAAAAAAGAGCTGTTAATTATCAGTCAGTGTACAGCACATTGCTTAGAAATGTAGAGGTAAAGAATAGCCTCCAAGTAGAGTCTTGAAGCTGCAGGACCATAATAAGGAAAGTCCTTTATGAAACCACATTTTGGTCTCAATGAATGCATCACAAAGCCGTAGGCAATTCTGACATTGGATGATGCCATCAATAGATATATGACAGGAGGGGGTCACTGGGAGTTTTGCTAAAGAGAATATAAATCATCAGTTGCTAGTGGGCAAACACAAGATGCTGCACTACACAACTGGCTGAGGCTTAGCAAACAGAGTGAGGGTTTGTGAGATCAAAGGTGTATGATCAACCTTGTTTATCTTTAGGATGAAGGTGCTGATATCACCTCATATGCAAAGAACTATCCATTGCATTACAGGTATTACCAACAGGTGTAAAAGTGCTATAGAACATATTTTTGAGTTATGCATAAAAACGATCTTGTAGATGGGAAGGAGGAAATAGACTGTATTTGTGTCACAGAAAAATGCTGAATACTGTATTTCCTGCTTTCAGCCTCCTTCCCATGGAAAGGAACTAATTGCTTATTATCTTCATTGATAAATACAGCCAGAGCTATTTAACTTAAATTTCAGTCTTTAGTGGAAACATGTTTCATCCATAATCTCGTTATTGCTACCATCATTGCATTCACAGTCATTTCTTGTGGCTGGCATTAGGCCACCTTCCGTCATGTGCACTGATGGGCAAAGGTAGACGTATGGATTTTCAAGAAATTACTCAGAAGAATAAAATTCCCAAAGCTATAGTTTCAAAATAATTACCTCGGGTTCTTAAAAATCACACTTCATGAAAGAACCACCATGAAACAGTCTTGTTCTCACCATGTTGTCTTTCCTCCTAACAGTATTTGAACAGAGACTGGATATATGTTGATCATTCCTTGCTATTGAGAAACCCTATGCTAGTCTTTAGCATGCTTTCTGTAGATACTTTCTTAGCTGGGGATGAACAGTAGTCCTTTAAAACTGGAACAAAAAATGATTCATGCATGCATCTCATTAGTTTATCAAAGCTCTAGTTTCATGTGTTTTTCTTACATTACCATTTCCAATTCCTGGTTTCCTCAGGACTTGTACCTACAGGATGAATTCCCATGTGGATTTTAATTTAACTCTTAAGACTGAGCTCTTACAGCCTTTCCACTAGAAGGTTCCCTTCTTTACCTAGCTGTTTAGATAAAGGCATATTTTTTCAGAAATTTAATATTTTTAATAATAATATTTAATATTTTTAATTTTTCTTCCTATTGGTCAGATCTGGACGAAACAGATTCATAAGGAAAGATTAGGAGATGCATAATCACATAAACCTTGTTTTCTTAAAAAGACAGGTTAAGTGTTCAGCCATAGCAAAGTAATTGGTTAAAAAAGCAATAAAAATTACTTTATACAGCAGAATAAGCTCTTGAGGATGAAAGGACAACAAAAGAACATGTGGCTATGGATTTATTTTACCTTTCTCTTTCAAGAGACATAGGGAAGGCTGAAACGCTTAAAAGCTACAATGTTAAGTGTGTAAAACTGTCATGACACTACAAAATGATGGCTAACAAAAAGAAGTTGTCAAAGACAGGATGAAGAGAAATAGTTAGAGATCATCTAGATAACCATTTAAGACTGTAAAATAGGAAGGGGCTCTTGGAAACCTAGATTTTATTTCTGGTTGGTTGTACAACTGTCTCACATAAGCCTCCTCATAAGTTTACAAAATGCTTTCTTAAAACTAGTGTGTAGGGTTTTTCTCCTGATGCCAGCAGTCTGCCTAGGATCACTGTTGCTCTAACAGCACTGTCTGTTTTTCTCCAGGCCATGCTCTGTGATAAGCCTTCATATCCTATGCCCTTCCATCCTCCTTTTATTCAAGTAGATGCACATGGTTTGTACATAAATGTAGCTCTATCTAAGTTTTATTGCCCCCTGCATGAGTCTGAACTGAATCTCAGGAAGTATCCATAATACTAGCATATCCATAATGAAATACTCTTTTTCTGTACTGTTCTCAGTAATTCATCAGTCTTAGCACCAAGTCTTGAGTCATCTATAGATCATGTTCACTGGTCCTTAGGCATCAGACATTATCATCACAACATTTTCCTCTTTTCTGCAGATCCTTCCTTCTCTCTTCTGCTCATGCAATACCCTGTTTTCTTCCTTCTTTCTCTTATCTCCTTCAGTAGAAGAAACTCATTTTGCAACTTTTCCTTTACTAGCCAGTCCTGTCAATTTGAATTATGCCTCACTTATTCAAAAGGTAATTTCCACTATTTGCTTGCCCATTGTATTGGTTTTTCTGTG
>VXBA01000005.1:0-12614 GCA_013399895.1 Serilophus lunatus
TGGTGAACTTGAGACATCCTCCACCTTCTTATAGAGTAATAGATAAATGTCCTCCTCCTGGTTGGGTGGCCTATAGCAGACTCCGATCACAATGTCAGTTTTGTTAGCTGCCCCTCTGAACTTAACCCACAAGGACTCAACCCAGTCATCCTTAATCTGGAGCTCCATGGCATCAAGCGTTTCTCTAATATACAGGGCCACCCCTCCCCCCCTTCTCCCTCTCCTACCTCTCCTAAAAAGTCTATAGCCATTCAATGCAACATTCCAGTCACACGAGTCATCCCACCGTTTCCAGGATTGCAACTATATCATATCTCTCCTGTTGCACCAAGACTTTGAGTTCTTCTTGTTTGTTGCCCATGCTTCGTGCATTAGAGTACATGAACCGCAGCTGAGTTGCTGGCTTCGCTTTTAAGTTTCCAACCTTCAACAGCCCACTATTGAGTGCAAGGTTCCATCCCCTTCCCCCTTCATACCTAATTTAAAGCTCTCTCAACAAGCCCCACCAACTCATGGCCTAAATGACTTTTGCCCTTTTTAGACAAATATAGTCCACTTACATCTAGCAAGCCAGGTGTGGAAGAGGTCACCTCATGGTCAAAGAAACCAAATTTCATCTATCGGCACAAACTCTTAAGCCACTTATTGGTAGCAAGGGTTCTCCTACTGCATACAGTACCTGTTCCCACTACTATAGGGAGTGAGCAAAACACCACCTGCATACCTGTCCCATCAATCATTCGACCTAGCTCCCTGAATTCCTTTTTAATTACTCTGGAGCCCTTCTTAACAACCTCATCACTGCCGGCCTGAAAAAACAGTAAGGGATAATAATCAGTTGGCTGAATCAACTCAGGTAACCTCCCAGTGATATCCCATACCCCAGCCCCAAAGAGGCAGCAAACTTCCCTATGGAATGAGTCTGGCCTACATATTGGACCCTCCACTCCCTTCAGAAGGGAGTCACCAGCTACGATAATCCTCCTTTTCTTCTTAGTATTACTAGTTCTTATCTGCCTGACAGCTGGAGGAACACTAACTAACTTCTTAGTACTATCAGTTCTGATCCATCTGACTGATGAAGAAGAGCTGGGAGTTTCCGAGGGCAAAGAGCTACCATCAGTAACATCAGTCTGAGCATAAATCACTATTTCATCATTAATCATCATCCCATCCTCAACCTGGTTATCAAATTCCAGGNTCAACCTGGTTATCAAATTCCAGGGCCTCAAACCTATTCCGTAAGGGCTTTTGGAAGGGAGTCGGTGTACAGGATGGAATTCTATTCCCCTCACGAGAACTGACCTGCACCAAATCCTTCTCAGTATCTAGATCACTTCCATCAACCTGAGCTGAAATGAGGCGAGAAGCACAGGACTCCTCTGAATCCTGGGAACAATTATTGAAAGGGGAGAAAGCATTACTCCATCAGTCTATCTCTCTTTCACTATCCTGAATGCTCCTCAGCCTTTCAACTTCTTCCCTAAGCTCTGCCACCATATAGAGCAGATCATTCACCTGCTCACACTGGACACAAGTGTTTTTTGTATTACCCTCCGGAACTACCAGGAGGCTCACGCATTCCCTGCAATCCCAGCAGACAGAGGTCTGCACAGCCGCATCTCTCACCATAGGTGGTGTTTGAACAAGCACGCTCTATTTAGTTACATTTTTTAATAATTTATTCACCATTACTGATGAGAGAAGGGAGCCAAGGAGAAAGAAAAACCAAAAAGACAACCGCACCTACCTAGCTGGCGTCTGCAGCCCTGCCTGCTTGCCCTGCCTGCGCGAACGGCTGTGCTAACTGCCTCTCTATGACAGCCTCTCTGCGACCCTGTTTGCCTACTCCTGTTCAACGCGCTCCAGGTTGCCGCGCTCCCTACAAGCCCTAAGTCTTAAATACTGGAGCGAAGCCCTCGCCGAGCTCCAAGTTCCTGCTTCCTGTTTTCGAGGCCAAAGGCTGCTGGTAAATGGAGTCCCTGTGCTCTGACTCTGTTTAAAAAGCCCTTGCCGAGCTCCAGGTTCCTGCTTCCTGCTTCAGAGGCCAAAGGCGTCTGGGAAAATGTGTCAGGCAAACTGTTTAAACCACAAAAATGTTAATGGCAAATACATATTGACCTTGAAATTAATACCCAAATAATTCCAATGAACTGAGCAAGGTCTTGAAAAAAAAAAAAGAACATGAAGCATGTTCATGTGTTTGCTGGTGTTCCTTCTCAGGTTTTGGAGTTGGATGGACTGTGTGTGGTGATACCCATAGGATGAAAAGGGTTAAGTAGATTTGCGAAGATCTGGTAAACAGGGTTTAGCAACCTGGCTTTGTTAGCTATGTGCTACAGAACCCCAGGGCATTGCTGAGAGAAGGCATGTGGTGGGCAGGCAGAAAAGATGATGGCTAGAGGCAGCAGTCCATTGCAGCAGTTCATTACAGCAGTTCTGCAGCATAAGAGAAACCCAGGAAGGATATGCTAAATAAAGAATCCATTTCTCTCCACATATGCTTTAACTTCCACACACTGAGAAGAAACAATTCAACAACTTCCAGAAGCAGAGTCAAGGGGAGAGTACAGAGTGAGAGCCACCATTCTTAGAAGAATTGGTTATTCAGCTCTAAGATAGTTCTGATTGCACAGTGTTACTACATGACTAGATTTAGAATGCGAAGACAAGCTGTATGTGCTTTACAAAAAAGATTTAATGATTTGATGCTCCAGCTACTAAAATAAGCTGCTATGCAATGAAGTCTGCCTTATGACTGCCCCATGTCAGCAAGTGAGAGGCGTTAACATCTTTCAAAAGTTTGAGCCCAAGGCAAGCAGAACATGCATGACTGGCACTTGCACGGCAGGTAATCCAAGCTGACATTGACCTTGACAACATTACATTTACTAGAGGAAACTGACATTGAATTTCCCAGCAGTATTAGTTCACACCAGACTTCTCTGTAACATAAGGACAACATGGTCCTGTATTTTTTTTTTTATTTTAGAGTTTGGAAACGTTTGATATGGTCAAACATTTCCAAACTCTCCCTGTTCCACCCCTGGTCTTTCTTTAGACCTTGATCTCAGAGATCTTATCACAATATCAAGTGGTATAGATCACTTACTACCTCATGGTCTTCATGGTATCTTTTGGATTGTGACCTCTCTTTGTAGGTATATGTGTAATAGAAATTGCCCTGGGGAACATTTCTTGCTCACTGGCCTGTGAAAGGGTCAGTGACCACCACAGGCTATATATGCAAAATACTTGGTGACAAAATTTTCCAAAATCAAGGAGAAGGAGGCAGGACAGATGCCCTTTAGCTGCTTCTGCTTCACTTGAAGGCAATAATCTTTATCATTCCACTGGTGCAGTCTACCATCTGCAAAATCCATCTCTTTGTAGGGACTCCTGCAGGACTGGTTTTACCCTCAACTTCATTTGTTGTGACTAAGATTTACTAAAACATATTTTATGGCTTTGTTTTAGCTTCTCCACACTCTGATTTGATGTTAACCTTTTGCTTTGTTATTCTGAAAAAAAACCCCAAACCAAACCTAGCATGAGGCATTTTTTAACGTTACTGAATTGATAAAGAGGTCAATGACAAGGATGTAATTTCATTGTTGATTGCTTCTTTGGAAAATGTAAAGCTTCATGAAATGTGATTCCATATATTAGGCATAGGGAAAAGAGTAAACAAATGTAGAGATTACTAGTAGCTAGTTTTATGGGACAAAGTCAGATTGTAGATCACCTTTGTTAACCTTAAATGAGGGTAATAGGGGCCAGGTTTTGTTTTGAGGTCTCTTAGAAGTCTCTGTTGTGATGATTTCCAGGCACGCTGGAAAGGGATGGTACTCTTTGCCTCTTTTAAAAAAAATTAGTAAGTTAATTAGTCTTTTCATCTCACATTTGCATTCACTGTATGCAACTACCTTTGAGGACTGTGTGGTCCAAAGGATGGAGACTGCAACTGGAATCTTCATGAGCAACTGGGATTCTGTTTCCTGTTGTTTATCTGGCAGAATTGACAAAATCAGTCTTCTCATCTTTCTTCATTAATTTGTCTCTCTGCCCCATAACTGTGTGTAGAACAATTAGTTGATGGGACTAATTCTGTTTTCATTTACACTAACTTTATTATGTGTGATACCTGATGAGATCAATGAAATCAAATAAACCTGAAGAAACTGCTGAGGTCAGAATCACAGACAATATTTGAAAACCAGTCTTTCATCCTGGATCTAGACTCTTGTGGTTTTTTTGTATTTCCCATGCATTCCCAGTGACCTCTTTTTTTACCTTTTCTCCAGGTATATGCAGTGCTGCTCAATGTTATTATCTCAGTTTTGTCTTTGTTCGATGACATTATTACATTGTTCAATGTCATTATTTCAGACATGCAGCCATTTTAAAAAATGGATAGGCAGTTATGATGCTTAACTGTATCACAACACTAATATTATCCAGAACAAAATGAAATTGTTTTTTCTGCTGTTCTGCAAATATGGAGCAATTTTGAAATGCAGAGCTAGGTCATAGCTCTGCAGTTATGGGTTGAAGAAAAAGACCAATGGTTTGACCTGTAGGAACTCTATTGAAGTGGTTTTGCCCAATTACTTCAAACTTAATTTTAATGTATTTTCTGGTTTTTTTGATAGGTCACTTTAATGTAAACTTTAAAACTAAGTCTAGCTTTCTTGTATTTTCAAGTTGACACGATTGAAATAAATCCCCCATTTGCTTATTTTTCTTGGACACAATGTATTTTTCTAAAACTAATTTTAGCCTGAAATGTATTTTTAATACTCATACTGGCTTCACATCTTCATATAATTTTTATCTCCCAAACTCTTGCATGTTTATTATTATCATTACAGTAACGGGGTGACCATAACTGAACACAAAACTCTCAAGTCTCTGCTAGAGCCTTATATAATAGGAGAACAATGGATGAATGTTGTTAATTTTAAATGCAAAATTATAAATCAATTACAGTGATGGCAAAACCCCTTTCGTGACATGCCACAATTTACTTTCAAAGACATTTAGACCTATTTCACATGCTGAACAATCTGTAATAAATTATGATTTTTTTTCTTCTGAAATGAAGCTATAATTATGACAGTTGAATTCTTGTTCTGAGAAATAAGGTGGCATTTAGTTCCTTGAGAACAAATGACACTCACAAAAGAACAGTTAATTATTCTCAGCTGCAAAAAAAAAAAAAGGGGGGGGTAGGGAGAGGGAAAAAAGTATGAAAGAGAATGTGGCAGCACTTTATGTGATATGTCTATTAATGAATCCTGTACTACAATTGAACTTTGCTTGGTGTCCGTATCGTTGAGTGCTAATCTTTAAGTCCAATCCTTCCCATAAAATCGAAGCCACATTCAGAGTAGGAGAACAATAAAGGGATGTACCTTGAGGAAATGCTACATGTCTGTCAGCAAACCTTCAATATGCAAAGAAAAAAATGCAGAAAAAATCTGATGCCAATCATATGAACAACACTCCTAAATCATCTCTGCAGTTTCAAGCTGTTTTGCAATTGTACCATGGTACAATTAGTTCTAATACTTCTTAATTTCCATGCTTATTATTAGAATAAGACAAGTGATTTTGATTTCTGCCAGCGTTCATAGGGCAGTAGGGAGGGATGCTAACCAGTAAGTTCCCTCATGCTACTTGCATGAGTGGCTCCTACCATGGTGGGTGGCACCACACAAAGGTCAAAGGATAAAGGACTTGCCATATCCAGAGTTTCTTCACTGAAAGTACTGATCATCCCAATTTCATACTGTAACCTCGCAGCAGCCAGTGCACAGCTGAGTGTGTAGCATAGGTTGTGCAGCATCTCACATTTTCAGTTCTAACTGCTTGGTGAAGAGTTGCCAGTCTTGTTAATCTGCCTTCCTCCCTCAGGGAAGAGAGCTCTTTTAGAAGGGCCATACTAAGTGGATAACCTTCATCCTTCTTGGTTCAATTAAGATTTGTGAATTGGCTAATTTGGTGGCTCTCAAAAATGTAGTAGGAACAACACAGTTGCATGTAAAACAAGGCCTAATGCACTGAGTTGCATTAATGTTAAATCAAAGATGATTGGATTAATTGCTGCTTCATTTTATCTTCTATGCACGTGTGGTGCTGGCAGAATTTCAGAGCTTTTAGAAAAACTGATTGAGAATTATGAGGAAATAACACCAGCAAAAGGACTTTTGTATCAAGTCTTTCTGTTGTCTGTTAAGGAGTATACAGTCTAAAATTTGGAGAATATAATGTATTTCTTAATATCTGTAGTTTTTATATTGCTCATAAAATGTATGAAAATGATTTGATTGTGCAGTATGTGAGGTAATGGATATTGCAACTGCTGATTACTCCTCTGGGCGAAAGCAGACTTTTTATAAGATTTTCACCACAACAAAGAATATGAGAAAACCTGGTTGATTTCTAGTTTGGGAAAAAGGAGATTCTGTTAATAATGTAAAAGTACACTCTTTAAAATAATATGCAAATATTTTTCATTTAGTCTCCTTTATATTCAGATCAGGTTAAATCCCTTGGTAGAATGACATAGTAGAACAGTGTCAGACCCATGAGGACATTCAAATGATTGGGTATTTTATTTTATTTGTCTGCTCAGTTCTGATAGCAAACAGAAGATTTATTAGTGCAATGTAAAATATTCACTGGCAGGTAAAAGTAATTCTGTTAATGAACATGATTAGAACAGCAGCTGGAATACAGAAAATGCAGCGTTTGCAAGATCCGTGGAATTAATAGACCTTAAAATACTCAGGAAATCAATTAAAATACATCCTCAAGATGACAAAAATGACTATGCGTGTGTTTAACTTGAAAATGAACATTAAAAGAATAAACCCCATACTTCCTCAGTAAGAACATTTCAAAGTGCCTTTTCCTGACCACTGCAGAGATTGCCAGAAGATTTGGGGAACAGATATATATTTCCATGGCTTTTAATTGGGAAGGTACACTGCCAGTGAGAGCTTGAGGTAGCTGGAAACTTATATAACTCCCTTGTCCTCCCTCAGGGCATTCTCACACTATCTATTTTCTATATTTTTAAGGTTATTTGTATCCCTGCATATGGGATAAATGCTCATTAAAGTTGATTTGCTGCAGCTGGACTTGGATGCTCCCAGGCAAAGGAGGCTGAGTGCTGAAGGTGGTAGCACGGCCTTGGGGTGAAGTCCCCACTGTCCTTGGCTCCATCCCACCTACCCCAAGCAAAGAGAGCAGGGCAGATCAGTCATGAGCAGGGCATATCAGTGATGGGACCAAATTTGTGGAGAGCATGACCTGTGTCCCTGTTTCGCTGCTGCTGATACCATTTTCCTGCCACTAAGATGCTGGGGCAATGTCTGTGTCTTGGAACCATGAGCCCTCCAGATTACATCAACAGGAGGACAAGCCTTGGCACTTAGAGGCTAATCTAGAGAAAGTAGGAGCTGCAACAAACACCAGATTATAGAGGTTCTTTGTACAGTAAATTTTCACGTCAGGTTTGGATCATGGGAATTGGCTCTCTAGCAAAAGAGCTCTGGGACATGTAGGGAACACAGTGGGTCACTTCCCTGGGCATGCAGCCAGAGCCACTATTTCAGCCACAGACTGGGAACAGCTGAGCCTGCCACCGCTGTGTCATCCAGCTAAATGAGGTTGTGCTCTGATAGGACCACTTGATTTTGCTGTGCTTCCCTGAGGTTGGCTGTCTCACAAGAGTAAAAAACATTGTCACAGACAATCAAATGTGGTGTGGTTTTTTTGACTAAATGTAATAGCACATAATTTTTACTCCATGGATTTTTAGTGCTACTTTATCTTCTTGGATTGCATGTTACTGTAGAGCTCTAATCCTATGAAATAGAAAATTGGTCTGTGCTGTTCTTTCTCATCTAGTCAGTATAGAAAAGTTATGGGTGTGATTGTTCTTTCATTTACAATTATTAAGCTTTTTAGCCTTTCTTGGCTCCTGCAGGAGTGAACTTATTGCTCTGGAAAAGTGAGGATTCTTCTTGACATTTCTGGTCCAGCACAAACACCAACATGCATCCCTGTGCCAGCCTATTTATTTGTTTATTCAAAGATAGCATCTCTTGGGAAAAAAACAATGAAACAATAATAAGCATTCCCTCTTTAATCACCTGTGGACCTTAAAATACAATCACCTTCGCTTGAGATGTGCTGCAGATTTGGGGTTTTTATTTTTAACACATTTATCATTCAAGAAATTGGATTTGAACCTGAAAGAGATGACTGCTTTTGTAATGCATTCACTACTACATGACTGTTGGTATAGACAATACAGTATCTGTTTTATGCCAACAGCTAGAATCAGAATTGTTTGGAGTGCAATAGGAACTGAAAAGTGTAATGTCATCAAGCAGTTTGCTTGAATAACAATGGTCTAGCACTTTAGGTGACAAAAATGTAGTATTCAAACATCAGTTGCTCTTCCAGGGAAGTATGTTTCAAATCAGCGTCCCAGTCCTTTTCTGTAAGAGACCCCAGTTAAAGAAGTTTGCTATATTTGTTCACTTAAAAAAATAATCCAAGTAAAGTTATCCGTTTAATGTTTTTTACATACAGTGTATCCCTTACTTATGCAAACATAATGAAAATTAATTAGAGTGAGACAGAGTGTGCACCTCTTAATGAGTTTCACAATATATCCTGTGTTTCCCATACAAGCGAATGGGGAAGGTGAAATACACAGAAGGCCCAAGAGCTGCTGAAGTCCTCGAGTTCCTCTGAAAGGAAGTTTTACCGTGAGTTTTCTTTCCATTTATACTTTCTCTCCCAAAGAAAATGCAGAAGGTCAAAGCTGTCATCAAACCATGAATAAAAGTCCCTGATTTAACAGGGAAGGAAGCCCTTGTGAGAAGGATATGAACCTTAATGGGCCAGGGTGAAGCCCATGCTGCCTCCTTCCAGCATATACTACAAAAGATATGCTCTCTCCCTTCAAATTCCCTTAAGGTGGGAAGTCTTTAAGAATATGAGCTGAGAAATGTTGCTGCCCATATGCATCATCATTCAGGCTTAGAAATATCTAATCATAAAAACACAGAGCAATTTGGGTAAGAAGGATCTCTGGAAGTCATCAGTCCAACCTCTCCCAGAGGACTGATGAAATCATGTTGCTCAGGGCTGCACATTCTCCTGTCCTGAGCAACTTCAAGGATGAAGGCTCACAGACTCTCTGGGCAGCCTGGTCCAGTGTTTGACCACCACTATCATAGAAAGAGAGTCTCCTAATACTGAATCAGGATTTCCCATGTTCCAGCTTGTGTGTCTTGCTGCTCATCCCAACACTGTGTATCTCCAAAAAGAGTCTGGCTCCCATCTTTTCTCTACTGTCCAACACAGACAGCAGCAAGGTATCCCCTGAACCCTCTCCTCTTGAAAATACTACTTCTAACAAGGAAGTCTATAACAACAGTTTTCTAGGATTGAAAATGTGATTTCTATATTCTGCCATAGTCTGTTTTCAGTGTGTGTTCTGCACTCCTGAGAAAGAAGTTAATGCCTTGTTTTAGCCATAAGCTACCTCTTTAAGCTCTTTTAAAAGTGTTCCCTGCTACTTCTTGTTCAATTCAGGTTGATTTCTTAATGTTTCTGCTTAGGTAAACAATGACATTAGCAAGTACATTACTGATTTTTCAGATTGGTGGTGGAAATAGCAAATATAAGGGAGAGTAATTATTGTAGGTTGAACATAACATTTTACTAAAGCAAAAACCCCTTCATTTTATTTCATTTGTCAGGAGATGTGTTAAAAGACTCAAAAGATAAAGGAAGAAGATCACAGAATCACAGAATGTGCTGAGTTGGAAGGGACCCACAGGGATCATCAAGTCCAACTTGACCATTACCAAGAGTCACACCACGTACCTGAGAGTATAGAAAAAAGCAGTGGTCGATTCCATGTAGCCCTAGGATACAGTTGTTGAAATTTTTCATTTAGAAAATGGCATCCTTCTTGTTGAAGAACACTTCAACATTTTCCAACATTTTAACCTAAATCTTCAACTATGTTTGTCAGAAATGTGTAACATGTTGTGATTCACCCTGCCTTCCATTTTTTGAGCCAATAAATTGTTTGCCTGGAAGATGTCAGTCTACTACATTCCCAACACTTTAGAGAGCCCCAGTTCATGTGACAACATCAACACAAATGTGTACGGCTCTTGATCTCTGGAGAAATCACAGAGGAACCGTATTTAGAGTCTCTTTTGGCCTTGGCATTTCTGCTTTTGAGTTTCACTTCAAAGAAATCAACCCAGAGCTTCAAGAAAAGTACAAATACTGAAAATGGGAATGACTTTAAGAGTAGAGGTGCAACAGTAGTGAATATTTGTAAACGATTCCAGCAGCATTCTTGGCATCTGGCTGGCAATTTCAGGTAATCAGATTTCCCCTTTAGTTCCTGTTATGTTAATTGATTGTGTTGCAGATCTGAAAAATTGCAGCTCACACTGTTCAGTTTCCACGTTCAGGCTCATTGTTTGAAAAACTGCATTGTGCAATATGGAAAGATGAGCTTTTTAATGCAGGTTTTAACAATTGCAGTTAAATTCTTTGAGGTGGGGGGAAACACATATCCAAGGATAACACCTGTTTTAATGCAATTAAAGCCCTACAGCAGTATATGGATAAAATACTTCTAGAAAACCTTGCTCTGTAGAGTTTAAAACTACAGGGCCAAAGGGGCTATAAGTAGTTAGTCCCCAGAAAGTAGATAGGTAATGACGGAAACAGATTGATTTCAATATTGCTCAGGTGCAATGGAATGCTGGCATTTAAAGACATAGAAGAGCAATTAGAGAGACAGGTGTTGCCTATGCTGAAGCTCTTCTGTTGTGATGTACACAAATTGAGGTAAAACTGCTGGTGCCGTGCAGTGGCTTTAAAATAGGATCAGTTAAGTAATTTTATTTTAAAAAATGATAAAAATTGTCATTGGTTCCTCTGTCCTTTCCTACACTAGTGTCCCTTAGCAACTGTCTTTGTGAAAGTCATAAATTCAGAATAAATCAAATTCAGCACAATTCTCCCCAAAGCAAACTAAGTCTCCCATTTTTTTCCTTGCCAAGTGCTCTCCTGCAGCAAACAAGTGCCATTCTTAAATCTTTACAATGTAGTCTGATGTTTTCCTACAGAGAACACATAGGGAAAATGTAGGTCCAAGGTTGCAGTGAGATTTTTCACTCTTATCTTCTCGCCTGGCTTAGCTGTCACCCTGGATCTATCTGACTTAAAGCCTAATATGGAGTGCCCCAGGCATAGGCTATTGTAGAACTTCTTCCTTTTCTCTTCCCCCACTCCATATTCATCTTATCATCTCAGGTCCCAAGCTCCAGTCCAGGTGGACAGGAAAAAACTTGAAGCACTATGTTGGGAGACAATTCAAAACAGAGGATGGAGAAGAGGGGGAATATGAGGTGGCAACTCAGTAGTGGAGAAAGTGAGGCATCAACAGTGCTCTAGGGTGGGAGAGGCTTTGGTGCATTAGGGAGAGCTTATTCTGATGAGGCTACAGGGGCTGGGATGCTTGAGCTCTGAACTGCAGAGTGCAGATCCCTTTTTACCAAACAGTTTGAGAAATCTATGCAAAAATAACGATGCAGTGTTTGCACTCCTTAAAGCCTGCGTCTGTAGCCAGGTACTACTCGCTGGTTGTTCACATAGAGAATCAAAGAATCACAGCATATGCAGAGTTGGAAGAACACAAAAAGGTCAGGGAGTCAACTGCTGGCTCTGCACTGGACCATCCCTAAGAGCTACACCATGTGCCCAAGAGTATTGTCCGAATACTTACTGAACTCTGTCAGGCTTGGTGCTGTGGTCACTTTCCTGGGCAGCCTGTTCCAGTACCCAACCACCCGCTGGCGAAGATCCTTTTTCTAATATCCAACCTAAACTTCCCCTGACACAATTTCAGACCATTCCCACGGGTCCTGTCACTGGTCATGACAGAAAAGAGATCAATGTCTGCCCTTCTTCCCTTCATGAGGAAGTTCACCTTGAGTACTGTGTCCAGTTCCACGCCCCTCAGTTTAAGAAATGTTTCGTTGCTGGAATGTGTCCAGAGAAGGGCAATGAGGATGGTAAAGGGGCTGGAGTACAAGCCCTGTAGGGAACGACTGAAGGAGCTGGGGTTGTTTAGCCTGGAGAAGAGGAGGCTCAGGGAAGACTTTATTGCCCTCCATGACTACCTTAAGGGAGGTTGTAGCCAGGCAGGGGTCGGTCTCTTCTCCCAGGCCTCAGTGACAGTCCATTTGGAGGCCAGTCACCAGGGGGGTAGCCCAGGGTTCAGTGTTGGGACCAGTTTTGTTCGATATCTTTATTGATGATCTGGATGAGGGGATGGAATCCGTTATTAGTAAGTTTGCAGATGACACCAAGCTTGGAATGAGTGTTGATCTGTCAGAGGGAAGGAGGGATCTGCAGAGAGACCTTGACAGGCTGGATAGATGGGCTGAGTCCAATAGCATGAGGTTTAATAAATCCAAGTGCTGGGTTTTACACTTTGGCCGCAATAACCCCATGCAGAGTTATAGGCTGGAGTCGGTGTGGCTGGAGGATGCCCAGGC
>VXBA01000005.1:12704-40821 GCA_013399895.1 Serilophus lunatus
CTGAAAGGAGGTTGTAGTCAGGCAGGGGTCAGTCTCTTCTGTCAGGCTCCCAATGACAGGATGAGAGGACACAGACTGTGACAGGGGAGGTTTAGGTTGGATATTAGGAGAAATTTTTTCAAAGAGAGAGTGATTTCTCATTGGAATGGACTTCCCAGGGAAGTCCACTGTCTCTGGATGTGTTAAGGATAGGTTGGATGGCATACTTAGTGACATAGTTTAGATGATGGGATGGTGTTGGGTAGGTTGATGAGTTAGGCAATAGGTTGGACTCGGTGATCTCTATGGTCTTTTCCAACCTGGTTAATACTGTGTGTAATTCTGGTTGTAAGTTGTAGATTGCAATAAGGTGTCTCCTCTTTCTCCAGGCTGAACAGACCGAGTGACCTCAGATGCCCCTCATATGGCTTCACTTTAAGGTCTTTTACCATCTTCGTTGCCTTCCTTTGGATGCTCTCTAACAGCTTGATGTCTTTCTTATATTTGGCACCCAAAACTGCACACACTATTCAAGGTGAGGCCACATCAGTGCAGAACAGAGCAGGACAATCCCCTCCTTCGACTGGCTGGTGATGCTTTGCCTGATGCCTCCCAGGACAGGGTTGTCCCTCCTGGCTGCCAGGGCACTGCTGACTCATATTCAACTTGTCGTCAACCAGGACCCCTAGGTCTCTGCTCATGGCACTGCTCTCCAGCATCTCATTCGGCTTTCTCTACGTACATCTGGGTTGCCCCAAATCAGGTACAGAATTCACCATTTTCTCTTATTGAACTTCATATGGTTGGTGATTGCCCAGTCTTCTAGTTTGCTGAGATCTCCCTTCCTTTGAGGGAGTCAAAAGCCCCATGTTAGAAGTTGCTTACTCATTTAGTTTTGAAAATTAGTTCAAGAGGTTTATGAAACCACTAATGCTACTGTGTTCTTCATCACTTAAAACTAATGAACTACTGTAATAAATGTGAACTTTTTGGTTAATATACTGTGAAGACAGTATCCTAAGAATCAATAGAAACCAACTAAAAAACCTCAAAAAGCCCTCCAGAAAAGCTCCACCAAGGCCCTACTTTCATGTAATTTGCTCCAATTGCACATGGAAAGTGCTTATTTTGTATTAAGCCCAACCTCTGAAAACAGTGTGTTGTGAAAACAGTGTGTTGTGAAAACAGTCTGTTGTAACAATAGTGCAGAAGAATGGGAAAAGCATGCACCGAGAGCTATCGACTCCTCAGTTCTATTTTGGATCATTTTGTAATTCACTTGCTCTGACTCTGGCTATTCACTTTGCTTTGTTATACTCCAGTTATTTTAGCATTGAATAAAGGCAAGATTAAGACATTTTCTCTCCAATTATGAAAAACCTGGGTGGAGAAACATGTAAAGGCTCTATTGTTAGGTAGGGTGGAGGGTTGAGCTAAATTTCTTTGTGATAGTACTGGATTGGTTTTGTTGGACTTAGGGCAGGGATTGTTTTCTCCAGTATGTGTTGTTTCCTCCCTCTTTTGATGAACCAGAGGGTTCTGTTGGGATTTAAAACAATTACTGATGACATTGGAGAAAAGAGCAGCAGAAGTGGGCTGGATAAAAGAAATGTATTAACACAGAAAAATCTTTCCCCAAATCAGTGAGCTGAGAACAAATATTGGGAATTGTCAAGTGCCTCTCATTTTGGTTCTTCAAGTAATTCAAATAGTTGCAAAGCAACTATTTTTTTCTATCTAGTTTGCAAAGGGTTTAAAACACAAAGCAAATACAAAATTTGGGTTAAAAGAGGTGTCAGTTATGGGCAATACTTGCAGGACTCCAATGGACTAAAGAAAACAGTTTTCCAGAGCCATCAAGAAGTTTACTTCCAAGGAGAGATTTATGAGAGATTTATTTTAAAAGGAGAAATGTTGTTAATATGTTTAACTTGTTCATTTTGTTAAAATGAAACATTTGTAGTTATTTTCTTATTTCTAATGATTTTTATCCTATTTGCAAATCTAACATATGCACATTAAATGAATGATACCTAAACCACTTGGTGTGTTTAGGATTTTGCTTGGCCCTATGTGTGTATTGTTTGATGGGTCTGATAGTTTGTGTTTTTTCTTCTTGCTTTGGTTTAGGCAGCCACAAGAATAAGAAGTTTGACTAGTTGCACAAATATGCCCAAAAATCCATTCAAAATGCGTATGCGTTACTTTCCCGTTTTTCTTTCCCTTGTGGGGATATCCTATGTTAAGAGGTGCACAAACGCTGATAAAAAATGTGAACTCAGGTATTTGCCAGTGCTGCTGGGGTTCACACAGCTTTGCTTACTCTGGTCTCTTCAAACCACCTCCATGTTCCCTGCATGGTTTAAACAGTGATTTATCCTCTAATTGGGCTGCTTTCAACAATTGTAATTGCTTAAGATATGCAGATTTCTTATGCCTATGACCCACTTGAGCACCCTTTGAAGTTGGTTAGTCTCATGTGAGTATGAAGCTGTGAAAAAAGTAAATCCCAGGCCAAATATGGGGAAGTGTTTTGCCTTTGTGTCACGGGCAATGGTCTGACTGTCGTGTCTAGAATTCACTTTTGTGACTTTTGGCAGTTTCAATCTAATTCATAAGCGATAATGAGGCTGGTTCAAACTCATGGATGAGGTCTTTTTGCGGCAGTGCTGCCTCTTTTAGACAACTAGTAAAAAAAAAAGCATTTTGTAACTTCATAAATGATGTCTGTTGTGTTACAGTATTTAAAATCTAATAGACTTTAAAAAATACTGTCTTTGCCAGCAGGATTTAACTTCATTAGTTTTGAAACAGGATAAAAATATTAGCCACTCTACAGTCTTTGATTATTCTCTGGGGAATTTCCTAAGGTTAAATTAATCACAGGGGAACTCTACTCTTGTTCTTTGAATACCAGTGAAGCATATTGAGAAATACATGGGAAAAAATAATTATAATTTCAAAATTTACAACTATAAAGTTAATCTTATGCATTATCCCTAGTGCACTGTAAGTTCTGTATACTTGCACCATTTAATGTTAATGATACCATTTATTTTATATTTTGTTTTGCTTTAAGAAAAAGTCACACCACCACCAATATATTTGACCATAAAGGGACATTCAGAAAACTATCATTTCAACAGATCCAGTTTAAATTCAGGAGGGAGATAATTTAGCCACTAAATGTCCTGCCTTATCCATGGAGTCATTGGAGAATTACTCTCCAGAATCACTTTCATCCCCCAGCTGCTGACAATTTAGCTGTGCTGCTTGCCTTTAATTAATCTCTTTGAATCTACATGTAGAAGGTCAGTGTCAATGACTTCAGCAGAATTAGAAGAAATTTTTGTCCAAAAAATGCATTTCAGAGGATGTGGTGTGATTGGAATCAAAAGCCTTTTTTGACAAGTTTTTTTATGTTACACTTGGAAAATATGAAATGATTGTTTACAATTTCATATAGCAACAAATATTTCAGTAATTTCATTTCTAAAAATGAAAATTAGCCAGTTTTGGTTTTCTTTTCATCTGACAGTTTTCTTTTTATCTCCTCAACCCTCTAATTTTAAATGGAAAATGCAGGGTGGAGGGCAAAAGTATGGAATAACAAAGTTAAAGTGAAGAAATCTCCTTTCTTTCCTCACAGAAGGATTTGCAAAAAAATTCCTGTGGATTTATGTTTTCTTCCTTTCAGGCTTCTTAAAAATGTTCTCCTCTTTTGTACTGAAAAACAAATTGAGGAAAATATGAAAATCCATACTCTTAAAATTAGTATTTTTTCATTGCCAAACCCAACCTAATCCTCAAATCAACATGAACTTTTTAAGCAATGCAAAACAAACATAATTTCATTGTTCAAAAATACTGTCCAAATAAATTAAAACTGGTAAGTTTTCCTTTATTCTCTCTGTTTTCTTAATATGCATGTAAAGTAGAATTTCTGTCCAACACGTACAGAATCTGAGCAGGAACAGCATGAGATCAAGAAAGAGAGAAATTTATTTCTTCTCAAATTGCACATACTACTTAATGCAGACACATCAACTTGATCCCTAGACCGCTTCTTTCTTTTTTTCCCCCCTTTTTTATTTTTTTTTCCTCTCTTGTAGATGTATTTCCAGTAATCTTTACCACTTTTTCTCTTGCCTAATCTTCTGCTAAAATTTGAAGTGAATGGTCTGACTATCTTCTTGTGAGACGCATATGAAAACCATAATCCTAAAAAAACCCAGTGTGTACATTCTGTGGAAGAAATATGGTATGTGCTTGGATTCTTAATGTTTGCTGGATGAAGACTCTACCTTGTAAAAGTAGGACATGTGTCACATGGCAATATCTAGAAAAAGGAAAAGCCCAACACCAATGACTGACCTGTTCTCTGCCAATACTGGAGGAGATTGTTCTATAACAATGCAGATGAACGTCAGTCAGGTACAGAGAGAGCGTGGCTCTGATCTTTGCTATTTAGGCATGTGGAGCTAGTGGCATTCCTCTTTCATTTAGTTATCCCCCTGCATTCTCATAGCTTCTCTAATTTCTTCTGATCTGTGCCCTTTTTGCATAGAATTCACATTGCACTAAGCTTTTACCTAATGTTTATCCATTTACAGCTGCCAAAAAGATGGTATTTCACCATTTTCCAGACTACAGGATATGTAGAATTTGGCTGCCATTTTCTGCTGTTGGGGTAATAGGAGATGCTTCTGGCAGTCCTCATCCACACCTACACTCCTATTTCAGTACAATATCCTTTCAGCAGCATGCAGGTTACAGACTAGACTTGGCAAACCTCTTTATTGAGAAAGGCTAAACCACAATACCAAATGTGAAAAAGGATGGCAATACATTTTTGAAGACTGATTTGGACAATCTGGGGTAGTTTATGACTTCATTGTCATTACTTCAGCCTCACACATCCCTCTAAGGTAGGATGTACAACATTGCGGCTACTCTAGAAATGGAAAAACAATTAGTTGATTTAATTCAGTCCTAAGGAAGAATGATTTGACACTTGAGCTTCAAACCAGTAATTCATTATTCCTAGCTTTATGAGAAGTCGGTAGCTGCAGCTCAAATAACATGCCTTTCTTTATAATGCCCTTACACAAAGAGTAAAAAATGATCACAAAAAAGTAGTCCTTGACCTCGAAGCCAGAGATCTTTTCTAGGGAAAATCTGCACAAGATGGTAAATTGTTATGTAACAAGTTTTCAAAGAATAGCCCACAGTTACTCTGGGTTCTGTTAAAAACCCAAATAAAAGATAGCAAGAGAAATCTTTCAGCAGGGCATATTTTGAAAGTAAGATATGATAGGTAGAAGGATAACAATAGGATAAATCACACAAAAGAATGAAGACACGTATGTGAATTGCAATTTGTTGTAAGATAAAATGATCCATCGACTCGGGTTATGTGTGTTATTTAGAAATAAAGACACTGGAATATAGAGGCCAGAGTAGATGACTAAGGAATACAAAAGGTCAGCTCAGATATAAAGGCATATGTGTAAGAAAGAAAATGGTCAATATCAAGCAATATCAGAGAGATCCTGGGTTGAAGTTAAGGTAGTGTAATGGAAAAGCACAGTGAAAGAAGAGACTGTGAAAAGGGTACCGGCTATGCTAAAATAAATATTTCTTTTTTAGGTGCTGGAGAGCGATATGGTCATGTAATCTGCATATTGCCATCACAGTTGCTATAGCGAGTGTAATGTACTGTATTTTTTTACCACCAGGGAGACTGTTGCAACAGACAGGGAGCTACATTAGGAAGTTGTGCTTAACAAGTCATGTGTGATTTTACTGTCAAACTGCAAAGTGCTGCTCTCCTATGAAATAAGGCTGTGAGTACTTTCGAGGAGTTGATAAACACCACATGATGCAGCTTTCTGGGAAAAACAGAATC
The DNA here is from genome assembly GCA_013399895.1 of Serilophus lunatus. NCBI lineage: Eukaryota > Metazoa > Chordata > Aves > Passeriformes > Eurylaimidae > Serilophus > Serilophus lunatus. Next base: position 18,592 of record VXBA01000005.1, read on the forward strand.
CTTTGAAGCATTTCCAGCAAAATCCTTGGAGAGGCAAAGCATATTTTCAGATGCATGATTCTAGGTTAAACAGCTATGTCCCCCACTTGTTTACAAAGCAGCTCGACAGCTGCTGTGAGCCACTGGCCCCCTTTGGACAGACAGGATACATTTGGATCTGTCACAGCAAGCCACGGTGCGCCTTTTCTGCATTACTCTGCAAAGATCTCATCGGAGATCTGCTGCTGGAAGGGCTAAAAGCCTCACCAGCTTTAGTAGGGCATATGATTAGTTTCATTCTTACTATAACTTTCCTTGTTGTTTTTAACTCTGAAGCTGCAAGGAATGTTTTTAGTGGTGAAATTGGTCCTGGGAAAGCCATCCTCTGCTTTATGCATGAAGAATAAGACATAAAAATAAACAGCAGCAGCTAGCCATTGGCAGGGAATGGGTTCTTTAACAAAAGAGAAAAAGAGACCTGAAGTCTGGACACAGAGATGCAGTGTCCAGTTTGAAATGGAAAAGTTCCATTAAAAGAGCAGAGTAAAGGTGGGCGCTGCAGTTGTCCTTCAGTATTTGGAAAATCAGCCTGAGAGATGCAATCCTGAGCTGTGAAGCCCGAACATATCTCCTGAAAGTGCTGCTGGAACAAAGCCCAAGCCAGGACACATTGTAAAAACTGACAGGGCAGCCAGTCTTGGGGAGTGGGGAACAGAGGTTTAAATCTCATCTTACAAATGAAGACACAACTCCATATGGCCACACTCTTGTGGATGGACCTAAGGGTGACTTGGTAAGCTCAGTGCACCTCTCTACATCATACAAGGCATTACTGGTCACAAAACAAGGTCTGGCTGGTAATTTCCCCTTTCTATTTCACACTTTCCTCTTTCTGTCATGCTGCTGTGGAGCAAAAGGGAAGCAGGACAGGAGCAATTGGATGGGGCTGCCTGCCTTCCACTGCACCTCTTGGCAGCATGTGCCTGCTGTCATGGCCAAAAGACAGATGCAAGGGAATGGTCTAGGGCTGTGTTACTGCTCTGCTTGGTTTTCTTGCCAAATAGCCCATGATAAATTCTTATAACAGAATATTGCTTGCCCAGAAGCTCTTCTGCATCCTCCTTATAAAAGCTGTAGTGGTCCTTCACCCAATGTAATATGCTATTTGATGACTTTAAGCCCATATAATATCCCACTGTAAATACTGCTGCTTACCTCTGTGAACATATTCCTAAGCTACTTCTCCAGCAATATTTTCCCTCTGACCAAAATAATCAGACAAGACAATAAATCTCTGTCTCTCCATGGAGGAGGAGGGCAGCAGATCCTCTGCCTCTGAAGCCCACAAATCACAGGCAAAGAGTCCCTTGCAGTCAGCAACAATATTGTTACGTTTGCCCTCCTTACCACAGATTGGTGACAGCAAAAAGTATCACTGATGGCATCTGACAGTTCTACATCACGTTTTGACATTAGCTTTTAGTTACTGGTCCTTTTTTAAAAAGCTGCCAGTGTGTTCAGTCAAATATCTGTCTGTGCCCACAATCAGACAGACCTTAACATGTCTGCGTTATGGAAGAGGGCCTCGGCATCATTCCGGCACTTTATTATATTCCCAGTATAGCTTTTTATCAGAAATTCCTTACCCATAACTGTCCCTGAAATCTTCCAAGTTGGCAGCTCCAGTGTCTACTGCCATTAATCTTCTCTATGCTGCAGAGACCAGGGCATCAGGTGATTTATTGCAATTACCTACTCTGATGCAGTGGAACTCAGGTGAGTTGGGTTGAATCGTCATTGCTGGTTGGAATTTTGTCCCCAGTCAGCCTGAGGATGCAAAATATGCCTCCGTACACTTTCCTCCGTAAGCATTGTGCAGTTAAACAAGAGGAGGGAATATGCATTTTAATCTCATTTTAAAATAGTGTTGCAGTGATGGTGTACTGGTAAGTAAAAGGTTAAACACTTTCACACCAATTCAGAATTAAAAGCTGTAATCAAATATCTTTGTTAGCTTTGTGAAAACAATGCTTTTCCATGAAGGCTGTAAAATCCACACTTTTAATCTGTGATTTCCCAGATTTAAGTTCTAGTTTTATTTTTATGCAACATTCTCAGGGCTTACTCCTGATTTTCTATTTTTTGAACTGGCAGGGACCTGGAGTGATGCGTGGGAAATGAAGGTTGTGCCAAGCTGAGATCAGCAGTGATGCTTTGAAACAGTTAAGGATCAATGTTAATGGGCTCCAAGTGAATCCCCCTAAGTCTTCCACACCAGAAAGGATGATACCCACAACACAGGGCTGAGCTGAGCATTTAAAGCCTAGAAAAATAAGAGCAGATCTTCAAGTCTTTATTATTAAACAGCTTCCCTACTGGTTGTGCTGAAAGGGAAGTGGGTTCTATAATAGGAAGACATAGAAATGATTTCTTCTCTTACGAAGATTCATATCAATGCATGAGTGTGTGTGTGCAGGTATGTGTTACAGCATCTCAACAGTTTATTTCCACTGGGAATTAAGCTGACTTCTACATTTCTTTTTCCCTGCTGTTGCTTTCATTTGTTTCACGTCAGCAGGGAAAATGGAAAGTAAGATGAATCTTGTGATTAGGCTTGTGTATAGAGGAAAGGAAGTGAATTTAGGAGAGAATATGTGTATGCAATAGGATGAATGCACACGTGCATTTGGAGGCCATGCAGGAAGAAGTGGGACCAGCTGCTGGAGGAGTAGGGGCAGCTGAGAAGGGGCACTGGGGAACCTGCACACTGAGAGGTTTGGGGAGAATGCTGACTGGCCGGCCCATGGCTCTGCAGAGGTAGGTCTACCCTGCCTTGCTGTATACCTTTCTTTTCATGTTGGAAATCAAAGGGGTGGATGGCAACTCTGCAGCTGTACTTGATATGGGACATGCTTATTTGAGAATCAAGAATGGTTTTTTGGGGGTTTTTGCCTAGCTTGAGCTGTTTTCAAAACAGCCTAAGTTAAGATGGAAAAATGTGTTTTTTCTGGAATGCAAATCTGTGAGGGCCTTATAAAAATATAAATATAGCATCTCGCACTGTTATATACTCCCACATACACAAGCCTGAAGGCAAGTGAAAAAACCAAAGGCAGGGCTATTCATGATACCCCTGGCATCAGCTCCAGTCACATGCGGACATGTGGGCAGCTGGAGACGACATATGCTGGTAGTGATCAGCATATGTATGTGGAGCTCAACCACACAGAGCTGCAGCACAAAGAGTCTGGTCAAAGTGATGTTTACCAGTGCATTCTTTGGCCACTGAGCTTGTTATTAAATGCTGAGACAATATATGAGCTGGACTTCAATGATCCTTTTAATTCCCACCTCTGGATATTCTACGTTTCTATGAAAATGTATTAAACTTGGTGCCACCTTTAATGTGTAGCCATGGTTTTCTTCTGGGATGCCTTAATTGAAAGCCCGGTTCTGGTACAGCCTACTCAGAGCTGGTGAATTCAGAGCATTGGCTGATTCCTGCGTGAGGACCACACACTCCCTCCCAGCTATGGGACTGAAGGCTTCCAGCATCCTCACTACTTTGCAACTTTCAGGCCTGTTTTGGTATTTGAGGCAGCCCAAAGTAGCTGGGTAACAGTGTTCTCAAAAGCAATTCTCTTTTTTAGCTGTCTAGGGTCATCTCCAACCCAAAGTTCTGTTATAATCTGGTGGCATGCTAGGGCTTGTTTACAAGATAAACTAACAGCTGCTTTCCTCTCATTCACTGCTCCTGCTTCGAGCTTGAAATAGGAATTATCTATGTGTCAGAACCTGGAGAGTAAAAGCCTCCTTGAAGATGCCCTTTGGGCCTCTCTTTCTGCTACCTTGCAAACATATTTCTATTTTCAGAGATGGCAACCGAGCACCTAATCTTCCACAGGCACATGTATTGCTCCCCAGGAGGCATGTTAGGAATGAAGGAACTGATTTTTTTTTTACTCCCCCTCCATGGGTTAGCCCATTTCTGCTTATCAGTCCACCTCAGCACTTGGTGTTTGAAATCTGGATCAGAATTTTTTAGCTTTCAGGTCCTACACACAGACAGCAGTGGCCTCATTTTCTTTCAAAGAGTTGAGTGAAAATGCATCCATTTTGGGTTTTGTGTCTCTGTAAGCAGAAATATAAGAAGACAAGTTTTACTATTTTTTTTTCTGAACTGATGTGTAGTGGCTGTATTAAAAGACCACGCACAAGCTCCCCTCTTATTTGCATATCAATACTTAGCCTATTAGAAACCAATGAAGTGAGGGTCTTGCAGTACATACCCTCTCACAGCATGACGCTCAGACTTCCCATGACATCCTTTTTTCAGCTTTCATGTCAGTGAATATTATATTGTGATGCCTTGAAGCCAGGATAAACTGGGGCCGTTAAATGTTCAGATGTATGCTCAATCTGTGAAGCTCGCAGCTGCTCCACTCTTTTGATAATGCTAGTAAGCAAAATTAGTAAATAAAATAAATGCTTAAGGTTCATTTGCTGCACACCCCAATACATGAATGAGAATAGAATTGAGGATATCAAAGAAAAATAAAAAACAGGCTAGTAATAACATGTTCCCCTTAGGCCTACTGTTTAACCTAAATGTTGTGTTAAAGGGATAAATGGGTGAACTGAATTATTACACACAGTTAAAAGCCAGGAATGAGATTTGAGATCACACCCCTGTTAGTAAGATCAGCATTATCTCCATAACACAAAAACCAGCAAATATTTAGATGAGAAAATGTGTTATGTTTAATATATTCATGAATTTTGTATATTATTTGTCTACACAGGCAAATATTAAATTCCAGAAGAGATCTGTGAGGCTGGAGCAAGGTCATCCACCTCCTCTCATGCTCCCTTCACCCATTGCTTGTTGTGGTGCTCCAAGAAGGAGCAAATCTGCCAGTGGTTGAAATAAGACAGAAAGGCTCCAAGGGAAAGATAGTTTTCAAAGAGATCTGAAGGGCAGAGAAGAAATCAAACCCAGATACTTATCTCACCATGAAGGAAGTGTTGGGGGGATGGGGATGAGGTGTCATTGGAAGACACTATTAGCTCACGGTGGCTGCAACTGATGAGGAAAAGGACAGGATGAGCTAAGGGGTTAAATGGAATGGGGTATGAGGGATGAGGCCACCTCCTTTTCTGAGGGAGTGGATGTGAAAGGCTGGATGGGGATTTGCAGCACAAATACCACACCTGGATGGAGAAGAAAGGTGCCTTCAGCAGATTTTCTCAAGGTTCTCACTCTCCCTGAGCTGCAACATCCCTGAAAGTTAATGGCCACCTTGCTCTCTCTTGATAGCCTGTGGATCACGGAGGAGAGAACTGCCTTACGTGCATACACTGCTATCTCCTACTACTGCTGGATTAGAATCTTTGAAGATGTACATCCCAGAGGTAACATGTTTGAAAAAAATATTCCTCAAGGAGGCTTGCAGATTTGGACTAATATGGAAACCTCAAATAACAGTAACCAATCAAATAGTCAAAGGAAAAATCTGTAGCAATGAAGATCCTTAGGAGTATCACTTGTGGGATGAACCTGTGGCATATGTGTGGAAACCATTGTCCCAAAGGGGAGTGCACTGAGAAGCTCCTCATGAGCCCACACTCTGAACTGTGGTGCTGAACTGCAATTAATGCCTTCACTATTATAATATATTGGAGAAGCTCCAATAAAACTTCAGAAAATAAAGGTACTATTGTCTCAAGCACTGGCCAGCCCCCTGGCAGAAAACTGTCTTCCAGACTGAGATTAAGTACATTAATTACTTTGACCTGGAAGAAAAGAACTGCTTTCTGTGAGAAAGCGTCTGTTTCTGCTTTCTGAAAAGACGGAGGAGTTTGTCAGGTTGGTGTGTTCCAAGAGGTGCAGAAGTTGTATGATGTTTTTTAAAGAATATCAGAAACACTAGGGAGATTGAATTAAAAAAAAAAAAGTGATTTTCCATGGAGCATGTCAAAGAATTAGATGAATTAATAACTGGAGATGATACCACTAGAACTGCTGACTGGAGGAGGCTGCATTTCTCTCCTGTAGTCTGTGCTGCTTAAATATGATATGACTTATGCCCTGTGAAACATTCACCTCTATTGAAACTTACCATCTCCTCTTTACTATAAAGTTAATTAATTTTAAAAAACCCCTTGTAACAGGATTATCAATGGCAGAAGAGTAGATTGCCTTGGGAAAGGTGATCAGATAAGCTGGAGTCTTAAAAAAGTCAGGTGATATACTAATATGAGAAATAGGATCCAGCAACAGACACCTACATTTAGGAGTATGCTTTCTTATTAAGAGGGACTGATTTTATCCCAAAACTGCTTAATACAGAGGAAATGGAGCAAGAAAGCACAGTATTATTACAATCAATACTGAGGTTGAAGAATGTGTTCTAAAAAATAAAAAAAGCACCTGGAGTTAAAAGTTAATTCATCAAATTTCTTTCATCTACAGTAAATGGTCTTTCATTTTTGTACCTCCAGTGTTTGAACGTACCACTTTAGAGTTAATGCTAACTCATTTTATATATGCTTAGTTTTACACTCTATGAGTTCTCATTAAAACTCAAAATGTATAAATTTAAACACATGCTTAGCTCTTTTCAAAATTAGGGTTGCATGTTGTGAAACACATAAGATATATAATAAAGCCACATTAAAATTACAACAGAATTCCCAGTTGGATTTTCATGGTCACTCTTGTTATTTTAATGCAGCTTTAAAGACTGTGCTACATGTTAAAATCTTAGTTGGAAATTTAAAACAGAACAGTGTTTAAAAAAATTAACTTTGGCAAATGTACGTAATTTTCAGATTATGAATTTAGGCAAGAGTAACTTACAGTTATATGAAATATATTTGAAAATTTATCCCAAGTTTTCCCAAATCTCATGGATAAGCAGTTCACCAGGAATGCTCAGTGTATGACATTTCAGATGCTTCTCAATTTTGCCCAGACAAGTAAGTCAACATTTTCACAAGACTTTTTAAAAAAACAGTCATTGATATTCCCATAAATCTCCTAATTTACTGAGGTTTTCTGCCAGTGGACTCATAGAATAGAACCATAGAGATGTGAACATCCTTGAAGCAAAACTAATTAGAGGGAATGCACACCACTAAGTTCCAAGATACACTTGGCCACTTCTAAATCAGAAGTAGAAGAAGATTTCCCACCCTGCCTCCAAACAGAGGACTGCTAGACATGGACACGGTGGCTATAGGAGATATTGCAGAGCAGGGCACAGGAAATCTTGTAAAAAATACCTTAATCATTCTAAAGGAAGTTTATTTTTCCTATCTGTCTGTGTAGCCATTGCCTTGCAGCATGGGAATATCTGTCTCTTAATTTTTCCATCTTATCTAATATCAGCATGGGTATTTCAATCTTCCACAGAAGTGCATAACTCTTTTTTCTAATCCTGCCGTGCTGTTGGCCTCAGTGACAAGAATGTCATTTACAGCAATCACACACTATATCCCTCCCATTCCTCACTTGAGTGTGTTAGCAGCCTGTGTGATGGAGAGTGGCTTCTGGTGGCTGTATTCAGTTTTGATGTGCAGACAGCAAGCAAAGAGTAAGATAAAATAACAGACCTCTAACACACCTACTTAAACATCTGTACATTAGTTGCAATTTAAGCCAGTTTTGAAAACCCTTTGTCAAATCTGTAGAAAGGCGTGGGAGAAGTGACACATGGGGCTGAAGCACACGGCAAGAGGGTCCTTGCGATGGAAAATTCCAACTCCACATCTTTCAAATCTGGCTTCGAGAATTAAATCTGCTCAATGGGGAAAGAAAGGAAACTGAGGACAAAAAAAAAATGAAAAAACCCCACTGATTGGGCATAGGATCAAGGAAAATTAGTACTAAAAAAAGGATTTAAAATTGAGAGTGTTTTGGGAACACCGCTTTTGTGCAATACCCCTTGGCTATGAAAGGCAGAATTAGAAAGATTTCATCGAATTTCAGACCAGAAGGGGACTGTTACAATCAGTTGCTCAGACTTTTGCTGTGCTGTTAAGGATGTTGATGCAGCTAACTTTGCTGTGAGGCATCCCAGAGAGGTGGCAGACTGAATGTTGAAGCCTACGGTTTCTCGAAAGCTGGAGGTGAAACAGGTGATGGCTCCCTGTCATCATATGTGCAGACCCTGCTTGTATGTTTATCTTTGTGTGAGTATTTCCCCTTTGTCCACAGCTGCTCTCTGGGATACCATGGCCTTCGCACCTCTGCCCTAAGTTGTTACCTGCCCCTTTTTCCCATTTAGCCAAAACAACAGGAGGTAAACATTGCTGCACAAAGCTTCTGGGCACTGTTCTACACCAAAACCCCATATCTGTAGGACAGCCTGTGTGCTGTCAGAGGTGGGAGACAGGTGGGACAGGGTTGCTCCCCAGCATCACAGATGGAAAAAACACCTTCTTCTCATTTTCTTTGCTTTACTTTGATTTGTCTCATTTTCTGAACATGCACAAATCAGGAAAGGACTTGTAGGTGCTACATTTTGTCTGTGAAGTCCATCGAGATCTAATTAGAAATCTGCTTTGGTCCGCAGGAATTGATGATGGGACCTCCAAGGCTTCCCCTACCCTGTCTCAGCTTCGTGCTTCTGTTGCCTGTGTTCCTGGAGCAACACCTGCCATAGAAAAGCGTTTCAGTGCTCTTTCAGCTCATCTTCATTTTTTTCACATTTGTCTTAACGACTGTAGTGAAGATTTTGATGAAGCAACCACGTTTTTATATGTAGCAATAACAGGTTTTTGTCTTCTATTTTTCAACACATGCTAACAGCTGTTTACAAAGTAGTGATGGTGGAATGCAGTCCAGTGGGTATACTGACTATTCATTTATCCAGAGGGATTACACTGTGGTGAACAGCATTTGGACTTCAATTTAGTATGCATCCAGCCGAATTATGCGATTAGCTGATACGCAATAAACCAGAAAAGAAACACATGCAGTCAAATGGTGCCAGATAAAAACCATGTGATTCTTATACAGGTTCTTATTGTACAGTTAAATTATAAACACATAGTTATGTGGAATTTGGGTATTTTGCCATATAGTTATACTTCTGATGTGCTGCGTATGTGTATCTGTAGCTGTATGTGTAGAGCTGAACTGATTTCAGGTTTTTTATATTACCCATTAAGCAATTTTATTTTTTTTTTGTTTTACTTGAACTATACCAAACTTCAGTGCTGGCACAAAACAATGTTTTTAAGTCGCTTAAAAGAGGACATAAGGCTTAAAAGAGAGTCTTCTATTAAAAAGACGTTTCAGAGAAAATTCCTCTCAGAAAAAACTTTGTAGTGATTTTAAGAACAAAGAGAAAGAAAGAGGTTTTGATTAGCACTAGGAATTTTTACAGTTATGGGGACATCCCTCCCCAAATCCCAGCCCCTCTGGCAGTGCTGCATCTTTCCAGGATGGAGGGAATGGGGGCTGGAGGAGAGCCTGCCTCCTTCCCTTGCCCTTCTGCAAGGGAACAGGACAGAAAGAGCCCTTAGCAGAATTACTGTCTCTAATCACACTTAGCAGGCTGCTGAGCCCAGGGGAGAGAGCAAATAGGGGAGGGAACCAAGTTGAGAGGTTTGTCATCTCACCAGAGGCTCCCAGCTGAATTATATTCTTTATACCATCGTGGGACTGACCACAGCCCCCAACATCAGCCTGCTCCTCATGAGAAACCAAGGGGTTAGCAACTTTGTCCTATGGACCAGCTGTGGGCAGAAGCTGAGTTTTGACCGATAATATGTATGAATTTGTATAAAACATAGTCATGAGTGTAACAAACAGGGCAACCTAAGTTGAGGGATGCTGCTTAATCCAGCCACATATGACCATCCTGCCTGCACACAGGAGTAAGATCCTCTCCATCCCTCTTTACTTGCTATTAAAGTGAGCAGTGCAGTGGCAAAGATCAGAAGAAAAGAAGCTTTTCTCTGTTTTCTTGTTTCACAGGACACAAAGTATTGACCAGATTAAATAAAATGTTGGCTGGGAAGAAAGAGTGAATAACCACTAGCATGGTGATCACTATTCATCCTTTGTGCTGCGTGAGGCTGGAGCCTTATGGGAAATACCATTTACAGAGGTAATTAAAACTATTTGGATATATATGCCTAAGTAGACCAAAATATAGCTGTAGGCAATTTTCCCAAAATGGTGCAGTAGAAAAGTTTTAGCCTCAACATGAGGCTCAGATTATACAGGGACAATCCCATGTGATCCCAAGTGTGTAAACAAATAGACTTAGCTAACAAAGTGCAGTTTGATTAAGCGTGAAACCAAAAATATGTATAAATAGTAATAAAAAATGTTATAATGCAACTAATGTATTTGAAGGTATTGTAACAGTAAAAGATTGCTGAATATCTTTGATTTCTTAAAGTGTTCTCCTTTCTCACAGATGAAAATAAGTAATCAGTGCTTCTTCTCTGCCTTATAATAGCTCAAAAGAAATGTTGGCTTCATATGAAAAAAAATTCTTAAAAATATTTATCCAGCTTTGTTTTTAATTTGGAATGTGAATTTGCAGTTGTCCTTCAGAACAGCTGGTGGTCTGTATTCCATTCTGTACATAACTGTGGGTATTTATTTTCCATATTTGCATTTTCTGGAAAATTTGCAGTAGAATTTTAAAATATTTTCATGTATTTTCAATACAGAAATGTGCAGGAAAGGAGAGAAAATAAATGCCTATGAATTACATGATATTCTAAACCCATGTTTCCAAACCCATTTATCTGTATTCAAGCTGTGGCTTAATAGCTATAGCTGTATCAACACTGTATCAACACTGTATCAGTTTACCATAGGAGGAAAATATATAAAATGAGACATAACCTACTAAGGTCACTTCAGGGGCTATCACTGAGCGGAAAATAAATGCTAATGTTTTCAGATTTAACATGGGTAAGCTAGTCAGAACCAATAGTTTGGGGCTGAATTCTGAAATGCCCTCGGTGAAAGCAATGCAAGGGGGATGGTCAGTGAGATGGAATTATTAAAAGATAGGGTGGAGCCAAGCCCAGCCATATGGTGAATGCCATAACCGGGGCAGACCTGTCATGGCCAAGCAAGCTGGGAAAGCAGGCGAAAAGAAATTGTCCTGAAAGAACAACATGCATCCCGCCATGAAGAAATGAGGGCAGAGGGCTGTGGGCAACGCGTTGGCCAGTGACTGACACTTGCACTGATGAAAGACAACACTGGAAGTTGAGCCCCCGCCATGAAAAGTTGATTAGGGTAGATGGGACCCTTCATCATGCCTTAAAAAATCATCACAGCTTGAAAAACTCACTTCCAATATGCCTAATAAATCCCTCGGTCATTCACGCAAGTTGGATGAGTAACATATCTATCAGCAAAATAACTGCATAAATGTGTGCATCAGACATAGCTATTCATAACATACAAACCCCAGAGTCCTTTCTACCAACAAAATATGTGACGGTCTCTGTCTTACTGCAACCATAACAGAAGCCTGAGATTTACTGTAAACATTCTTTGTTTTTCTTCTGTTATACGTTCTGCTGAAAAAATTCATAAGTTAAAATGCATAAACACATTTGCCTTTTGGTAAGTAGTATTGTCAACAAAGCCATTAGCTAAATATTTAATTAACTATAAAAATTACAGCTCAGTTCTCAAATACTTTGTTTGTTGGATGACTGATGGCATAAATAAACTTAGTAACATTTACTTCAGGCACTTTAAGAACTGAGCTCTCTGACAGCAAAAGCTGCTTGCCTCAGTACTCCCCCAGTTTGCAATGGCACAGTCTCCAGCACTCTCTGGATCACCGACTGGTCACTAAGGTGGACCTAATTTGCCGGGAGTGTCTGCATGGGTGCTGATCTCAGTTTCTGTTGTCCATGTGGTAAGTGTTGCACCAATGCAGTCTACTTCAGAGCTGGCTTCTCTAGCGCTAGTCCTGTGGTCTTTGCCGCAGTCCGTGGTGTGATACAACAGACACGTCTTTATTGTTTGCTTTTTTTATGCCAATAACCAGAATAGCATGATTTAAAAATTCGAAAGTAGCTCGTGTCAATGGTGGTACTTCCACACACCTCTGCAAAGACAAACCCAATCTGTGTCGGGAAGCCGTTGAGGAAAATGCTATTTTGGTATTGATCAAAATAACTATCTCTGAACTTTTAGTATAGAAATGAGAAAAAAAATCAGCCAATTTAGCCCAAGAAGACAGGTTCCTTGTTGTTATGTAACAGTCATATTTTCACTGTGCTCTTGAGCTCAGTCATCCATCTACTTCACACTACAGCTACTGACCACATACATAAGGATGCACTTTTCTTATATGTACACTATAAATCCATTCTTACAGCTATAGTTACTGAGTTTTTAAATCTGGTTTCTATTTTGATGTGACAGAGATCAAATTTTCATGTTTATGCAAGTAAATGATATGTAACTAGCACCATTCTTTGACATTTGAGCAAACCAGCACAGTATAGTTTGCACTTGTTTTAATAAATTCTCTTCTGCTCTAGGTAATGATATCCAAACAGTGTAGCAGAAATGGTTCCTGGCCTGTGGTAGCTCCTAAACCATACCCAGGACCTGTTCAAAAGAGTTCTTATTGGTCTGGGCCAAAGTTCTGCTGGGGACAATTTAACTTTATGGTTGACGGAACACCACACCTAGAAAGAGTCCTAGGCGTTATTTAGTTTTGTTTAGGTTCGTATAATTAGTCTGACTTGAGATTGACCTATGAAGAAAATACAGTTTTTAAAATAAAACCGTAGGAAAAAAGCATTCTCTTTAATTTTGATATTTTCCCAGCCATTTCTCTTTGTATATTGTTTGTCATTTTGTAAACATTCATTTACATCAGTTTCTTTGCAATTGCTAGAATGCTGAAATGCTTTTTTTACTCAAATAGGATTACTATTCACCCATTCTTTTTTGCATGATTTTTTTATAAACTGGATGACTTTACAAGGTTTTGCTTTTAAAAATAATTTCTCTCTCTTAGTTTTTCTAGAGAAAATATACTGCTTTTCAGGTGGAAAGTTTAAAAAAAGATTACATGTCTGCTAGATTTTAATTTTCTAGAAATAATCCAGTTAGGATGGCTCAACATCTGTAAGCCTCAAGAGCAAGTTGTCATGCTTCAGACAAGCAGAGGGAAGCGAAGGAATTTTCTAAGAAGCCAGATACAATTTTATGGCAGTGAATTGCCATATGAACACAGAGGAATTGTGGTGTTCCACTTCTCATTATGTATGCCCACAAGAGAAATATTAAACTAGACTTTTCTTTGACTATTGCCTTCGTTCTCAGCTTCTCTTGTACATACTTATAAAATAAAGATCAAACTTCCTTGAATTCTTTTTATCTGCTTTGAAGTCTAAGGAAAACTTTTTTGGAAATTCTATTTTCATCTCTGTGCATTTATTCTCTAATGCTTCTAACTTGTCAAATATGGACTATGCTGTTCAAGGAGCAGTTAAGGAAGAAAGCCCATCTTTGAATCTACATGCACAGACAATGATTCTCACAATTCATAAAAGCCCTCAAAAACATGGAAACACAATATACTCATTGATTACAATTTCTTTTTGACAGTTCTGAGGCATGTCCACTAGATTCTGTGGAGGGGAAAAAATAGAGGGTTTTTTCCCTCTCTTTTCCCAGTAGATTACTTTAAATATGTGAAGGTAGCACATCCTATAGCTTCGGATATCTCCTTTTATTTATTTTTTTTTACTCAGAACTCAATTTTTGCCTAAAGAGTTGTAAAGGGAGAACATACTGTAATTTTAGAAGGATAAATAAAAGGTATCCAACTCAGAGCTATTACTCAAAGATAAGAAGACAGACACACCCTTTCCTTGGGAGGTGCAGGGGGTATTGGGCTGGAGTCCCTTGGTTAGCTGAAAGAAGCCTGAATCTCTGACTCTGCTTGGAGAAGCACAGAAGGGATACCACCTCCTGTAGCAGACATTACCCTGTTCCAGTAAAGCAGACCATAAGAGGGCAATCCCCAGGCAACACCTTAATGGATCTAAAAAGAAACCTCTAATTAGAAGTGACACATGCACCTCCTGCCCTGGATTACTTAGTCCCACTGCCCCACCTGCAGCTGATAGCTCCTACCCCAGGCAGGATGCTGCAGCCTGACCCCTTGGTGTCACAATCAGGCATCTCGAGATGGCCCTGGGAGATGGGTCTGTATCCCACTGCTGAGATTCAGCTTTGTCCCTGTGGTTGATGCAGTAAATTGTCCTCCTCACTTTTACCTACAAAATTGGCTTTACTGTCATAGTTTCCCAAGCACCTGAACCCAGCTCATCCTGAGTGATATGATGTTTCTCAGACTATCTCCTGGGGCTTACTTGTGTCCTGAAATAAACCATCAAACTATCTATCCAGCTATTTGTTGATGTGGACAAGCTGAGACCTTGGAAGGAAACTCAAGATATGGGCAACCAAACCCTTGTTTCTTTTGGAGAATGAAAAACATCTGGTGGTCCTGGTGGAATCATGGGAAAGCTGCTGCATTTGCAGTGAAACAGTATTGAGAGAAGTTTGTTGGCTACAAAGGCAACTGAGGCAGCAGTGCTGCTCTCTGAGGATGTCCACTTAGGTCCCATCTCATGTCTCTACAAAGGCACTTTTTTCCTCTTACAACTGATGGTGTGGAAAAAGCTATTCATTTTTTTAAAGATGGGTGATAAACTGCTTAGAATCTTCTTGGGTCTGAAATGACTACAGATGGGTCTGGGATGGTCTTTAATCTAAAATACTGTTGTGGAAGTTAAATGGTTAGTATAGCTGTAAGAATTTCCAGAATAGATAGAAAGATATTTCTGCTCTTCCAATGTACATATCTATTGACAAATGCCTGATAAAGGTAGGCTTTATATCTCTGAAGCAACAGGTCTTATGTGGCAAAGTACCTAACTTGGAGACCTGAGAAATCATTCTATGGCTATGTTTTTGACAAAGAAATACGGATATAAAAGCCTGCAGGTAATGAAGTGCTTAGTGCAAGATTTCAATTCTCAACCCTGAAGATATTACATTTCAATGTGATGCAGTAAAGATTTTGGTGATCCTAAACTAGTGATCAGCAAGAAGGAAATGTCTTTTTTCCCCCTTTGAAGGAGGTGGTGATTGTTTTAAATTATTATTAGGACTCTAAGTTTGGCCATAATCCAAGATATATCAAAAAACTTAGGTCCTCAGCTCCAGAGTAAAAAGCACACACCCAAATATTTGATCAGAGCATATTCTTCCAGCCTTGCTCACAAAGACAGAGATGAAATTACAGATTACAACTTGACTTCAAAATCAAAGAATTGGTGCTTTGGTTTCTGTTTTGTTTTTTTCTGTCTTTTTTTCCCATGGAAGAATTAGAACATGTTCAATCAGAATGGTCCAATGTGTCTCTGGCAAACAGGAAAATTCCTCAGGGATCCAAATTAACAATAAAATAAGCGCAAGAGGAGGGCAACTCTCAGCAGTGCATAGACACTGCCTTTTGTATAGTTTTACTCTTGTGTATTTGATTTCTGTGTCAGTTTTGCATCTTGTATGTTATTGTTTATCAAAGACCAATCAACAAGAAGAGACATTAGAGGGGAGGAAGAACGGAAAAGAAAACAGGAGAGGAGGAGAAATCTTATGCATATGTAAGGCCCAGGGATATTGCCTTTCAGGGTTCACGCACTGTTATCTTTAATTTTTATGGTATTTGAAAAGAATGTTAATGAGTATCAGAGTTAAAATGCAAGGATTGATTATTTCATAGGAAACATACTGCCCAGAATTATTTAAGGCAGTGGCCCTAAGGCTTTTCTAGACCAGTGAACCACCTTTAACCCTCAGCTGCCACATGCCCTTTGAGGAACTAACCAGGGCATTTTTCAAAGCAAGGCCTAAAGCGAACGTGCAATTGCACTTTGCTTCCTTCTGGCAATTCAGAAAAACTACATGGAAAATAGCAGCATGGCATGTTTGGACACAATGTAAGTTAGTATATTTTTCTGTTTATTATCTGAGGCTTTTGGGCCACTACAGAGCCATGGGCAACAGTTTGTGGACTGCTGAGCTATGGAACCAGTCCTTATTAAAGAACACCTGCCAGGGATTAGTCATGCTGCAGGGTAACTTTTTTACATTAAAAGCCCCCTTGGTAAGAAAATAAAAATAAGAAATTATAAAAGGTAAGAATTGCTGTGGGGTAATTTGCTTTCACACATCGGGCTAGTTCAGCTGACGGTATCAAGAAAGTTTGTTTTGCTTTACTATTCCTTAACTTGGAACCTGGAAAGCTGGTTCTTTGCTGTATCAGCATTTAAAACTGATGTTCCCAAGATTTACTTGACTTTATAGTAAGGGCAGAGAAACTTTTGCCGATTCTTTAATCAGAAAACCACCCCAAAAATAACTTCTCTACCCAGAGAGGTTGTGGATTCTCCCTCACTGGATATATTCAAGAACTGTCAGGATGTAATCCTGTGCAATGTGCTCTAGGATGACCCTGTTTAAGTAGAGAGGATGGATCAGATGACCAGCTGTGGTCCTTTTCAACTTCACCCATTCTATGCGTCTGTGATTTTTGAAGCTTGACACAAGAAATGGACAAGATTGCAAAGCTGGGTTGAAATTTCTTATACCTACTGCTTGTGCTGGCAAGTATTTGAGGTGTGTGTGTCTGCTTACACAAAATCACATTTGTTTATATGTGTTCAGTAACCACTTACTGAATATCTAATATGACAAATGAGGATGTGCTACTACCTACCTTGGTAGTTATATGAGACTAAGGCATACTTTCAATCTGATGATTATTAAATATAACATTATCCAACTCTAATGAGCATGTGTGAAATCAGAGACAGTATGCAGGAACAGATTTGGAGTTTTGAAAGTGAAAGTAAGTATATCTGCAAATTTGGTGGTCCTGGTACTGAAAAGTATTAAGAAACTGGCTGACATTCTGTAGCACCAGTTTAGTACCACTGACCTGACATACTGGCTGTTCATGGACCACTTAATATAATGACAGTGTTGACCTGAAATCCTTCTTGTGAGGCACAAGAATGAAAGCAAAACAACCTTCCCATTGACTTTCCTTAATTTTGTGCATTTATCAGAAAACAGACATTTTGTGAGGTATTGATTTGTGTTCCTAGTTTTCTTGATCCTTAATGATATAATACCATGTAAAACATTTTAAAGAAAAATGTAGTAATCTTATATGGAAACAAACTGTTCTGTCAATAAGTAGTGTAAGTGTACCACAAAACCAACTCACCCTTAACATGACAGCAATTTCTTCAATGACATTTACGAGCTCATTGAAAGAACAGTAGCAATTTTATTCATTGTTTGGGTCTTACCAAATATATAATGAAAGTGCTATGAAAATTAGAAATTGTATATAACACAAGTCTTTTGTAGTGTAAATAACACAACCATATGAATTATACACACACTAGGATTATATTATACATGTATACACTATATGCAAAGCAGAATAGACCTTTTACCAAGCTAAGCTGCATTTTAACTAGGAGAGTGGTAACAAGCCTCTAAAATCAGCCAACACTGTATTTTGGTTTTAACTCAGAAATTCTAGGTCTTTATGAATTCATGACAGACCCTTAGGGATACATTTTCAAAGCATTGCACAGGATTTTAGCCATGCAAATCCCATTAAAATCAGTGGGAGACATGTGGCTAAAACCCACGCAAGGCTTTGGAAGCAGCATACCCCTTAATGTTATCTAGACAGTGTTTCGTCCTGTGAATTTCCTTGCTTCCAATTTTTACAACTGAATTCAAAAGGAATGAAAATTTGCCATGGGGATATGGGAATTTTAACAGGATACAGGCTCTTTTAGTTCCAGAGACATCATTCTGATCTATCAACTATATTAACACATGCCAAAGGTATTTTGGGTCTGTGTTTACGTGCTTAATCTGTACCTGTCTATTTTAACCTGTGGTATTACTATGCAACAACGTAGGCAACTGACTTTGAAAATATACAGGTTGTAGTTCTCAGCAGATTATAATTTCTCCTAATAAAGTCTTTGATTGGGTAAATGATGAGGTTCTTTTTGGAGTGATGATTGTATTTGACTTGAGGCGTGTGATACTCTGAGCGATATGGTATCTGCTGGCAGGCATTTTAGAAAGACCCAAATGCACTATAAAAGTCACAGATAGGTAATCTCAAGTTAGAGAGCAGTAGCTGATCGTCATGAACTTTAGACAAGTGGGTCTTCCCTGGTTGCCTGAGTTGCAGGAACACCATTGAGGATCCACAGCAGAGCAGAGATGGGCAGAGATGAGCTTGGGAACACTTTTTGCTGGCAGATGAGAAGAACTGCAGTCTCTGAAGCATATAGAGAAATGAAGATTTCTCTAGACTGTGTGTCTATCATGAGACATTAAATATGGAAGTAAAAAAAATGTATCTGAAGAGTTTGCTCAAAGAAGCACCAGGTCTTTTATTCAAATTCAACTTGCAGTCAGTGAAGCAGAAACTCCTGGTTTGGAAGGCTCTTTGATGCAAAAGGCAATGGGGAAAACCTGGATCTGTGAGAAATGTGTGTAGGCACACACAACAGAACAAGGGCAATCTGAATGGTGAGCCCACTTACCTAATGGCAGGTAAAAACAGACACCAAAATTTGATTGCTGAGCAGAAACACTTACCAAATGCCATGATTTTTGACACCTGTAAGTCCAGGTGTCTTGAAGAAAGTCAATTTCAAAGAATTCAAAGTTATTCAAAGAATTTGAAATTATCTCTCCGTGCTTTCTACATCCACACAATGAGTCAGAATCAGAATTAAATCCTGGTAATTTTACAGTATTTCTGTAAGGGGCTGAACAAGAAGACTTTTGGTGCTGCAGCTCATCTGAGAGCACCTCACAGGGGCACCCCGGCTCTGGGAAATGATAATATGGGGCCTTTTGGGTTTAACCCTTGACTTGCTGGTGCAGTCCGTGTACCTTAAGCAGACGTTTCATACTGAGTCGATGTTGCCGTCCGTCCGCCACCGCGCACTAGGTGGAGCTGCAGCCCGACGCGGGAGCCCCGCCGCCGCCGCCGCCGCCGCCGCCCTTTGTCCGCCGGAGCGGAGCATCCTCCCATCCGCAGTTCTCTTAACCAAGGGTTGCTTAAAATCTGAAATCTTCCTGTTAACGATGCTGTATAAAAAAAAATTCTGTCCTCGCGGATTGGGGCTTGGTTTCTTTGTTTGTTTTTAATTGTTGTTTCGGCAGAGCTTAAAATAAATTGTCCTAATTATTCCACCTAATATTGTAAACTTGGTATTAAGACGTATGAAAAAGAAAAGATATTTAAAAATTAAAATTGTACTCCAATGTTATTTGTTGTGCAATTGAGAGACATTAAACCGCGTTGCTTTATCTTTCTGGTGTTCTTAATTCCAAATAAGATAGTATGTTTCCCTGTTTCCCTAAATTAAATTTAAACTTTAAGGTCTGTCATCCTGTCGTGTCCATGTCCATCCACCACCACCATCCCCCCCATTTTAACTTACTAAATTGACTGGGGGAAAAATATAAATAAGGTGAGTGCTTCTTTCCTCCCATTCCTTCCCCCCGACCCCTCCCCCTCCACCCCTGTATGTGCCTTTACTTTTTTTCTACTCTCTAATGACATTTGGCAGGCTCAACTGTGTAATGCTTGACTGGTTTTATTGTTGTCTGCTCCCAGTGGGGAATAGTTGACACTGCTCTCTGTTTTCAATTGATATCCATTTTCAACAATATTGCTTTCTATTAGATTCCTGCACAGTTTGTGCCAGCCAAACCGAATATTTACCATGTTACTCTCAAAGCCTCAAATCAACAAACATTAAAATAAGTAAAATATGCATTTGCTATCTGACATTTTCAAATTTCCCTTTCAAATTATTATTTTGACTATATTTCACAACAAATGAATCAAAGATTAAAGACACAGTATTGCCACTTAAGGTAACTCGGATTGATTTTGAGTTTTAAATGACAGGATAAGCGGGTGCACGAATAGAGGAGAACCTAATGTACTTATCTGCATTTCATTAGCTTCTATGATCACTTCTCTGAAAGAGGGTGCACAGATTTATATTGATCATAGTTTGCAATCTTTGTATTGAATGGTATTTTTTGTTGTATAATCTGATTAATTCCAGATAGTTTGCTCAGATAGTAAAATATAAAAATCAACCATTGGAAGACTTAAATTTCGAGTTACCTGCTGAGGTTAGAGGCTTTTCTGGAACAGACTTCTGTTTCTTATCACTGCTTTCATGGCTTGTTGTCTGTGTTTCCCAGCTCTCCAGCTGCACCGCTTCACTTCCTTTCACCAACTCTTTTCACCTCTGACACCTCTTTATCAGTTTTCCACACTCACCTCAGAGGTTTTTCCATTAATGGTATGTGTTGCTA
This sequence comes from Serilophus lunatus, assembly GCA_013399895.1. Classification (NCBI taxonomy): domain Eukaryota; kingdom Metazoa; phylum Chordata; class Aves; order Passeriformes; family Eurylaimidae; genus Serilophus; species Serilophus lunatus. Next base: position 39,038 of record VXBA01000005.1, read on the forward strand.
ATTTTTGGTCACAAGTAATTCGTTATGTGCAATTTTGTCTCTATAAAGCCCAGTTTGATCAGTCAGTCTTTTTGATTTGCATGAAAATTATGGTGGAGCAAGTACTGAAATACCATTTGTGAACCCCTCCAAGTTTGTTTGGATTTTGCTTGTTAGTTTGTTGTTTTTGTGATAACTTCCTCTACCTCCTTCCTTTCCTCATGCATTTCCTTCCTTTTCTTTGTCATCTCTGCTTTCATCTTCATCTTTTGAAGCTCTAAGCTGTCTATCTTGTGCAAAAGACCTTTGAAATTTGTCAAGAAAAAGGCTCAAAACAGGCAAAATCCTGCTTCTTCTTTTCCTTGTGCTCCCTTCCACCCCTTCCAAAATGCCAGCTAGAGCTTTAGGTGAGATACAAATTTTGAAAATTTTATGTTCTTGATTTGGGTCTGCTGTTGGAAAGACTGAAGGTAAATACTGAGAAGGGCCATGACCTGGCCATCACCCCAGGAGCAGCAGGAACACCAGGAGCACCAGGCTCAGTAGGAACAACAGGACACAGTCTGTGTGAGGGGAGTACATGGGTCCTACCTACACTTCCTAGTAAGACCTGCTGGGTCAGCTCTCCCTCTTCCACCATGAGGGTGAAGAAAGGTGATGCTCGACTCAGCCACCTCTAAATCATTAGGAGCCTAGAAACAGTCTTTATCTGTCCTTCAGCACAAAGACCCAAGTCTTTTTCTCCTGCAATATACTATAATTAGACTACAAGCCTTGCTGTACCCAGAAGATTTAGTAATGTAAGTAAACTTGCATAACATTGAAGCTGATGTAGGTTCATGTAAGCTGCTTGTTTTTAAATTTTCTCATTCAAATAATAACAAAAAAGGTATCGACTTCATGGGAAAGCATATAAAAGGACTATATTTAGAGAAAAACGTGAAGAGCCCCAAGATTAGGGAAAAGAACTAAAGCTGCTATGGAAATTTATTTGGTCCTTTTATGTGCATAACATTCTGATGCAATTTTGTTCAAGTGACAATATTTTTGTTAATCCGCAGGCGGAATGCTTTCTTCTTTGTACAGGATGAATGGTGTTTGCTGAACTGGTAGTTATTCAACATTTTGTTTTCCCCATCAGTCAATGCATGACCTCAGGCTTTATTTACCAAACACCATCCAAGCCCTGCACTTAATACAGAATTATTAATTTCCTCCTGGGCTGTTCTTTTACTCTCCTCATCAACAGTACTTCACAATGGTTAATGGAGTTCTATATTTGGCCTGTGGCATAGGACTTCCAGTTTTTCTCAAATCGAGTGCGTGATATCCTTTCCTTTCCTGATATTTATCACCTTTTCATAAAGACACAGATGTGCAGAGGTCTGATCATAAATTGGTTTCATCTTCTGTGTGGAACCCCAAAGCCCCCAAAGTCCTGGAAGTGAAATACCATCTCTTCCCCAGTACTTCAGGGTGAGCAGGGGAGAGCCCAGAGGGGGGCTCCATCAGCCTTCCCCTGGTCACAGCCCCTTCGCCCCTGCGTTGTGGTGTTAAGAGAGTGAACTGCACTGTTCCTTTGTAATCTGTCTGGATGATTGGTGTTGTCATAGCTCATACACTGTGGAAAATGCATTCAAATATAACACATAAGCTGTCAGAAGGAGCTACCAGTCTAAGGCAAACAATGTACAAATGAAAAGGCATATGATGGACCAGAGACAACATAAAGGCTTAAAAAATAGTCAAAACCTCAAAATCTTTTATGACATGAGACTCATCTTTTTTTTTTTTTTTTTTTTTTT
>VXBA01000005.1:40843-175517 GCA_013399895.1 Serilophus lunatus
TGCTGTCAGTCCTTAGGGGAAAATTCATTTGTTTATGACTGGGCTAGAGAAACCCCCAATTTTCTCTTCTGGAAGTTAAATGCAAGCCTCTGGCTGAGCCAAAGGTGTGGAGGTGATTTTCACCTAAGTTTCTTCTGAAAGAAGACAGTTAATTATCAGGGTCAATAAGTCAGGTGAACACAGGCAAAGCAGAGAAGCCCTACACTGCCTCAAATTAGCACAGCTCAAGGAGCTCTAGCCTTGAGTTTTCACCTAGCAGAGAGGAGGCTTGATGTTTTCACTGGCATCAGAGCACTTGTGTGTCTGCTCCAGCCCTCTATTCAAGCACTGATTAAAGTTGTTCATTACAATGGTAGCCAACCACAGCATCCCAAGGTGCTCCCCATCACCTGTGAAATCCAGAGTATCTTGTATAAGAGAGACACACACAAAAACATTGCAGGGATAAGCTAATGTTGCTTGAGAGCTGGTTATTTTGTGAGATAATATTATGGGATAGTGATTGCCTGGTAGATAATTGTGTGTGAAAGGGTATTTTGTCTTACTTGTTTTGCTTTTTTCCTTGAGTAGGCTGAAAGCTGGAATGTATTGAGTTTCCAAAATAGAAAAATCTGGATTCTAAAAAAACCCCTCCAAACCCAAACACATAAATCATAGCATTCACTAAAGAAAGGATGTAAAGAAAAAAACTGTGATTACCAAGATATACTCTGCTTAATTAAGAGAAGGGGAAAATAAAACATTGGTTTTTTTGGTTCCAGACGGCTTTTAACATTAACTGTATTTATTCACCAATTGACAGAAAGAAGAGTATGGTAGATTATACAGCCAAGGTATGATTGAAGACATGTAGGCAGGGGGCAACTTGGGAAGCATTGATCATAATCTCATTAGATCTGAGATTGCAGCAAAAATGAATGCTAAATGGGGAGAAGAAGAACAAAAAGATGCTGGAGTCAGACTTGCATTTCTCCAGAGGATGAGCTACATGGTTGTAAAAATCAAACTGGCTCAGAAGTGGGACTAAGGGAAGAGAAATCTCTAAGAACTAAAGAATAGAGAAAGGCATATAGCCCACTCCTCTGCTAGCAAAGAGTGTACCAAGAAAAGACAAATATGTGTCTAAATAAAGAATTTCACACCAAAGCNGAACAATCTTTGTTCCGAGTTAGTTGGAAAGGAGAAACCACAGCTATATGCAAAATCAGAAGAGAGACCAAAACAAAGGAAGTGTGCTAAGTAACAATAGCCAAAGAAATCAAGCTAATTAGTATGAAGCAAACAAGCTTGACAGACTGACTGAGGCCAGACAGAGGGTGGAGAGGGGAGGGCAGGTAAGAGGTCAAATGAGCTCTTTGCTCTTGTATTCATTTAACAAGATGAAGGTCACATCTCAGAAAGTGTGATAGATTTTTCTGGATAGGGAAAGTGAAATGTCATCAAGAATTATGGTTATGTCATAGCAGTGCTCTCATAATGTTGACAAGTCTCCAGTCCTTGCTTAATTAGTAAGCTTTGTGTTTCTGAAGGGGCAAATATAATAAGGAGAAGGTAGCTGAAGTTACTTAGCAATTCTGTGGATATCCATGGCATTTTCCTCATTATATTTTCCCATTTTCTGTCCATCAGTCACAAAATTTTAAATTGTCCGCAGAAGAAGGAAGTTGGTGGAATATGAGAGTTTCATATATTTAATCTACATCATCTAATGCTTCAGTGGCTGCCTACTATTGTCAAAATTCCACAAAACAATTAAATACATACTTTCTTCTAAGCATAGAAATATCTCTGCTAAAATCAGTAGAGTTACTGTAATGCTTAAAACTAAGCATTTTCTCCAGGATTATATTAGAGCAAAAGCTAAATGCTGGCATAAACAGTCATATCAGTAAACTGACGTACTTCCTTTTATTTTGCTAGGAAAAACATGCTGGACTAGTAGTGGAGAGTGAGCTGGGGACACTCCAGTCAGAAAATGCACCCACAAAGTCTCTCATGGACACTTGTCCTCCTCTGGGAAAAGAATGATATAATTCCCAGGGTCATGATTTTTGCACATACCACAATTGGACAAAGGGTCGTCCGATGCATTACGCATGTTGGGGTGATAAGACCAAGCTGATGAAGAGGAATATGGTTCTCTACAGTTATTCAAATAAGTTGGAACTTAAATAAAACAAGGCTGATGGCTGGAAAATGTTAACAATCCCCTGCTGCACACCCTGGGAAGAAGATGATCCAATGTATTTCATATGTACGAGGAAGATCAGATAAATCAATGTATTCTTGGAGAAATATTTATGTGGATATTATATTTGTAGTAATTTATTTTTGAGAAATGTAAAATTACAGTATATCTTCCAACAAAACAGAAAATTCTGTGAGAGATGTTACAGACAAACAAAAACCAGATGAGTGTTTTTCTGTTATTTTCTGGTGTTAGATCAGAAGTCTTTGTATTTTGTATGGAAAGGGAAAGAAAGAAAAAGATAGGACTTGTTAGAAGCTTGGAAAATCTTGAATGGCCTGTCAAGAGCTCTTAGTGGTGAAAGTTAAAGGCAATATTTGTAAAAATTAATTACATGTACTATTTTTTTACATTGCACAGAGTTTAATAGTGGACTGCAATCTGTTTGATGAAACAAATACCTTCATACGGATGATTTGCAAAAAGAATGCAATATTTACCAAAATAAGAATAACATCCTCAACTGCATTTACTATTAATTTAAAATGACAAGGGCTATCAATTCTCAAAGTCCTCAGTATAACCTAATCACCAGCTGGGGTCAGGCCAACATTTGCTTTCTAGCAAGGTATTGTAGAAATAGATGAATTGCCCTGTTCCCCAGAGCATTCAGTATTAGTTGCCTCTGAAATCAGAAAACCAGCCTTGAGGAAGTTTCACGTCTTATGTCTTTTTCATTACTAATTTTTATTATATCCTTATCTGCTAATATTTTTAAGTCTCCCACTTTTCAAGTTCTGCTACTTTCCTATACGCATATTAGTTTAGAATCTGTAATTTACTTCTGTAACCTCCAAAAGACCCTGGAAAACAAAATCTGCCTCTCCAAGTTATTTTTTCCTTAGATATATAAATTCAAAGAAAATAAATAGGCTGAAGTTAATTGCCAGAACAAGTAAGAAGTTTAGAAAGACTTTGTTTCTAGGAAATTAAAATTACCTGAGCTAAAAGGTAAATAATGAGTATGGCAATAAAAAAATAATAAATAATAATAAAAAAATGTGCTTATAGTTAATGTGGCAGAGTTTAGCTTTATTTTTTTTCCTAAGAGGATACAAACTCTGTCTTTGGTACAGTTTTCTCTGATTTCACATGTTGCTACTGAAACTTAATAATATTAATGATGGTGTAGTTCAATGTAAATTATTTTGATTTTTCTATTTCCTTAAGAAAAATGTGATGCTGAAGAGGCAACAGAATGAAACTGTCTTCAATTTTCTGGATTTTGGGTCTTACATATTGAATGAGATCTGATTTGAACCCCTTACAAAAATGTCAAAAAGGATTTTCTTTTGAGAAGACAGGCATCCAATTCTATGTTTATCCCCCAGATATCTAATTTGTCATTTTTAAAAATGTGTGCTTAGAAGTATAAGTGCACTGAGTCATCCATTATTTTTATTTTTTGCTACTAGCTGGAAAACAGCAAAATGATTTTACCTTGTCGTAAATAAATGGACTTCTGAGTAGACCATTGGGAGGTGATGGATGAGTGTTCACCATTCCATCACATTCTCACAAGCTCTTGTAACAATACCACAGCATGGGAATTTTTGTATAGAACACAAACATACATACATATAATAATATCTGTCAAATGCTGCATAAAATCTTCTCAAAGAAATTTGCAGAACATCTTCAGCATGGTAGTTTCTTGGTATTACTGCATGCAGTTTAAAAAGCCTGCAATAGCTCCTTTGAAACCCAGGACTTTTTTCCCCTCCTAAGTGCAGACACTTAACTTTAAAAAATGCTGATATTTTATTGTAATGACTATCTTTATCCTTTCCCTAATTCCCTCTGTCCCATTACCCTCTAGGTAGTAGAGCAGTATGGAAAGATCTGTACAGAGCCTGAACTGGAGTGCTGCAGAATAAGATATACTTGGTATCCCTTCCCCCATTCAGTAAAAAAATTATATAGCATGTCATGACTGCTGTTTTAGGTATTAGGCCAAAGAATACTGATATTTTCAAATGGAGCATTTTTTCTCCCCTTCCTGCTCCAAAACAGCAGCTCCCATCTTTCTCTATTTATTTCATCAATAACTACACATGTGAAATGAAGACATGTATGTGAATTAATTCAACCTCTATGATGTCTTAAAAGTGGCCACTCTTTAATAAACTTATCATCATCCTGAACTGTGACTGCTCAAGGTTGTGATATGAATCATAATTTACAATTTTTTGCAGTCCTTTTTTTAGGTCTTTAAATTCTTCTCAGGTGATGTCTAGGAAATAAAAATATTTATCTGCTGTAATGGTGCTCTTCCTTTTCCAGATCTTTATTAAAGCATGTCACAAAAGTAAGTTGTTTAAAAACGTACCTGTATAGATGATGATGACGACACCCTGAGTCATATTCTTCTTGTGTTGGTTCTGTCTGCACCACACTTATCTTCACATTGCAGGTTTGGATCTTTTTGGGGAGTCCAGATTGGAACAATGCAGTCTGAGAGGCTCTTGAACAGGTGGTATTCTTCTGCAATGTGGCTTAGAAATTTCTAAGAAGTCTTTATTGTTGTATGTTTGTTTGTTTGTTTGCTTCCTTTATAATTTGCCTCTTTTCTGTTACCTCTCTGCAGAGCTCTCTCTAGTGAGGGAAATGAAAATACAGTCCATTTCTCTTTTAGGCAGTTGCTGGAAGCTGTGAGCCACTGAAAGAAACATCCCAGGAAGTCCTCAAGGTTATGATGATTTCCTGTAACACCTCATGAGCTACCCAGTGCTTTTTGCCCTGATGCTATGAGACTCATTCTGTGGCTGACTCATCTGAAATATCTCTGGGTCAAGTTGTTTCTGAGTAAACATGGGCTCATGTTTTGAAGATGGCATACAGTCTTCAACAACGGAAAAAATTAGTCCTCATGCTTTTTTCATTAGGTTGTAACAATTTGTGAGCACAAAACTAAAGCACTGTGAAACTGGTAAAAGGATTTATACAATCCATAGTGATCTGGTCCTGAAAGGTGGAATCAAAAGGAAAAATCTAAGCTCTCTGTCAACACGTGTCCACATTCACATTGGCTGGCATTGCAGACATATATCCTTTGAAAACTAGAGACTTGCAGCTCTTGCAGTACACATACAGTATACCTACGCCATATCTATCATATTCAATTCTTTTTAGGTACCCTGCTTTGAGAGGTGAGTTGCTTCTAATGCACTTCTCATTCCTTCAGAAGCTTCTTTTCTTGAGTGAATCCTCATGTAGTGGATGCTTTCCTCTGGCCATTTTATCCAGGTATTTTTTTCTCCCATGGTTTTATTTTCCTCCAAAGTTGCTGAAGTTGAAGTTATCTTCTGTTGTACCTAAAGTTCACTGCTGAAGCCACAGGCTCTGTGACAAGAGACATCACACACTGACTGTTTCAGGTTGAAAAATAAACAGGACATTTAGGATGTCAATCCAGCTTGTGACTTCTCCCTAGGACCACCTTGCTGGGAGTGACAGTCACTGTGAGCTCTAGAAGTGGCCCTCGGGATACAGGTCAGCTTCTCAGAGATGGTGATTTGCCCTCAGCTATGGGAACTATTGGCGGTAAAAAAATCCAAGAGTGTATCAATCCTCTTTTCTAGATCACAAGGCTCCATGTTATCTTTATCACATGAAGGTTTTCTCTTTCCTCTGCTCCCCGAGAAACTAAGGCAGACTGTGCATCATTCCTGCCACCTTCCAAGGACAAGGACATTTTTTCCTAAATACTAAATGCAAAAGACTATTTTGAAGGCTTCTGTATTTACGAGACTTGATGCAAAAATCACCCATTTCCTCTACATTGTTTTAGGGAAAATAAGACCCAGACTGCTTCACTGTCTAAGGATCTCTCTTCACCATGCCCCTGGCTAGAATGGCAAGACAGCACCAAAAAATTAATGAGGCCATAATGAATTCAACTCAGTCTCAGGCAGTATTTAAACAGATCCATGATTATCACATGGGAATAAAAGTATAAATTTCTCCACTTTCTAGAAAATCGGACGTACTGTGGTAAAGGCCTTTGTTTAAAAAAAGAGGTTTTACAGTCTTAAGGAGCTAAAAATACAGGGAATCTCTTGCAGCCTATCTGTTTGAAAAATATATATTTTTTCAGATGTGAAAAGTGAACAGGTATCTGTCTTACAGAGAGTATGGTATGTTATGGCTTTTTCCCTTTTATAACTCCACTCCCTTATAAATGAATCTGGCTTATAGTGGGTTTGTTTTGAGTTTTTTGTTGGTTTGTTTTTTGTTTTTTTTCTCCTTGATTTGGATTTGGGGGTTTTTTGCTTTTTTACTGGGGTTTGTTTTGTTTGTTGTTGGTTTTTTTTAGTCTCTTTTTGTGTGCCCCATTTTTGTATCCTGTAAAAGATTGGAGAAGGATGCATTTAGTAAAATCAATGATAGAGAGTGATACATCTTCTCTATGGTTCTCTGCTGCCCTGTAGAAGATAGTCACCTGTCAGTGCCAGTAGATCCTGATGTATTCAGACTAAAGACTGGATCAGGCAAAGGATATGGAGGATGAGCTGACTTTCCCTCACTAATCGTGTCAGAACTTGCAAAGATTATAAGCCTTCTTTAACCTGTTAATCCTCCCAATAGCTGGTCTGCACTTGACCAGCTTAGTTGGGAAAGGGTTGTTAAGCATTGGAGTGGACTGTCCAGGGAGGTGATGGAGTCACTAGCCCTGGAGATGTTCAAGAATTAACTGGATATGGCACTTGATGCTTTGGTCTAGTTGATGAGGTAGTGTCTTGGACTCGATGATCTTGGAGGTGTTTTCTAACCTAAATGATTCCATAATTCTGTGAATTTTCACTGGCTCTTGAACCTCCAGGGAAGTGAAGGGAAGTTAAGAGAAAAATACATTGACTCCTGCACACGGGAAGCTCCAGATGGCAAACATCCTCTTTGCTGGGATTTGGAAGTGCAGTCTGTTTTAAAAAGGATTGGAAAATCACTGAAGCTATTCAGTGGCATCATACTGCTCATGTTTCTTTTTTAATAATGCAAATATGCCATTGTGTCGTGGGTAACCAGTGTGACAGGGCATTCCAGGGGTCAGGCTGGCAGCTTTGCAAGGTCACCTCGGGCAATGCCCAGTGCAACTTGGGCACGCAGAGGGGGCACTTTTGAGTGTCCACACCACATGCACTGTACAGCTAAGCAGAGTGTCTGCATCGTTTCTGCCGTCAGCATGGCACTTTTTCCTAGCACTATATACTTTCAGTACAGGATTATAAAAATGAAATTAAACTGGAGCCCATTAAGCATGTTTACTCTCTGCTGCAAATATTTTTACCACATAGTTTTGTGCACAGGAAGTGCTGTAAACTTCAGTATTGCTGCTGGCTCCTTTGTAATCACTCTGCTGATTATGAATTGCTGCCTTTTGGCAGTTGGTGCTCACATGGTTGTGATTCCTGCTGGTGGGAGGGTAATAAAGGGGAAAAAAATGGAAAAAAAATGTACAGGCCATGGAGACCTCACGACAATTAATGTTCTTCAGCAAAGTGGAGTAGGGTGCAAGATAAACTAGCCAAATCCAAGGCTTGTGGCAACTCTATTTGTATCTTCTCCCTACTGCAAAGGTTTTATCTAAAAAGATATATGTGAACAAACTAGACCAACCAGCTGGGACTTGATCACAGTATATCAGAAGAAACTACGTAGCCTGAGAACTGGATTACAGACATCACAGCAAAAGTCTGTTCAAAAAAGAAGAGTAAAACATTAAGCAGTAAGATAAATGAAAATTCATCCTTTTCCTCTGTATGCAAAACAGTGATCTGAGGGGAAAAAAAAAACAAGAAATCCCCATGGTTATATGATAGCTGATGTGTTTTATTTATTTTTTATGAGATAATATAAAGCTTTATATCATAAATGTGAGTATTATAGGATTTGGTATGTTAGTATTTTCATCAGGAACTCATATTTTTCAGAAGTTTATAACCTGGCTATTAGAACTGGTCGTGAAGATTTGGAGCTTGCTGTAGGTTAGCTCAGCCTGAGGCACTGACCCCTTCTGCTGTCTGTAAAACTGGGCACTTACTAGTCTGGCACTGGTGTGGTGGGGAGCAGGATGCTGTGGGACTGAAGAGAATCTGTCAGTTGGAGAGGGAGAATGGAATTCATTGATTTATTTTAGATGAGGTCTAAATGGGGGAGATGAGGGCATGTACATACGGAAAACTTTATCCAATGAATTTTGCACCCATCGTGGAGCTGAGTAAATCAGTTCTTTGTTAGACTGCTGACAGCAGATGGCTGACTGAAGGCATTGCTCAGTAATATTTTATGTTTCTTTCTTCTTTTGTTGTTTAGTTCTGTCTCAGGCTGGACATCTAGGAAAATCCACGCCTTTCGGTTTGGAATTTCTAGGTACTTTTCAGGTTGTTGTTCTTGACTTTCCCCCTGTATTTTCCTTCTTGGTTGATCCAAATTCTCTTTAGATAGATTTCACAACACATTCTCTGTTTAGATGCTCTCTTCAGTGTAAGAAAACCTGTCATTTTCAAACCCACATTTCTGTCCTCTTCATCTACCTTGGATCTTCCTTTCGTCTCACCATGTTCTTTTTCTTTTGTCCTTCTTTAGCCCAGTGACAGAAAACAGCTATTAATTATTCCTGTGAAAATAGCATTTCTGCTTGCACGAGACTGCTCCCAGACTGATCGTATTTGTTCACATTAATGTATCTCACCAGATTGTAATGAGGCATCTGATGAGATTAGACTAAAATTACAGGATTTCACATCTGCCCTTGCACAGTCCCTCAGTTTTTGCCCAAGTAGATCTAGATTTGAAAAATGAAGTGCTTGGTCTTTCATAAACTCTCTTCTTTATGCTCACTTCTTGATCTGCAGTGCTAGCTAAAACTATTCTCAGGGGTGGATGCTTTTAGTAGTGCATATATTCCAAGTGCAACCAATGTTCCATGGAGTGAGCAAGAGTAGCCAACAAATGGGTGTGATCGGAATGGATCTTGTTAGAAATTAGCTTGGCATGATGGGATCCAAGCTCAGCTTTTTTAAAGTAGGAAATCCAAGATAATATCTCACCCCTGTACTTGTCTCAGCAGTTCTGTGAAGGGTCAAGTCAAAAAGCACAGTTTTCTCACAGAATGGCTTTTAATTGTCTATTCACATTCTCCAGTCTCAGTTCTTCAGGAGAATATGTCTGAGCAGATGGCTCTGACTATAACATGGGCTATGCACCACGTAAGAGTACTCTGGCAAATATAGTTAGGTATCTGCCTGATATGGATGACAAGAAAGAGTGAAATATGTGAGAGTGTGAAGCTGAAGTGTGGTTACTTCTAAATGCTGAATTAGCTCTTGTTCCATTTTTGTTTCAACAGTTGTTACTTTCTGTAGAAGCATTATGGGAAGCTGAACTTGACTTTTCATTTTACCATGCTATTAGGAGTTACCTTCATAGCAGAAAGAGGTGAGAGGTTTAGGAGACAGTCTGACAGAATGCAAGATTCAGAATTTGGGAAGTAGGGAGAATGCCATGATAAAATGTAGTGGTTAGCAATCTGAATGACTGGAAAGCTAATTCATCCCAGAATAGGGGATGAATAGTTAAGAGAGTTAATAGAATTGTTAAGTCAGGATTATTATTGCTGGTTCCAGGAATGGGATGCTGACATGATGCTGTGAATAATAGCTGGCATTTTGGTATCAGCATGGGGAAATTAAGCCTTCCTGTCCTTGTTTGTTTAGTCTCTCCATTAGATTGGAGTGTTATACAATAGGTGAAGAGGTAATATACTTGGATGGTCAGAGCACTTGGACTATCATTGGGGAATCATTACCAAAAGATCTCCTTTTTCTTTGTTATCTTGTCTTAATTCCTTGGAGTCCTCTTTAAGTTTTCTTGGTGTATGAAGCAGTCATATTGTTTGGGAAAAGGCTCATATGGAGAAATAGGTCTACATGACATCTAGGGGACATTAAGCCTTGCCAGTCTGATATCTTCTAGAAACGAGAGCTGCAGTAGGAACAGCTTGCCAGGTCTTCTATGAGCACTGACTCCTGCATGGAGTTATGTGTCTGCTCATTTTTCAGGTCTTGGGAAAACTGGAAAGTCTAAAAAATACCACTTGTCTAGAATGATACTGCTTTTCTAAAAGCTTGACTCAAACCCTTGTGGAGCTCTACAACCAGAGCCTCAAGTTTGTTTTATTATTCCCGGGAGGCTACTGAAAAGAGAAAATGAAGATTTGGCAAAGCTGTTTGACATTCATTTGTCTCTATTTGTCATTAAACAATTCTCTCATTCAATATGTTTAGGAATCAAAATAATGACACGAAGCTGGCACTACTATGCGTAGACCCTTGTACTGGTTTGGAGGGGCTGGAATCACGGGAGGATGGTCAAAGGGGAGCTTTGAGGTTTCCTTGGACCTTTTGGGAAAAAAGGGGGTAAGAAGAGCTCACTTATCTGCCTGAATTAAAATTCTGCTTTTCTTAAAAAGCCAAGATGGGAGAGGGAAGGTGAGATCAAGGCAGCCCTCTCCCAGGCAGGGCAGGGGGGGTTGCACCCGGCCATTCCCTGGGACCGGGGCAGCGGCTTCTTGTTTCTCCCGGGGCCGTCTTGGGACCGGGCCAGGGTGGCAGTGGCTTCTTGTTTCCCCCGGCCGGGACTGGGGTGGGGGGATGGGGCAGGCGGCAGCCCAAGAGCATGGCTTGGGGGGGGGCCCCCCGGCCAGGCCAGGCGGGGGGGAGGGGGCANTGGCAGCGGCCAGAGCTGATTCCCCGGGCCCGGGGGCAGCGCAGGGCCGGAGCGGGGACGGCGCTGTTCCTGCCTGCTGCCCCCCTCCCTGCGCAGTGCGCGGCCCAGGACCGTCTCTCCCTGTGCAGGGCACGGTGGCCTCCCGGGGCGAGCAGCGGCCTGGGGGCACGGCCGCGGGGAAGCCCCAGCATGCTCACAGGCGGTGGCTAGGGCAGTGCCGCAGCGTGCCAGCCCCAGGCCGGCCCCGGCCGGGAACCTGAGCACGGCTGCCACTTTTGGACAGCAACGGAGGGCTGGCCCTGGCACTGTGTTGGTGCTGGGGTGTCTCTAAGGTGCTGCAGCCGTGAAAACAAAGATGGCAGGCGCGAATGAAACTCGTGATCCTCTCGACAAGAAAACACTGGAACCAAGGCGGGGCTCAGCCCCAGTAACCAATAGAGAGATGGTTTGGCCCAGAAGAAAGCAACGAGATCCACGTGAGAATGAGGCTTAAAAGTGGAAGGCTACAGCCTTCCCTAGGCTCTTCTTCGGCTGCTGCTGCGAGGAGAAGACCACAGCTGCCCTCCTTCTCAGTCGCAGGCCTCATGGCGCGAGTTCACCCATTTTCTCTCGGCAAGCAAGTAACCCCTTTTGGGGAGGTGGTGGGAGGGAGTTGTTTTCATTTCTTTTTGTGTTTTTCAGAGAGCCTGAAAGGCCAGGAAGTGCTTCCAGGAGAGAGGGAACGGAGAGAGACTGCTTTTCCTACCCTTCCCCACTGTTTTTTCAGCTATCCACCTCGCTGAAAGTGCAGTTCCCTTTGTCCTTTTTTTTTCCCTTTTGTGTTTTTTTTCCCTGCATGTCGGGTGTTCCTCTGTGTAATTCTGGGGTGCCTGTGGGTTATCCCTACTTCCCTAATTTAAACCCCGTGTAATAAACTGTTCACCTGTTGCAAACTCTATTCAGTTTTCCGTCATCTTTATTGAACCTGCCCCCTAGACGATAAAAGTGGTCCTAAACCACCACAACCCTGGAAAATAGTGAATGGCTAAAACAATGTGTGAAGCCTCTGTGCAGCTGGATGTGGCTTCTCTAGATGGTGAATGACCAGTACACCTTCAAGAATTTGGATGGACTCATGAATTTGCATAAAGAAAGGAGATGACATTTGTTAGCATCCACTGTCTGTTTTTTAAAACATTTAGCTTTTGAAGAAAGTACCTTTTTTCTTTCTCCACTGTAATCCCTTCTAATAGGGAAAGAATACTTTTTACACATCTCATTGTCTTCTCTTTGGTCTTCTTCATATCCATTCTCAAAAGTCCTTTTTTTGTCGTGTTTGCAGAGTACCCTCAAGACTTATGGACATCTAAAACTTTGGCTTATTAAGATGGCCAGTGTTGTCCTTCCACCTGCTTTTTAGTTCCCTTCCTGCTGTAATTATCTGTCATCTCCTGGTTTATGCTGAGACTGGCAACTCTTAAGGACAAAGACTTCAGTTCTAAGACTAGGGCTCATAAAATGGTAATTATAGTAATTGATAACTAATTCTCCTGAGGTAATTGAGATGCTTTTCTTTAAAAGGATAGATATATTCTCTTTCCATCACCATTCCTTCTGCAAACTCCTTGATCTTGTTTCTAACATGAAAGCAAATCCCAGATGGTGTATGTTTGTGTGTATACCTTACAACAGAAATATTTTTCTTAGGGAACTATAAAGTTTCAGTTGCCACTGAAAACATGACAGAAGAGTATGTGAAACTGAGCTGACACAGTCCAGAAGCTTTATTGGCAATTACTCCCGAGGCACACACAGTGGACATTTAATTAGTAACACAGCCAGTTATATTGTGGACTTGGAGATTGTAAATTTCCTTATGATTTCTTAGACAAATAATTTAACCTTTTTTCTTATTAGAGCAGTGATACCATTCTATGACACTATGGTCAAAGCTGGGGTGGCATGCAAAAAGGTGTGAGCTGAAAAGCCTGTAATTGGAGATGAGTGAGGCATTCCTTTACAGAGGATCAAATCCTGCACATTGTCCATGGAAGTTGTGTTCCTGTGCTACTTGGGCAGAGCCTTGATGTAGAAAAAGCATTGCAATAAGAATTGAATAAAACCTGAGAGCAGACAGGAAGACCTTTTTATCCCACTCAGATGATTCTCCATGCTGGTTTCCCTCCCCAAAGGACAGCTTTGTGGACACCCTATGAAAGCCCTCCCTTGTTTCCTGATCCCCATGGAACCAGGTGAGAACCAGGATGGGAAAGGGGAAGGAGGAGAGGACAAGATGACTGGAGCAGACTGGGCAGGTGTGAGCACACATTGCTCCCTGTACCAGGGCATCTGCTACCCAGATGTGGTCATGCTCATCCTGAGCAGAACCAATAAATGCCACAAGGTCAGCAGCAATACAAAGCAGGGTAAGGACATTTTCCCTATGTAGATTGGGCTCCCCTTCTGCTGATCCCTCAGCTTGTCTAGGACATGCAAGTATCCAGCCCTTCCTCAGCACAGCAGGATCACTGAGGAGCTTCTTCTTCCAAAGAAGCTCTGGATGTAGATTTTGCCATGCCAAAGATAATTCTCTCCTCCAGGTAAGGATAGGACCCACTACATTTATAAAGCAGCTCCTGTGTTTGAGGAATGACTCCCACCACTATTTCAGCAGGAGGAGATTTAAGCTGTGAAAGCATAATGAATTTCTATGTGTGTTCTGTGCAGCGTCAAACTGTTTAATTTCAAGAAGCTGAAGTCACTAGACTGTTGTTTCATGTTTCTGTCTAATTGAAATGTTAAAGAACTGATCTTTCTGCTGTGTATTTAGTCTGGACATTCCAGCCTTTGAACTCTCACCAGCACTGTGAGTAATGTTATCCACACACATTCACTCTATTGTTACAGCAAAAATTCTACATCTGATTTTTTTTTTTTTAAATCAAAGGACCAGCATGATGCATACACAAAACATTGAAAATATTCTTTTGGAGAAAAAAAAGGGGTTGAAATAAAGGGATAAGGAAAGAAAGAAACAAAAGAAAGAAAAAAGAAAAGAAAGAAACCTCAGCCCATTACACCATCTCTTGGGGAAGGAAGGAGGAAGCTTTCATTAGACTTATCATCATTTTCAGTTTTAATCACCTCTCTTCTTTTCAAATTAAAAAAGAAATTTTGATCAAGGGTCTAGAAGACCCAGAAGTGCCTTCTGGGGTTATCTGAACCAGTCACCTGTTTGGAAGAGACAGCCTTTCACCATCAGACAGATATGCATTTTCAATAATTAACTATTTTTAGCGTGGCATAAGTGAAAAATTAATAAGCCCCAGCAGCAAATAAGCATTGCAGTGTGGGTAGAGAAGAAATACAGGCCACAGCTCAACCTCCTGCTTTGAAAGTTCAACTCTCTTTTTTCTCCCCCACCTCCCCTGCTGCAGTCCCTGAAGGGTGACATCCCTAACAGACCCACATTTACATGGAGAGGTTGCCATTTCCTAGCTAGTGCAAGCATTAACATTCATCATCTCATTTCAGCACTTTCTGTGAGTGAGTAATTGCAGCCCTGAGAAATGGTCTCTCCCTCTGCTTCCTTTCTACCCTGCCAAGGGCTCCCCACAAATGCTGGGCACTTCCCCAGGGAGACTGCTGTTCCTGCAGTGCTCCCTGACCTATTAATTAATTCCTTTTGCTGTGGCCAGCAGTGAGTGGGAGGGCTGAGGAAGAGGATGGGGTCTGTCAAACGCATTGGTCTGGGCAAGGGGACATTGCAGGTAAGGCAGCAGGGGAGGAAGGATATAACCTTTACAGAGTGTCCTCTCACGAGTCACAGAGTCAGGAGCATCAAAAGCAGTCCTCTGGGCAGTAAACAGGTCTGTTCCCACCTTCCCACTGCTGCAGTAGGGACACAAGGCTTGTTCAAGAGGTTATAAGGGGGATCCTCACTTGTGACCACATCACTGTCAAGGTGACAGGCAGTCGATGTGTGGAGACAAGGTGGCATCCAGGCCATTATGCCAGTTTTTGACACTACCACCTCCATGGTTGCATTACTACACTCTGCAGCATGTCCAGCATGGATTGTTCTCTTTGAAATTTAGCCTAATTTTCAAACAAATGTAAAATGCTGAGAGTTCTGGGCAAATGGTGGAGAGATGTCAGCAATGCTTCTGCAACATTTGGGATACAAAATTGCTCTCATGAGCTATCATTGAGTATTCACTCAAATTGAAGGGAACGTGAAGACTACAGGACCTGCAATATGCCATTGTGCAAAGTGGGGTGAAGCCAGTATGAAATGAGCTGCATCATATTTTAGGCAGATGCACCTCCTTTTGCAACAGGCTGTGCAGCCTGCTTTGAGCATGGTGTGCAGATGTGTCTTAAATATTGGGTAGGTTTTAAATCAATGACCAATCCATTTTCCATTCTTTCAAATTAAGTTGAAAACTCCAAAATTGAAAATTTAAAGTGAATTAAGAAAAGTGTGGTCTAGCATCTATATGATATCATCAGTTTAAATGGTCCAATGATCGTTATGGTACTTAAAAAGCATTATGTGAGAGAGAAAACCCGGATTTTATGTTGAAGCTTGAGATTCATATTTTCAATTAAAAATTACAAAGTTAAGTACATAGCATATCAAGTTATCAAAAGTAGAACTACTTAAATGAAGTATGAATTACTTGTAAAACATTACGTAGATATGCCTGGCAATAGATAAGTACATCTTTGTGCTATGTTTGCTGAGTGGAAAGTTATATTTTTCTGGAGAAGGAAATGCCATTGTTTATGTCCTGTTTGAAAATGTATTTATGGTCAGACCCTAGAGTATTTGAAACCACTGATGTGAGGTGCTGTCAGTACAGATCAATGCTTCTTATTGGCTGAGCTGACCTTTCTTGTACCAGGAAGTGAAATCCTTATGGGACAAAAACTTTAGTACCTGCCTGCTAAAAGCTAGGTTCAATTACCTAAGGAGTGAGCTGGAAAAAAGGTACAACAGTTGGAATATTTTTGAGACTGCTCTAGACAGGTAGAAGACAGATCACATATCTATTGATAATATAATATTCTTTGTATGAATTTGGAATGTAGATATAAACCTACAGCGTTGGTTTCACTTCAGTATATGTAACCCAGAGTGCAGATTTATAATTAATAATAACTATGGGCAAACAAACTTTGCAGTCTCTCCGTTCAACATTATGAGGTACAAAATCAAAGCAGAAGCCAAATAACACATTCCTTGAGAGAAAGGGGATCATACACAGGAAAAATCCCATCAAAGGCTGTCCCCTGAGTTCACCCCACACTAAAAATAACATCCCACAGAAAGCTGCCTTCTCAGCAGCATGTCCTTTCCCTACAAGCCATTCGATTCTTCAGGGCACAGCTAGATGTAGAGCAGCAACACGCAGAGCTCACATCAGCTCAGCAAACATCCCCCCTTGTGCCAGGAAATTGGATGTACCATTGTCATTGCCAGAAGAGAGCTACAATACTGACACATGAAAGTGCCTCTGACAGCCTGGGGAAATTGTTTTATTTTTTCTTGCAGAAGAAGGTTTGCAACCCAGGCTAACAAATTATTCTTTTATTTAGTTGTTTGTGTTATGGGACTCCAATCCAGGATCAGGGCTCCTTCATGGTACACGCAGTGAAGACATGCAAGAAAAAGAGCAGTCGGCACCCCAGAGAGCTCACAATCTGCATAACAGGCAGGAGCTACTGGGTGGAAGGCAGCTGGGCTGAGAGAATACAATAATGATAAAACGGGTATGCATAACATCCTTCTCATTAAAAGATGGTGGTAATTTGAGGGCATCTTGGTGGAGATAGCTTGAAGGAAGAATGTAAATGAGGTTAAGAAACCAGCTATACAACAGGGATATTTTACAGTCATGGTTTGGGCTGGGGGGCATCCAGGAGGTGCTTGAGGGAGAAGGAAAAGCAGGCACCGAGACAGTGGTAGAGGAAGGCTGATGGCAGGTGAGAACAGTCTGCTGAACATAGGCTTCATTAGCATATCTCAAGCCACTGCAAAATTTCATTTGTCATCATGGTGGGCTAGTCTAGGCCACACTTCATCTTTTTGAGGGGAATGTCAAGTGTTCCTAAAATTGCTACTGGAGGTAGGCAACACTTCAGGCAGTAATGCTCCTAGGGTAGATAATACATAACTTTGGAGGATGCATCCTGATTTATGGAGTAAATTAGCAATAATCTAGGAAATATGGTATTTTTTTCAATCTGTTGTGTGTCCCAGCATCCTCAAGCTCCAGACAGACAGCCAATTCTCAAAGACAGGCAGTGGGAAAGGAGTTTGCGTAAACATGGACAAACACACGCAACTGCTCTGCTGACCAGAAGTTAAAGATCTCATGGCAAAATGAAGTCTGAGGACAGACTTCTGGGTGTAGTCTGGGATAGCTGAGAGCTCTGTCTCAAATTTTCAACTTCTGAATAGATTTCAGTACAGCTAGAGACTCCCTTAATGGTGCTATTGGTCCCACATTTATCAGAGTAGAAAGAGTTTTTGTTTTCCACTGGCTTTGCCAGGTGCAGTTCATGGACTGACATTTATAGACTAGTTTCTGATTCTGAATTGTATAGGCAGGTACTCTAATACTGGACTAAAACAGCAGGGCTGAAATTTCATAAAAGAGACTTCAGGAACATGCAGTCTCTGTAACCTCAGAAGAAATGATTTGCAGTATGAAACTGTACACTAAAATACAAGTGGAGTGGTTAATGGATATTTGTAACTCGAACAATGGTTTATAAACTGTCATTAGAGGTTGAAATCTGCTCTGCATTTCACTCTGGTCATGCACCTGAAATAGCTGTGATGCAATTAGCAGAGAAATTGTACTTGTAGAAGAGCAAAATTTAACTCTAGAGATGCATCTGTGTGGCCAGGAGAATGCCACATGAAGTTCTTCAAAGCTTCTCTGCAACTTTGAAATCTTAACTCCTACTTCAGAAGTGGCTTAGACACTTCACTGAGGGAAATTTTCCAAAGCATCTAAGTGGATTAAAGATTTAACTTCCTTCAGGAGTCAGTGGTATCCCACTAAACAGCTAGATGGCTAGGTAATACTGCTAAGGCGCTTTTTTTGATTAGCACTGAGAGTCAGCAGAATTAGTCTTTCCAGAGACCAGTGCTAATTTTCAGGATGGCTTTGGGTTTTATAATAAATGAAAGTGTACATTAAAGGATAACCCAGACCAGCAGATTTGCCTACTTATCCAAGGGGAGAGCATGACAGAGGTATCCCTGCATCTTTACTTCCCTTTACATGACCGGAGAGCAGTACCTTTGCATGTCCTGCCGTAGCCTGTTGCTATCTGTCTTTGTGAGCAGCCTGAACTTAATGGTGTGGTATTAAGGACACTCGAGCCAGGTCTGGGACTTCCTGGGGAGCCAAATCACTCCATGCCTCAGGTGTCAAGTCAGAAGTTGGTGTTGCCTGCAATAGAACTTTCTGCTAGCTCTCAGGTTGTACAGCATTGATACACCTGTATGGTGAGGAAATGGGAAATCTGTGTAAATCACTAGTTTGCTAGGTTTTCTTTTCATCCGTGCTAATGTGTGAGTCCAGGTTACAGAGAACCTGCTGGTATTATCATCAACGTGCAGCAATGCTCCTTTCATTTCTGTCATCAAAGATGTATGTAGGCACTTGTCCAATGATGAAGAGATGTTTGGTGTAGAAACTGGGGGAAGGAGCAGTGTTAAGTACAAAGGGAACATACGCAAGTTAACACGCATCTTCCTAAAATACCTTTTATCTTGTGCCAGAAAGCCAGTGGGTGCAGGGTGTGTGAGTGTGTGTGTGTGTGTGTGTGCGTGTGTGTGTGTGTGTGTGAACTGCGGGTGGGGGAATGGGACCGGAGGTTTGTTTACTACAGTTTTACTTCATTAATATTTTAGTCTCAGGTGCAGAACTTGGAGAGTCTCACTGAAATCACAAACAGCACTGATTGTGGTGTTTGTGACAGTGCCATGGGGCATTTGCATTATTTATCCCAGGCTGCACTACCCATACAGCTTTCAGGGAATATTTTCAGACAGAATCGCTAATTAGCACATATGTGGAATCTTCTCAAAGCAGTTGGGAACTCTCCTCATTATTTTTTAATTTTTTCTATTTGCTGAACGTATGTCATAGATGAAAATTCAGAATGATGGTTTGAAGGAATTTTTGCATATTAAATACTTGAAATGAAAAGAGCGGGATCTCCTATCCGGACACTGTGAAAGACTGTGAGTGTCTCTGCCAGTTCATACAGCATTACTTATGGGCTGCCACTTGGTTGCCCCAAGTCACTGAGAACAGCTAAAGCCTTTGCCCATTGTCCTGAAGTCTTAAAAGTCATTACTTGACCACACTTAATAATCACCCACCTTCACCTTGGATATTGTTGCTGATTAGTTCTCTGTAAACAGATCATAGAACATACTAAGTATCTTCCATCTTCAGATGAAAGATAGTTTATCTAAGTGCATATCCAATTTTAATTTGAATAATAATAACGTGTATAAGGAAAATTGTAAGTTATTAAAGTGCTAAAAATGTTTTAGAAATGCTTTTCAAAATATTTTAAAATGTTTCAAAACCCCCCTATCACTGTATGTTGTCAGGTTGCTCCTGACTAGTTTTACTAAATTTTACTCTTTTACTCTATTTTTTTCTTATTTTAGTAAATTCTCTGTGTTTTCACTTTGATTTCTCAATCACACATTTTGTGCGTTCATTAAATGATTTATCTGAATTTACAGGAGTGATACTGAGAGCAAACTGTTTCTTGCATACTTGTGCATTGCAAAAGGCTGATTTAAGAAACAGCTTTTCCAAGTTACGGCACAATTTAGCAGAATCATTAATGTTTAAATGTTATTTATTATGAATTTAAATACAACATAAAAAAGCTTTAGTCTGATAACGTAGGCAGCCCTTTCTAGAAACTAAAACCATAGCACTATAATGACGAAACTCAAAACATTGGCACACCTATTGCATCCCAGTCAGCTTAAACGCGCACTGCAAAGCAGAAAATGCTGTGCCTTTTGTTCTTGCCCAGAGAAAACAAAGGACAAATTCTTCCTCCCCTGCCTAAATGCCTGCTCAGATTTTCTAGCTTGTGAGTGAGGTCCACAGAGGAGAAAATGCAGGAAAATCAGTCAAAATGAAGGCTTAGGGCTGGTGAAGAAATGGAGAGGGTTTTTCCATGTAAAACTCCTCCTCAGAAAGCTAAAAGATGCAATTTTAAAATCTCTGAAAGATCCCTGTGTCCTGTGCTATGTTTATAGTCCAGTCGTTCATCTGTTTTGAGGTCTTGACTTTCTAAGCAGACCAAATGATGCACCATAGCTTTTCTTTGTCTAGAGCCATGGTGGAACTGCCTGGGGACAGCTCTGGGCACAGTGCATCATGGAAAGCCTCATCTCATTAGGAAAGTCAGTCAGGTCATGAAGTGTGTCTGATCAGAAATCAGGTATCACAGCAGCATTTCTGTACCTGCACTTATATTGTGCCTGAGATTAAAAAAAACCCAAACAAAGCCAAAACCAAAACCAAAAAACACCAACCCTCTCTCCCCCCCCCAAAGAAGAACAACCACAAAAACCTTGGAAATTGAAGTATACAGTGTTTCAATGAAAACTTCAAGTAGACAAGGGGAGAAAACCCAATATCCCTTTAACGAATCATTGATTTCTGTGAAAAACCCCACAATTTTCTGCCCCAAAAGAAGCTGTACTGGAGAATTTTGGCAACTCTACAAAGGATCACTAATGGTGAGAATTACTGGTGGCTCTCTGTCTCTTCAACTCTGACAGATCTGGCTTATACTTCTCTTCCTGTGTCAACTGAAACAGGTTGTCATAAGGCTGTGTCAGAGCCATTCCTCTTACAGTAAGAGCCTTGCAGAACAAAAGAGCTGCTGCTGTCTGTGTTGTGATCTTTAAAATGTCCTGAAGTTGTGGGCAAGTAGTCACACACAGTGTTAGTCATGAAGTTAAAACATGGGAAAAGAGGGAAAAATAACATTTTAGTTAAATTTTTGAAATTTAAATTTATATTCCCACCCCCTTGAAAAGCAATTAATCCAATTCAGGTGAAATCAATCACAAAAAGGAAGTAAATGTCAAGGATCATTTTTAGTACATCGACAAAATACTTATTTGCACCTTTAAATGACTCGGTGACTGTTATGCTCAGCCCTGGTAAATGCAGGCTGCAATACCCCCACTGTGTTTTTTGGAAGGATGGGGATATTGTCACTAAAGGTGAAAGCCTGGGGTTTTTTTTCACCCTTGTCATCTACTCTCTGTGCTGCCAACCTCCACTTCAGTTGCCACAGTGCATAAATTACAGTTCAGATCACACAACCATCCATCATCAAATCACCCCATGAAAGTGCTACTAAAGTATGTTGCCAGTTCTCCTGGTTGACACTCTTTTTGTGATTGACACATATCTAACTTACACCATCACTTGTGTCACTGCTGAATTTGGCCCTGAAACTTCCCTGGGAGCTGTGCACATTAAGTCAATCTGAAAGTTTCATGTAAATCAGCTCTATTCTGTTGTTCTTCATGCTTTCTGTTTCTTTTATTTACAGTTCCCCCTCATTGTTTGGGTAGTTCACTGGCTTCTTCCTATCTCACTGACTCTTTATATAGGCAAGGTAGAAAGGGGCTTAGATACTTCAAATTTTGTCTAATTATTATTATAAATATTTATTTATTATCACTGTTGCGCCCGTAAAATAACTAGTACCAACAAATGAACATACATTAATGACATACCTTAGTAGCAACCAGTGTCCAGAATGCACAAGCATATGAACCATTTGTATGTATATATATATATGTATGTGCCACATGATCCATGAGGAGTCTACATGAATATATATATATAAAATCACCAGATTGCTCTTTTGGCTTGCAGTTGACAAGCCTGAATGAATAATCATGAGAGCTTTTGATGGGCACATAGTTCTGTCTTTTCCACATGCAAGTGCACTTAAGCCATGTTAAAACATGACTGAGTTGTCTGCATTTGTTTTTTTTTGTTTTGTTTTATTTTGTTTTTGGGTTTGTTTTTTTTACCAGTGTGTTGCTGAGATGCAATACAAAATAACATTTTTGAGAAAAGATTTTTATGAAAATGCTAAGGGGGAATGTGTGCATGTCTGCCTATATATGTATATAAAAGTAAAATCTATCATGAATGAAAGGGTCAAGCAAAATGAAAATGGATTAAAATTATTGATTTTTCTTAAATGGTGTGAGTCAGACGTGCTGTTTTTTATATAATATACATTATGCCTGCTTTTCTGTTTCAGACACACAGATGCTGTAAACTAACTGCTAGGTAAGGTCTGCTAAGTGTGAATCATTTGATTGCCGTTGTTTGTGCAGCATCTGTTCCATAGCATGTTTAATTATTTTTGTGTGTTAAATTCATGTAGGTTACTTGAGAATTGCTTAACTAAGTCTTAAAATTGCTGCTATTGCAGAATTCATTAGCTTGATTATCATTAGAGATGGGCAGAGGAAATTCTTCTTCACACTTTATTCTTAAGCTTAAAGCGCAGCTTAAAATTACATTACCAGTCTTACATGCACATTCTGTTCCCTTGCCAAGCCCCTCTCTGTTGCTGAAAGACTGCAGACGTGTCTCTAAGTTCAAATAAGGACCTCTGAGTTTACCTGAGCAGGCATCAATCTGGGAGCATTGTGGTTAATTTTCTCTGCTGATGACAGAGTATCTCAGGAGTGTACAGTGAGCCAAACAGTACAGAAAATCACAAAAGGGTCCATATTTATCTGTAGAGTGATAAGGTGGACTGGCATCTGGCTATAATATGTGTATTAATATAGTGGCAGAGGTAGTCCTACATTTTAGAATTATATTTAAAGAGCAGAAAATACCAGGCAAGATTCCTCTGCCTAAATAAAACAAACAAACAAAACAACATCAAACATTTTCACTTAAAAGCAGTAGGGCTATGAATTTACCTAGCTTTGTACTCAGACTGCTGATCTACCCTTTTCTAAACTGCAGTGGAGTCTGACTTCTATTAGCCTGTGGCTTTAGGCAAGTGAACTATACTAGCCAGTCCTATACTTTGTACATCAGGAACTTAATTTGAATGGGGCTTCCCTTATTTTATTTCAGGCTTTTTATGACTTTGAAGTTGCTCTTGGGAGCTCTTTTCAGCCTTTTTACCGCTCTATGATCTAGAAATACTCTTTTAGTTAGAAACAGATCTTTTTTAAAAATCACCTGATTCCAGCAAGTAGGAGCTCTCAGTACAGCATTAAAGTGCAGAGCTCACAGTAAGAACTGGCAGTGCTGCTAATGGTCCTTACCAGTGGCCTTTGATGCCGTGAGCATGGGGTAGAGCTCATAGTGCATTGTGGCAGTTCATGCAAACAGATCACGCTTATTGGGATTGTGTTATAAGATAACGGATGTTATTTCCTAAGGAGATATTTAAAACAGTATCAGCATTTAGAAAACCACTCAAAACTGGAAATGAAAGAAAATGTGTGTACTATACAAGTACTTCCCATCCTGCAAATACATTATCATGTGCAGGTTTTAGGATATAAACTCAAATGAAAAGCTTAGCTGTGTTTTTTAAGAGAGAAACTTCTCAACTCTACTTGAGATTTGAATCACTATTCTACTGTCAAAATCAGTGAACAGGATGACCAGAACTCTGCTAAGTCCTTTAAAAATGCACTACGTAATTGCTAAGTGATTCTCAGACATCTTGAAAGACAATTACATTAGAAAGTCAGGTTCAAAAAATAGTATAAGATTTTCAATAGACTGGTTGACTCAATTTAATTAACAGTTCTTTAATTATAGACGTTCATTAATATCATAAAGTTGTTCTAGTTGGCATCAATTGGTATCAGGGATGTAACTAAAGTCTCATTTCCCTGAGGGTGTACATGGCTAGTTTAATTTGCCTGAGGGCTTTTGACTGTAAAATCTCAACCAACATTAAGCAAGTAAAGCTTGGTGAAATCCCAAATCAGGACAGATGTTTCTTCACAATGATGTGCAAGCCCTGATATTCCCATGGAAACGGTTCTGAATTGAATATTTTCATATAGTGATTTCAATTATATAACCAAAGTTATATAATGTGTGCATGTTCACGTGCACATGTGGCTGTGGGTGTAAGCTAACAGGTTTAGGCAGTTATTCTCATAGTAAGGTTGCTTATGTTTTCATGTGCACAAGTGTCTATGTATATAGATATGTACATTTAATACTGTAAGTACGTGATGAAGAATTGATATTTCTCTTTGTTTGTCCATCTGTTTTATTCCCTGAGAGAGTAGAAGAGGCAAAACCTCATTTCAGTGACAAATTCTCAAAATAATACTAAGGTCTTTGAAAACACAGCCCTTGGGATTTTCCAGGTATGAAAACCAAAGCCCGGAGCAGAAAGCCAAGAACCAGTTCTGGTGGAAAGCTGGTGCATTTGTGTTCAGGACTTTGTACACAAATGATGGTTGGTAAGCACCTTACTGCTGGGAAAGACCTCCATTCTGTTGCATTCCAGCGTCTTTCTTTCTTTCACTGACCCTCTGTTGTATAGGTGAAAGCAATTTCCATTTCTCATGTACATATTATCTTCCATTTTACATGCCAAAAGTCACTTCAGTATTTTTATGTCAAGCATTTCTAACCTGTACAAGATTATTTAAATATTTATCTCTCCTTAATTGTCTTTGCTGTTCAGTCATAGTCTACTGTCCAGATTTCATTTGTAGAGAGTGAAATTTGCAGTGAAAATGAGTGACAGTAACTGGACCTTGGAAAGTGGTAATCCAGAGTAACCAAGGCTTGATGGGAATGGAGAAGGAAGCTGATGATTCAGTGCTTTTAATAGTCAGAACTAAAGATATATTTTGTGACAATATTTCTCTAAATGCGACTGTAAGAATTATTTTTTAAATTAATTTCCTTTCAGCTACACACCAGTAATCTAAGAAAAAAACTGTTCTTGAATTCAGAACCTACCTGTTCTGCTTCTCTTAAACCAAGAATGATACCAAATCTAAGGGCCTTCGAAAAATCTTATGTCCTGCATGAGGCAGAATCAGCTGACAAAAATCAGCTGGCGTCAGACTCCAGAATACCTGAGAGGTGTTTTTCTGCAGAAATGTGCACATAGAGTGTCAGAAACTGTAAGCACCCTTGCCTGTTTGCAGGACATGCTTACTCAATTCAGGAAACAGATGAGTTGACGGGAAGGAAGTTCGGGTTTGTCATAGACTCTAGGTACAAGCAAAAAAATTAGACTGCCTTGGGGCCTCGGATGTTTCTCTACTTTGTCTTTTTACTTGGCACTCAGCTTAGAAATTTCTGGGCATACCTAGAAGATTGAGCACAGGCAGTCAGGACATTCTCTGGAAGTTTTAGGTATCTCTGACTTTATCAAAGTACATGATGTTCAATTTGTTTCACTTTAACCAAGTCTTCTAGTTTGTTTTCTTCTATAGTTTGTTTATTAATTCTTCTCAACAGTATTTATTTACTTGTTTAAAATGTTCAATTATTTCCCTCAGCTTGTTTATAAAAATATAGAACAACTTCATCACATTCACCACCTTTGGGATCCCAGTGCAAGCCCTTTAAACTGGATAGAAAAGCCCTTTAACAGTGTTTTTCTGAATGCTGTCATATAGTCAGTTTTTAATCCATTAGTATTTGGTATATTGATGTTGAATGATGCTAATTTTTAATCAGAATATTCTTGTGGTACTAAGGTGAAGTGATTCAGTCTAAATATATTAAGTCAATGCAGGCACTTTTACCAACATATATAGTAATATCATCAAAAATATGATTAAATTAATTTGTCAAGATGTATTTTCCATGAAGCCATATTGATTGACATAATTATTTATTATCATCATTTAAATCTGTATTGATCGAATCCCTCATTTGCTGGTCCGTTAATTTGCCTGAGTTTTGACGTCACCTTAACCAGATTATTTTGCTATTGTTTTAAGATGAGGTTTCCAGTAGTCCTCTAAACTCTTTCCAGTGTCCCATTCAAAAAATTACAGCCAATACCCTGATCTTCTTGGCCAGAAAATTGAAAACACTTCCTATCGTGTCATCTGGATGTGGATATTTAAGAAATTTGGGGGGTTTTTTAAATGCTCTTTAACATATGTCTATTTTTTTCCGCACTATAAATTTTTCAGCACTATAGATTGCCTTTTATTTTCCACCTAAAATGGAGGCTATTTCACCCAAAAGCCAGGTGAACTCAGTCAAAAGTTAGGAGAATGATCCCTACCTGGTCATCATTCAGATGTCTGAAGTGCAGCAAGAAGCTCCAGGCACGAAACAAAGTCTTCCATGCCATATCTGAATTTATGGTCTGTAGAATATAGCTCTTCTATTCTGCTTATTACTCACATGGAAAGTTGCTTTTGGTTTCCAAATTCTTCACGGATCTTTTCCCTCTTTTCAAAAGAAAAATATTATCATACCCTAAAAACAATGGGACATGACTAAGCACATATTACCGGGCTGTTAATGCACTTTGCACTTTGGCCATGTGCCTCACAGTGCCCCAGAGACTTGCATTAATGGCCCAGTAATACAACATGCCCTATCATGTCTTATCGCTTAATTGGACTCCAGACAAATTCAGTTAAACCACATATGCTGTCTTTTATGACTGCTGCTGTACAGCTTTTATTTCCTCAGTTCTTGGGTGCTTTAGGGGGTCTTTGTGTTGTTTCAAATTCATCTCCTGAAATCACAGATTGTAGAGGCACAGTTTTGACTCTATCTCTGGCCCTTTGCCATCCATGTACCAAATGGGGATGTGCAATGACAGGCAAAACACAAACCCCGAGATGCACACCTGGAAAACCCATAGCAGAAAAGTGGAAGGAGGCATCATAGTTCTGTCTGATTTGTTGGCCACAAAACTCATCTTTAACAACATGTCAGCCATGAATGTTATGTGGCTTGTATTCATTTGGCGTAAGTGGTATCCTTGTATCTGAAAGAAACCACAAGATCATCTGTGGTGTTTGAGAGGTTTCTCCCATGCATTTCTCTGTTACCCAGGAGGGCTGCATACTATTGCTGGAGCAATAATGGATGGCTTTCCACTGCATTCACTGTGCTGCAAACCAGTATTCATGTAAGGAATGCTGTTGGGATAATTGCAAATAATAAACCTCAGTCAGGTTGTGATACCCATCAGCATTTCACATTACAATCCCTGAACCTGGGAAACTGGAGCTGCAAAGACACCTGTCTCTGACAAGGGTGAAACAAAATACACAGAAGCACTTGCTAAGTACTGTTAGATACTGATGTCTGTCCTCATCAGGCCACGTAGTCACACTAACCAGCTTCCACCAACTTTTGCCTGACTGGCCCTGGTCAAGGTAGAGAGTGAAGAAGAGTGTGCATTTTTTTGATTTGTATAGGACCTGTACTGCACAGCAAAGTTAGTGTTTGTCTGATCCGAGTAAAATTCAAGTGTATTTATTTACCTTTTGGATGGAACTGAAGCTGTTGATTGTTAAGTTTCACAGCATCCTTGCAAAATCCTAGAATAAGAATCATCTTTGAATGCTGTAGCACCTCAGGTAATTTCTATCACCTTTGCTACTACTTCATGTTAGATTAGATGGTGGATTAATTTCAATGTTGCGATTTCATGAGTGTCACATGCACTGTATACCATGGATGACAAAGATTGCTAATGCACACTCTTCAAGTCTTTAAGGTAGAAATCTTGAAATTAATGAATTAATCAAAACTCTTAAAGCCTTAATTTCAGAATAAAATTCTCAAGTGATTACAATTTGTATAAATTGCTTTTAGACCTTGGACACAGTTTGAGTGCTTATGCTAATAAAAGAGCATCATCGTGCTCTTTAGGATAAAGAATATCTCAACCAAATATGCTTTCGTAAATTATCAACTGGCAATAAAGAAACCAGGGGAAATGCAGAGGGTTTAACATTAGCCTAAATTAATCCTGATAACAACAAAAACAAGGCAAAAGCAGAAATGTAATCTATCTTCACTCAGTATGACTCCAATATTTAATAGATTAATTTATATAAAGAATCAATTGGATCCACTTCTGACTAATAGCTTGTCATGTATGTGTCTTCAGGAAGTGGCTGCATTACAACTACCTCAGGGTAGCAAGGCCTAAAAGATTCTTGCCAGATGGTGGACTATGGTTAATTATCTGTTATATACAGGTTAATATAGACCTGTAAGGAACAACTGCTCTTTTTTTTGGTAATGTATTGGGTACCCATTACAGGCAATAAGCACCTTAGTGTATGAATGTAAAAGAGATGCCTGTTGTCACTTATGCTTGAAATGCGGATCTTTATCTGTCCCAGACACGAGGAGTTTTAAGGCAGTGTGGTGTACACAGAATTAACGTTGATATTTTCTGCTATAGCTAAGGCCATCTTTTTGTGTGTTTTTAAAGCACTGCAATTATTTTAGTGCTGTCATTTTGAAAGTATAGTAACAAATTGAAATGAGGGGAAACAATTGTTAAAAAAAACAAACAAAAATATACAGATTTTAGAAAATCAGATATGTGGCGTTTGCACAGAATTTAGAAATGATTGCCAACTATAGTGTTTTGATCCTGGCTGGACTCTAGGTACCCACTAAAGTGGCCCTCTCACTCTCCTCTGAAACTGGACAGACGAGAAAAAATGTAATGAATGGTTCGTGAGTTGAAA
The DNA here is from genome assembly GCA_013399895.1 of Serilophus lunatus. NCBI lineage: Eukaryota > Metazoa > Chordata > Aves > Passeriformes > Eurylaimidae > Serilophus > Serilophus lunatus. Next base: position 69,583 of record VXBA01000005.1, read on the forward strand.
TAAGGACTGGGAAAGACCCCTTACCAGTCACTGTTACGGGCAAAACAGACTCAAAGTGCAGAATATTAATTAAATTCATAATTAATAGAATCAGAGCAGGAGAATGAGAAGTAAAATCAATCTTAAAAACATCTTCCCCTCATCCCTCCCTCCTTCCTGGCTCCTATCTCCTTCTCACCAGTGGTGCAGGGAGATGGGGAATGAGGATAATGATCAGTTCATCACATGTTGTTTTCTGCAGCTGCATAGAGAAAGGAGTCCTTCCCTTGCTCCCCATGGGGCCCCTCCCACGGGACACAGTACTTCATGAACTTCTCCAGCGTGAGTCCATACCAGAGGCAGCAGTTCTCCACCAACTGCTGCAATGTGGGTCATATTTTCACAGGCTGCAGACTTTCAGGCACAGGCTGCTCCAGGGTGGGTCCCCCACAGGTCATAAGTCCTACTAGAAAAACCTGCTCCAGCATGGGGTCCTCTCTCCATGGGTCAGCAGGTCCCTGCCAGGACCCTGTTCCAGCACAGACCTCCCATGGGATCACAGCCTCCTCAGGGCATCCTGCTCCAGTATGAGTCTTTTCCTTGGCCTGCAGGCGGATCTCTGCATGGTCCTCCATGGGGCACAGATGCTCCATCACGGGCTGCAGGGGATCCTCGGCTCCGGTGCCTGGACCACCTCCTCCTAGTCCTTCTCCACTGACCTTGGTGTCTGCAGAGTTGTCCACATGTTCTCAATCCTCTCTTCTCTGGCTGCAATTTTGCCTGTGTAATAACTTTTTTTACTTCTTAAATTTGTTATCAGAGAGGCATTACTAGCATTCCTGATTGACTTGGCCTTGGCCAGTGGCAGGTCTGTTCTGCAGCTGGCTGGCATTGGCTCTGCCGGACATGGAGGAAGCTTCCAGCAGCTTCTCACAGAAGCCACCCCTTACACAGAAGCCATCCCCTACTAAAACTTGGCCATGCAAAACCAATATACCTACCTCAAATTAGAAACCAGAATAATCCCAAAAGCAAGAGACGCCACTCAAATACTTTCAGTGATCCAGATGGATTAGCACTGGTAATTCTTCTCTCCTTCCTTGGTGCTTCAGTGTGGTAGATCAGCATGAGACTGTCACCCAGTTGATGCTCTATTGGAACCAAAGGGCTGGCTCAGGCCAGCAAACTGTTCTTCCATCCAGATGTGTATGTTGGTTGATAGAAAAGAGGAATGCAGGCAACACAGCACTGGTAGCACAAAAGTGAGTCCTGAGGAAGTAACACACTAACAGGACTCCTCAAGTCATGTGTGAAGCAGTATTTTCTTAATTTAAAAATAGATAAATTCTTAAAGGAGAATTATTTGTCTGAAAGTATTTTTAACTGTATTTCTCTTTGAAAAGCAATATTGTACAAATATAATGTAAAATTTTAAGTCAGATTTTGATCACTGTGCAATTTTAGGAATCCTCAGAATGACTCAGAGTCTTCTTCAGCATGTAGTTTTGGCATAGGAGCATGTTTATGGTGTCATATATATAATGCTGCTCTCCACTTAAAGTTCAGCCACGCAAAGAGTGAGGTAAGACATTATTAAAAGCAGTCACAACCTAAAGCAAAAAAACCCAGCTAAACCAGACAGAAGCAGAGGTGAATGCTGCCCCAGAATTGCAATATTACTTTAAGAGAGGCTTTCCATTTCTGTGAAACAGTTTAGGTGCTTTACTCCATTAAGGACTTCAAACCAAAGGTCCCATTAGACCTTGAGGGGTCCTGTGCAGATGTCTCATGAGTCAGCAGCTCACAGTGACCTTACTTGAGCCTTTAGTCCAACCACCTCTCCAAAAGGTGCGGTGAACCCGGGAATTCATGGTGTCCTTGTGGGTATAAAGTAGAGCCCTCTGTTGCCTAAAAGGAGAGAGAAGAAAATCAAGACAAAACTGCAGTTTGCAGAGGTGAAGGGAAGAACAGCTTTACTGGTGGTGTCTGGTAATCCAAAGAGGAAAACAACAACGATCTCTTCGTGTTTATAATTTGCTTAGTACCCAACCATCACATTATCCAACTAAAGTCCATTTAACTATTATGTCTCTTACGCATCCAACAAGAATGTCCTTTATTACTTGTCCCCACCCAGGCCCTGCCTCTGGTAGGCCTAGGAAGTCTAACTCTGTGTTTTGTCTTGCTACTCTTCTTATCTACACAGAAGAATGCTGACATTTTGAACGCAGGCCCTTCTGGGCCTTTAATATTTCAAGCTATCCTGCTACCTAGCTAAAGTGAATCCCCAAAATATAAGCACACTCCTTAAAGCATCATCTCCAGCACTTCCTCGTGCCCATGTGGAAGGTTAATGAGTGCATTATTCTTTAAAAGAACCTTTAAATCACATCCCTGAACTCCTGCCAGTTGCCCCATGCCAGCAGTGCCAAGCTGTACACTAAGTGCTGCCATCCTCCGAGGACAACTTTTGGGTGTGAGGTTGTGTCAGCCCCAAGTGCCCAAGTTTCAAGGCCTCTAGTGGTCTGGCCCTATGGTCAACAGTTCATGGATAAAATGGCCAAAGCCCTCCTGGGGTTCGTGTTCCTGAGCAACATCTACAGTAGCAAATGCAGGGAATCACCACTCCTGCCTCCTGGATGCTCCTGAACCTCACCTCAGCCTCTCACCTCTGTGTTGCTACTGAAGAGAGAGGCCTCTGGGGACAATAGTTCTAGTGTCCTGACTGGTGATGAGGCTGTGAAAGCTGAATGAGCGAATGCGGCTCCTTCTAAGTGTATCTTAAAGCTCCTTCCTCTGCTGTGAACTGGAATGAAGGTGTAAAGATGGGTCTCTGTATGTCCCAAATCCTTTCTCTTTCGAATCCTCCACAGCAGTCCTGCAAAGTGTTCCCCTCACAGACTTACGCACAAGATCTTCCTACTGCCTTTGAAGGGAGCATTTTGTTGAAGGACTACATTTTAACACCTTCCTCAACGAAGGTAGTGAAACACCAGGTTGGATGGGGCTTTGCGCAACCCAGTCTAGTGGAAGATGCCTTTGCCCAGGGCAGAAGGATGGGAATCTAGATGACACCTGAGGTCCCTTTCAACCCAAGTCATTCTATGTCTCTGTGATTCTGAGTCTGGCACATAAGATACAGCCATCTACTTGGTATGAATTTTTCTCCATTTCTTGAGTTTTGTTTTATCATATCTGCTGGTTGGTCACCACGCCCAGAGCTAGCCTATCTCCCTTCATATACTGGAATGCCAGACTGCCTGACAGTCTCATTTCATGCTTTATTGGGAGGCAGTATGTTGTGGTGCTCAGAACACAGGTTGGGAAGCAGAGCAGGTGAGACCTCTTTCCAGTCCTTTCCATAGTCACAGTCTCTTCCCTTATTTATACCAACCTTCCCGGCTACAGCAGAATGACAATGATATTTGTTTACAAAACTTGCAAGCATGTGCAGTAGGCCTGGCAAGATTGTGCAAATTAATTCCTGCTAAAGAAAGTTTGGGAGTTTTAGTATTTCACTTATGCTGTGACTGCATCCTTTCTGTAATCACTTCTTATGCAGATGCCAGAGCAACTCTGGGTCTTTGCTGCTGTTGGCCAGTTATCTGCACTGGGGTAATGGCCAGAGGAATTAAGGCTCCACTGTGTCACAGTGAATAGGAAACACCTTTACGATATGTAGCCTCTTCCAAAGAGAAAGATGTTTTAAAAAGGAATTTGAAACGTAAGGCCTTCATTCTGCAAAGTGTACCAGACCAGTTTGATAGATGAGAGCAGCTTCACTGATATAAGAGTATGAAAGCTAATCAAATGAGTATTTCTCTTCCGAATCTAATCACAGAGGACAAGAACATGGTTTGAAAGATGAAGACCAAGTAATCAGATGGACACAGAATTTCTGCTCCAAATTTCATTTATTTAGATTGTGGTTCAGTGAAACCAAATCTTCCTATAGACCAGGAGTCATGTTAATGTATATGCTATGATTTTCAAGGGCTGCACTAAAGAAGCAGAGTGTTTTGATTTACCCACCATGAGGCACATACAGATTGGATCATACAGCCCTACAAGACAGCATGGTTAAAAGGAAGGTGATGGACGTATTTGACTGTGGTGGCAAATCTCATTGTTTACTTAAGAAGCACCAGATGAATTATCCGGAACAAAGATGAAAGGCTTAACTAGCCAGGCAGGAACAGTGGAGAACTGCAGAATACAGTACAGAGATACCTGTTCAGACTGGATGGAAAACTAGTTACTAGGTGGCTAGTGAGTGAAGATGGTAGCAAAAGTATTGGTAGCATGTTTTTTCATGAGAAAATGTTTCTTTTTGCTGAATCAAGAGTATTCTGAAGACTCCGAAGAAATACAGACTGAGTTCTGGCATTTCCATACGTCCGAGGAGCACATCCTGACAATCAAGTTATTGGCTAGTTTCCAGTATCTTTATTTCCCTCCACAAAAACCCCAAAAGTTTGACAGCTCTCATTTTAATTCTGATGTGGATCAAAATCACATTCTGAAAATCAAATGTTTTTTGTAAAATGAATTTGTTTACCAGCCAGTCCTATAAATAATATTTCTCAAAGCTGTGTTTGACAAGTATGATATTGTTAATATGGCTTCGGCTAGTGTGTCATCCATGGCCAGGTTTTCAGAGAAATATCTGCAAAGCAGAGCTATCAGAAAGCTGCAGATACCATTTCTTTGGAAAACCGTCTGCTTGTGGGACACTACAGAATAGTGCCAAGTCAATGTTAAATCATCATATGGGCAATGGTTAACAAGACAGCTTTCCTTTCTACCTCCTATGTAATCTCTACCAAATCAATCTACCACCCAAGATTGGAAGTTGAAAATCTAATAAACAGGTCTGCAGTGAAGGATGCATTATACCTGTGCCTGGAGCAGTTCCCTCTTCATCTCTGTTCACCAGCAGCATGCCCTCTCATTACCCAAGGGAAAAAATTAAATATTCTGATTGTTATTATTTATTTAGAGGTCACACACACACAAAATCAAACCAAGTCAATATTTATTAATCTGAAAAAAACTAGTATATGACAGACAGTTTATTCAGCTTAAATTAGTAGACATATGTCTCAGAGAAATGTTGTTGCCATTGATGTATTTTTTTGTCCTTCTTTCAGTTAAGCTTTCCTCAGGTGTTTTTTAAACTTCAGAGCTCCCAAAGCTTCTGTAAAAAGTCTATTTTTTTACTGAAGTACATTAGCCTTTTAAAATATACAGGAAAGATGAACTCATCTAATAACAACACCTGAAAATAACTGCAGCTGAATACAAATAAAATTAATTTTTCACAGAGGAAAAATCCACTTCAAACTACTTTTTCCATATAATCCATACCACAGATACTCAATAATTCAGTAAGCTTTCAGGCAATATAAGTCAATGTTGACTCATTAAATGCATTAGCTATAAAATGCATCTCTAGTAGGAAGAATGAGAAATGCTTTGTGTTCTTCCCTTTTCATCATTATGCCTTCGTGGCTTTAGTTTTAAGTTTTGGAGTTGTTTTTTTTTGTTTGTTTGTTTGTTTGTTTCACATAAAGAATACTTTACAGCAACTTCGGGAGCTCCATTGCATCATTAAAAAATAAATACATTTTCTTCCTTGCCAAAAACATGACCAAAAGCAAAATTGTCTTGGTTTTACTTAACAGAAATGCTGACAGATATTAAAATAATTCTTAATTAGTCCTTTAGAGATGGCCAGCCAGACAAAAAAGTGGAAAACTGGTAGGGCCAGGAGGGAGGAGCTCTCCCAGCCTGGTAGGGCCCAGTTGTGTTGGACTTTCATAGGCACATGAGGCAAAGAACAAAAAATCTGAGAAAATAAAAGGTATCAACTGCATTACAAACAATGTAGAGTTCATTTCCTTGACTGATAACTGCATTTACTTCGCATCTTCCAACTGAAGAACTCACAATAGTTTATGAAAATTAATGACATGTCCCAGTATAGCTGTATAAATTAGATGACAGAAAACTTGCTGATCAGAAATTTCATTGGAAGAAGTCTTCACAGTGGAGTATTCTTGTGCATAGCTTAAGATAGCAGGAGCCTGCTGCAAGGTCTCTTATCTCTGATGGACATGGGAGTGTTGACCCAATATGCCTGGACAGCATGGCTGAGGGGGACTGATAGAAATGGAGCAGCTTTTATATGGGAGGCTGAATCAGGTCTGGTTCTTGTCATCCCTGCAGTGTGTCACTCTTTCTACCAATCTTCCAGATTTCCAATATGGATGGTAAAAAGGATTCCTTCTGTTTTGTTTGGTGCTTATCTTTGCAAAGAAGGTGTTGCAAAGGAGAATGGATTGTGTGCTGAAAAGTCTCATAGCTACTCTGGCAATTAATGCTATGAAAATGTATGTAATAACTAAGGAAACATGGGTGTTGATACTGGGAACTGCACAATGGCAGAGGAGGCAGATAGTTAAAAGAAAGGTCTCAACTTGCTGGCTTTCTCTGCTGCCCTACAGCCTTCCTTCCTCCACAGCTGTATCTCTGCCTGAGGTCTCTATAACAGCAGTTTTAGTGGAGGGTAATGGGCAACCCACCTGTCCCTAGGGGCTTTTGAAGCACGGGCAGAAGATACATTTCTTGAAGAATATAATTCATGACCAATCCTTTAAACCAATGCATGTAATTTTCTCTGCTTGTACATAAAGCATCACTGAGATCCATCATGCTACATCGTGCTACAACCAAACAGGTACACCTTATGACACAGTGAAACCACAGGTGCTACCTGTGACATTCTCAATGCTTGAGCTTATGCAGACAAAACTGAAGAGGCAGTGGCATCCAAAATCCCGAATAATCCATGAATCAGATAATTTCAAAAAATTAGAGCTTTGAGATCTTCATGTAAAGGTAAAGTCAACTTTAGCAGAGATGTTAATGCCCCTTATCTATGAAAGGTCTGTGATTTGCAGAAATCATGTGGCCTCAGATTGCCAAAATTTTAGTCTATTAACTCTATTTCTGGCATTCACCAGCTATATCTTGTTTAGGATTTTTGAAATTAATGAATTCCAATTTCTATATGTGGAAAACTGAGCATCATCCTCTAATGTGACAGTTGTGATTCATATGTGTAGTTTCAGGTGGAATAATATAAGAGAACATTGACATCAAAAGTTAGATGATGTAGGAAATTATCTAAGTTGGAACTATTCAATAAGTAAATAGTTAAATAAATAAAAGGAAAGCAACCCTAAAGCAATATATTTGGCTCTTGCTGCACAACTCAGTGAAAGGAAACTGGATAACACCAGCCCCAGATGAACTGATTTTCTGAGTTATCCACATTTCTCTTCAGTGCCACATATGGAACAAATAAATAAATACTAGTTAAGTTAGGTGACTTGGCTAAGCTAAGAATGTGGGATGCCATTACAAGTGCATTAGGTTGGTTAGCCACTCAAAAAGGATTTAAGAAATCAGCCCCCTAATGTCCCTTTGTTTCCTCCCCAGCTGTAAGAAGCCATTTATTTCTTCCTCTAATGCCTAAAGAATTATTTTCACATTCCCGTTGATTAGTACTTCAGTGCAAAACCATTGTCTGCAATATGAGTTCAGCTGTTATCTACTCCCTAAAAAAAAATTATTTCCACATTTGCTATGTAACAGCCTGACAAACAAATAACACCTGCAGAGGATCACACTCAATAAAGAAAGGGGAAAAAATAGGTGGAAAGCATGAGAATTCCACTAATGCTCAATGATTGATCTTGTTAGTACACATAGCCTGTCAGAGCACATTGCCCCAGTGCAAGCACACAGCACTGGAAAACCAGCAGCACGGGAAAGAAATGCATTTCTATATAGATCACAGTCAGACATCCTCCCCCCAACTTTCTGAGTGGAGCTTGATTGTCAGCATTATACACACGCTCAGACAATGCTTTCAATAGATGCCTTTTTGGAAGACAATTGCAGAAAGCATGATAACGGGATTTGTCACCCTGATGTGGCTGCTGCTTCAGCAGGCATTATAATAATGAAAGGAAGTTTTACTAATTGAAAATGTGAATGAAATTCAGCTGTCTTTTAATTCTTTTGGACAAAAGCCAATTAAAATCATCTGTCTAATGCATCTATTCACCCCTACTTTAACAATGTGTCAATTATAATAGATGTCTAATAAACTCAGACTTCCCAGGACAGAGAGCTGAGCATACAAAACAACTAGTGAGAAACATCGACATATACCTGCAAAATAGTTTGGAACAATTAGCCAAACCCTGCAAATGTCTGAGCTGGTTTTCCACAGTATGCCTAGGGAGAGTTAACCTGTACACCCTCAGCAGTGGCTGGTTTGGGCATATCTGTCTTCCCACCACTAATCTGCTCCAGTGGTCCTCTTCAGGCATATCATTAACAATATTCTAAGCTATTAGATATTTATTAATTTAAATCATACACAGTGTTTTGGGGGAAAATAAGCCTGAGTATGACATTACCTGTGTAAATCTAATTTAACCTCTATTCATGTGTTTCTGCTCTGTAGGAGGCATCTGACTCTCTCTTGAGCTCTTTTCACTCACAAGTGTGGCCCAAAGGAAGAGAGGCCTTGTAGGGAGAAACTGATGACACTTAACCTGGGTCCACAGCACACATCTTTCAGGTGTTTTGTTTCAGAATAGTCTGGTTGTGTGGACTGAAAGCCTGTTAGTGGCATTAAATGCTCTTCTAGAGCTCATCTTACAGCTAGGCTTAATGTATAAATAAGCCAATTCACATCATTCAAGATAGTGCTGCTGTGCAAAGCAAGTGCAGTAAATGAAGGCAACTTGCTTCAAAAGCACATGCCTGATGTGGGTTGAAGTGTAACAGTAAAAACAAAGATGATCAGAAAAGAATCAGCATGCAGAGAGAGAAGTTAAAAGAATCCTAGTAAAAGAAGTGTAAAAATGCATGTTATCATTGATTAGGTAAGGTACAAAAATATATGCAAGTTCAATATTTAACCCACTGATATTGTTAGGTTCCTTGCAGAAATGGATGTTGGATAAACATCGCAAATGTTTATGTAAAAACACTGCCTCGATAAGATGCACTTTCTCACTATGTAAAAGCCACTTTAAAGTTAAGGTCCATGTTAAACATTAAAGCTCATCTATTACTGTCACCAGTGCTTCTTCTGCATGCACCTCTGCCACTGCTTTAGATGCTTCTTCTGTAACCATGTAACACTGGTCGCAATACCAGAAAACTGATTAAACAATCTTTCAACAGTAGAGAATAAAACATACAGTAATTTTTTTAAACTTTTGTAAAAATAAATTCATTGCAATTCTTTTGTATTTATTTTTCTGCAGATATTCTTGACTGTGATTTAAGCAGAAGAAACTCTTGCCTAAAAAAGACATACACTTTAAGTTAAGACCATAGGATGCACATGAATTTCTAACTCATCCATGGCAACAGTTTGTCCTAAAAAAAGCCTACTCAAAGATTAAGGCCATCCAGGCAGAAACTCTCCCTGCACCTCTCTGTTCAACTGGAACAGACCAAATATGAAGAATGAAATCTTGCTCTTGAGTATAGGAAAATCAGTTCCAAGCTGAGCATTAATTTGGAAATCATCATCTGACAGAAATGAGACACAATGAATTGAATCTACTCTGATAATGAAATTACACAACCAGCTGTGGATCTACCAGAAAGCCTTTTTGCCTGCAGACAGAACCAGCGAGAGCAGAAGGTGCTTTGGGAATGAGAAGCTCAGAGAGAGTAGCACAAAATCCAGTAACAGTACCAGTACCTCTAGGTTTAGCACCTTACTTGTTAGGGAGGTTTTTATCTCAGTCTTTCATGTTATTGCTAGTCTTGCAACAGTAATATGGGTTTCAATATTTCTCCTTTCTACACTTCTGTATATACTCCCACTGACCTTTCCATTCTGGCATGCAATTTAAATTAATTCTTTATTAAAACCTTTATTATAAAGGTGAAATATGTGGGTTTTACAGTTAAATTTCATATTTGCTGATGTGGTGAAACCGTAAGTCTGGAAATCACAAGCTACTTCCAGCCTCACTTGAATTGTTAGGCATCTATATTTGTACTCCTTTTTCAGGTTTATAGGATCAGATACCTCTTGAATTGCTAAGCCATACGGTAACTCATAGTGGCACTTCCTTAGATTTTCCTTTTTAAACTGTTTTACCTGTCTGACCCTACTAAATATTCATTAGGTCCTAGATGAACAAAGTTTAAATTCTTACAGGGAAAAAGTTTACCTAGATTATCTTAGGTGAAGTGCAACTTTGACCCTGGGTCTCCTGTATCCCAAGTTCATTAACTGTGCTTTTTGGTTCAAAGAAAGTAAACTACCACCAACTTCTTTTGATTTGTCTGTGTGATAGTGACACCACTTCAGACTTTGCAGGTCAACAGGTGGAAGCATCCCAATGGACTCTGGCATGAAGCACACCCCGCTCTGCTCAGCTCTACTCTGATAATACATAGTCTGTGTATTTCCAGTGGGAGAAACTTCTGCAGGCACCTGTGGAACAGCTTTATGGAGCAAACTCAAAACCCTAGGAAATTCTGGATGTTCCAGGGTTAAGCAAAAAATTTTAAGGATCCACATTTTGCATTTAAGTCCTTAAAAAGTTAATGAACATTGTTAACTTGTGAGTTTATCTCCAACACCTTCTTATGGTAAAGACTTTTTGGTAGAAGCATTGCAAGACAAGATTTTGAAGTAGGACAATATACATATCTGGTGCTTACTAGAGAAACAACCCTGACCTTCCCCTGCCTTCCAAAAAAACCCGACTCTGGCAGAGTAAAAAGTTTGGAGGATCCTGTTTGATACCCTAGTAAGAGCACAGTGCAGGCTGGCATTACCTGCTAATCAGAAGAGGAGATGCAGAGAGAGAGGTGATGCTTTCAGGGCACTGAGAGGAGAAGATAATATTGAAGAAGCATTTTGGCTTAATATACTATTGCATTTCTCAAGTTCAGTGAAAATATCAAAAGCTTTATCATGATCTGGGCAACAGCTTTAGAAGTTTTATGATATTGCTACAGCTCTGTCTGAAAAACGCTCTACAGCAGGGCTCTGTAGGCCTTAAATATAACCCAGATATTGGTGTCCAGAGGAAAGCTGAGACAAACAGTGCAACTGCCTTATGCATGTGAATGACTGAAGGGGTAGAGAAAGAAGGCTGTGAGGAGGATTTGGGAGAGGGGAAATGAAAACCTATGTTTTATCTTCCTTGATCATGACTCCTCGCAAGGATGCATCACAAAAACTTTATAGAAATTATAGCCAGGACTGTAATTTGCACAGATGGTAGAAGCTCTGAATAGGAAGGTGGAGAAAAAGGAGTTTAGAGAAAAAGGAGAAGGAAAGGTAGCCTGAGTGTGACTCATCACTTGCCTCTGCTGCTTTGAAACCTGGAAAGAAAATAAGACAAAGATTCTAAAGAGTACGTTGTATGAACAGATCTGAGGAAGTTAAAGAAAGAAAATATTTCAAGACCATTAAGGCCACCCTGTGCAAGTGGTTCAAATTTTCACTATGTCCTCTGGCAGGCCTTTCCAGCTCAGGCCCCACTGCACTAAAGAAGGATACGTGGGTTTGAGCAATTTACAAGTGTGAACACATTATTCTGGAAAAGGTTTCATTGACAAAGGTGACAAACAAAGAAGATGAGAGTAGTTTGGAAAAGGTTGTTCAAGATCTTCACTGGAAACTATTCACCAAAAGCAGATGATATAGCCAGTGGAGATGGATTACTTAGAAAATGGAGAAGAGGTTCTCTAGAGAGCAGTAGCACACTGTGCAACAGATAAGTTTAGACATGGGTTAGTCTAAAATTAAATGTAGTGATGGTGAAGGAGGAAAATGTGAGTATTTTTAGTAAAAGAGATAAAAATATTATTATCCTATAAACATGCAAGATGGAAGGCACTAAAAAAGCACAAGATGGAAAATTTAAGTATTCACAAGAAAACGAAGGATGGGATGCATAGTATTTGTAATGAAAAGCAGGTGAGGAGATGCTGTTATTCCAGCAAGTGAAAGGTTTGAAGGAGAACTGCAGGTAAGAGAGGAAGCTGCATATATTGAAAAGAAGAGGAAGAAAGGAGAGGGAAAGTCATGCCATCTTGTATGGTTTCCCCCAATTATTAAGTCAGTACAGTGTGGAGGGAGTGTGTGCAGTACAATGTGTAGCTGCAGTGAAGTGTTGGTGTAGCACAAAAGCCAAGAGAATGGGATGGAGTTAGAAGAGCTGAAGGAGTAATGAATTTGTAAATATCAGTAAAAATAAATAAATATGAGGCTAAACCCAACAAATTAACATTCATATTATCACTAAAAACTCTCATGCTTATCCTCACCCAAAATGAAGATTTCAAGCCATATGACTGACTGCTAAACATAGCTTTCTCAGGCTAGAAAAGTGCCTGGATGGAATAAATGCTCAGGAGGCAGTTTCCTTCTTGCTCTACAAACCATATTACATCAAGTGAAAGGCAGTTTAGTCACTTTCTGGCTTTTGTAAAATAGCAAGTTTGTCCACAAAAAAACCTGTGAATATATCTGTGATTCAGTCAGTATTTATTATCTATTACGTATGCGAAGTGGAGCCATATGTAGCGATAATACTTGGTGCAAACAAATAGCACTAAGCATAACACTTCAGGAAAGGTGCGTCATTACATGCCAATAAGTGTGTAGTTTTAAGATTTATATTACGATTGAATTTGAGGAGATTTTCTGAAGAACATAGAGTATTGAATTTCACTTATTGAGAACAGAATTTGTCACATGATATAATCACTGTCTAATATATTTCTATTTCTGTACAGAATAGAGAAGCCTTTATTTTGCCTTCTATTTTCCCATCTTATGAAAATACTGTGAGGAGAAAATGTGTGAGATACATTGTTAGGAATCTTGTCCAGCTGCGAGGCATTCACTTGCCTTGTCTGCAAATGCTATTCCAAGTTATCTCAAGGGTTTTTCTATGCTGCTGTTCTCCTCAGACTGGCTCTGACTTTCTCATCTGTTGCCCACAGAAACACCCTCTGACTGCACCATGAAACACTGTGCAGTAAATGAGATAACATTTAATCTGTACTGCCGTTCCACTGTATTTCCAGCCTCTTTTTCAATATGGCGCAAACATCCCAACAGCTCTCTAAAAATGGTGAAGGATTGTGTCACCTTCCTCTTGTATTGGGAAACAACAGTTATGAAGTGCAACCCACCTGCAATTGCTGGCAGTACAGTCTGGTCTGCGACTATTGTGGCACAAATCCAGCCCAAACAACCCAGACCTTTTTTGCCAATTAACCTATTGTTGGTCAAAGAGCACACAGTCCAACCCAGTACATGCCTGCAGCATGTTGGCTCATTTCTTCTAGGAGATGAATGCACAAGATCAGGTCCTGCAGCAGCTTGAGGTCCTACAGATGCACCAGTGCTTTCAAACCACAGGAATCACAGATGGGGCAAGTCTGAAAAGGCGACATTTTCACCTATGTGGAAGAAGGAGGCCAGGTATCTAAGCAGCTGTCTGTGCATTTTCTGTATCATTCAAGTGTTTCCAGCATCAAAGAGAAATAAATGTTCCTGGATCCATCAGTGATCACGGCACTAGACATCGAGGTTGCTAGATGAGCCCCACAGGCTTAGGTTACACAGGGACACCTAGGAGAACTCTTGCCCTATGTCTGGGGAACTGGCCGTACACCAGACCCTTTCCCTATCTGATTAAGACTGCAGAACCTGGGCTCTGCCCTCTACATCACACTCAAGCTGGACATCACCAAAGGGTAAAGTCCCTTGTTGTTCCCAGGCCCTGCTCCCTGCTGCTGAGGAACAGTCTGAAGACATTGGTTTTGCATCATCCTCTGCTTCTGCAGTGCATGGACCAGTGCAGGAGCTCTTTCAGAAGTACAGGGCTGCATCTCCTCTTTATTTTCATTTGTGTCATTTTACAAGCAGCAACTTGTAAGGTATCCAGTTACATTTGGACATAACACGTACAAATCATGTAGGTCCTCCATAATACAAACTACTCTCTGAGCAGCAGGATTGAAGGAGATGGTTGCCCAGAAATGCGCACTCCCTAAATCCTGTACCACTCTACTGTCCTGCATTCCCTTCTTCCATCTCATTTGTTTGTCCCTTACATATTGGGCTGGGCAAGACACATGTTCCTCAGCAAACTGAGGTAAAGGTACATCTCACCTGCTTCCTGCCTTCTGATTAAAGTTAGGGTGAAATTTCTTATCTAAAAATCTTATAGAAATGTAATGTCTTCAAACCCTGGCCTCCCTGCCAAATGCGGCTGAATGTGGCAAATGAGTTTAGAAATTACTAGAAAAGAGAAGGAGGAACATGCATGCGAGACAGGTACAGACAGATACAAGGCAGCTGCAAAAACTTCACATATGTAAGAACCCAGATGCAAAATTACTTGTTCTATGCTAAAGGAAGGTGTGTCTCCTCCACCATATTGCTTGATTCCCGGAATGCAGAGCAGCAAGGGAGGTAAAAGATACACCTTCATACAGGAACAAGACAAGGCTCTGCTGGAAACGCGGGAGGAGGGAGAGGCGCAGCAGGGCTGTCAGCAGTATGGCTGCTTAATGCCCTGGCTGGGCTGGGGACAGATGCCTCCTCCTTGCCTCAGTCGGGCTGACATGTACGAATAGTAGGAAAGACGGGGTGGAGTAAGTCTGTATGAGCGTTCTTCTTGCAGAGCTACACTTCTGTGTGACTGTGGGAGTCAAACAGGACCAGAAGGTCTGATTTCTAGTCCTGGCTCTTCCCCTCCTGTTCATACACTTGCTAGGTCATTGAAGCTGGGGTTTCTGCACCACTAAAACAGAGATACCCTCATCTTATCCAGCACCTCTAGATGACACTGTAGTACAGACGAAAAAGAAATTAAATCTCAACAAATCACATGTCCCCTTCATATTTATTAATAATTAATATCAGATTTTATTTTTATTATTTTGGTGGCTTTGTGAAAATAGAAATAATTGATGCTGATTATTATTTATTTAAGTGATGAAAACATGATTAATAATACTTCAGGATGAGAAGGATTCACACTGAACAACCTAGAATGTGGAGATATTATCTCTGTTGGTGGCAAAGCTCATAATACACAGGCATTGGAAAAGTGATAACACACCTGTAGAGGAAGAACGATTAAAGAAACAGATAGATATAGCAACACATATATAAAGGAGATCAATATTTAAGATATAAAACAACTCAAGAACCTGGACGCATGAATTTGTTCTAACGTGTGGTTGGCCCTTGCTGAAGTGAGGCTGACATACGTGTTATCTACCTGCCCATCAAGGTGAGTTCAGGATTCTCCTATGCAGATCCATGGACCTAACCACCCATGGAAAAATTCTTCCCTAATAGACTCCCAATGTCATACATTGCTTTATCAAACTAAAATCAAAGAGCAATTTCTGTATTTAAGGAGTTTCTGAGTTACTGAATACTTTTAGCAAAGCTTAGATCTGCTGCCCCCATGCATTTTTCCTCTTACAGCAAGCATCTACAAGTGGCCTGCTTTCTGGCCACAGCAGCTGATGCTAAAAGCCCAATATCTGTGCTCATCATCCTGTAATAGAAACAAGAGAGAACGATAGAGCTGGTCATGTTTCCTTGTGAAGAGTTTTTGCTTTTTTTCCCAGAGAAATGGAATATTGCAAGATCTTGTTTATGAAAAAAATTCACTGCGATGCCTTGTAAAGCCAGCCCTTTGGCTAC
Organism: Serilophus lunatus; assembly: GCA_013399895.1. NCBI lineage: Eukaryota > Metazoa > Chordata > Aves > Passeriformes > Eurylaimidae > Serilophus > Serilophus lunatus. Next base: position 85,358 of record VXBA01000005.1, read on the forward strand.
TTTGTGGTTGTACTCTGCATCTAATATCTTACCTCCATTTCAGAAGAGTACATTGTGGAAGCAAGTTCAGCTGCGAGACTGGCTCATATAGAAGAGCAGAAGCATAAAGGAATGGGTCATTATCTACTTTTCCCCAAAACTCTTTTTTTTTCCACTTGTGAGGTTAACAAATTTTTTGCTTCTTTTTTTTTGTTAAAAGGTAAACAATTTACAAGTCAAATTTTGCATGTCTGCAAGAAACACTTTTAATGAGTCATTTTCTATATTTTCTATCAAACTGCTGTCATGCAACCTGGGACTTTCGGAAGTACCTTTGGAAAACTCCCTTGTTGAAAGCACAGTCAACTCTCTTGCAGCCTTTCTACTTTTCTTCTCTTGTCCCTTTACGAGTGACTGGCAAATGGGTCTGCCACTATCCTGGGGCTGAAGTTGATGTTAAACAAGATGTTGGGTTGCAGTCTAGTGAGGTTTTGGTTCAGTACATTTTCAGTTGTTAGAAACAAAAGATCCTAAGAGAGAGAATTTTTTTTTTTATACAGACACAATTTTTTTCTCTGTTTCTTTTAATTTAATTGCATGAGAAAAGCTTCTGAGTTCAGATTGTGTTTGCTTTTTGGTTATGAATGTAAGGATTAGAATTACAGTTTACAACTGTGGTCATGCTAAAGAATATTTCCCTGCCTTCTTTTTGTATGTTTCTTCCAGAGATTTTTCACGGTAATTAGACCTAATTCTTTAATTGCCTCCCCTTCCATCTCTAAAAATGCTGCTGCTTCCTAGTGATTCTGGATATAACATATGTTGCCGGATATAAAGAGGGGGGGCCTATTAACATGGTAATAAATTTGCACGCTCTATAAATTTTTGCATCATTCATAATCTAAAATAAAAGATGAGAAAAAAACACTTTGATTTGTTGTCTTTGGACTGACCTTCAACATGTAGATTTAAATGGCAGAAAACAGTGTTTTGAAGCCATTTCCTTAGGCTGGGGGGAAAAATAAAGCCTTTTTACAATTTTTTTTTAATGGAGTACAGTTGGTCCATCAAGTTTCAGTTTCATTTTGAAATGTGCCCTGGGAGAATGTGCCATAAATGCCAACATATTCAACATCATGAACTCAAGATGATATCAGCTTGTAATGGGGGTCTGTTGCCAGTGACTCCTACCAGTTCCATTATAAAAAAAAAAAAAAAAAAAAGGAAATATGGAAGAAATGGTTTATCAGCCCTTCCCTTAGAGGACCATAATATAAACTCTTATCTTCCTTCCTCATCTTTGTTGCCACCTTTATTGAAAATTCTCAGTCAGGGATTCTACTGGTCCATTTACTGTTGACATCAGACAGCACTAACATGATTTCCTTGCTGACTAAAGAAAGTACAATGCTGCAAAGGACACGTATCTTGACTGACAAGCAATAGTTACATCTGTCTTCAGACTTTCAGATTCTCAAAGATATTGCTGAATAAACCTTGCAGTTGCCATCCAGCAACAAACATAATTCATTCCCCACAGAAACACATTCAATTTTCAAAGGAGCTTTATGTAAAATGACAGCATCAATAGAATGATGAGAGCATATATTATGGGGCAGAGTTATAGGCAATGTAAATCAGTACAAATCAGCTGAAAACAATGGATACGTTTCTGTCCACTAAAATACATCCCTTTTATCTTAGTTATATAAGGCAATTTGTTAGAATATGTGATAAAATGTGTCTAAATAGTAGAGGTAGGATATGAACATGATAGCTATTTAACAAAACAGCCCTTGAGAGAAAGTGCATTTTTCACAACATCAGAAGTTAGTTCCCTTGATGAAGATAACAGATAGGTTTGGTCTATGTAATCCTGTACATAATTATCTTCCACATGAAAATCCTACCTAATTTCTTTCTGTTGCTATGCATCATTATCTTAAATACCTTTTGCAACCATTGCATTACCATTTTCATCCAGTCTCTCATTCCTTTACCTCAATTGTTTTGTCTGACATCATCAAACTGAATATTTCTCTTGTGCTCTCTATAGCCTTTAATAACTACTTTGGTGTCAGAAAACGCATCTGCAATTAATACACCCAACCTGATGTATTATTAAGTGTTGAGAAGGTGCCTGCAGCTTGTGCAAAAAAGTAGAGGAGCCTGTGTTTTTCTGATGAAGCACCTCTGAAAAACAGCTATGAAATTTTCTTGCTGACATTTAAAAATAATGGAGTTGTTTACTTAGTGCCTTTTTTTTTGTTTCCCCTCTGAGCAAATAAGCATAAAATATCCTATTAAGGTTTTGTTTCCAGTATGAAATTCTGGGACTTTTTTCCCCTTTATGTTTGTTTGTTGGTTGTTTGGTTTGGTTTGTTTGTTTCGGGGTTTTGTTTGGTTTTTGTTTTTGTTTTGTTTTTTATTTTCAAAAAATAAATTTAATTGTTTTTTATTGATTGGACACTAAGAAAAACTGGTGGCTGCTTATCTGTAAGAACGAAAAGATTTGAATACAGACCCTCAGGAGCAAGCCTTGGCTGAATCATGAGGAGAGATGAAAGGGTACAGTGGCAGTTAAGTCTCCTGGCACATGAAGGAGTGTAAACCATTGATCACAATACGAAATGCTGAAAACTGAAAAGGAATCCAATTTATTCTAAATAAAACTACTCTGTTTTCCAGTGACAGATTCCAGAGTCAGACACCAGAGAGGAACTGACGGCAGATGTTTTAGAGCCAAGACATAGAGAGGCTGAGTAATAGTATAGAAAAGAAATTGCTTTGAACTTCACCCCTGCTTTAAATACTTCAAATCAATAGGGTCACAGAGCTCTTTAATAGAGTGATGAGGTCTTGCCCCAGCAGATCTTCACAGTGACAAGTTGATGTGCTTCCTAGCAGCAGGGTCATAAAAATTTCAGGCTTCTCTCTGAAAGGGGGCTTTGTATTAGCGGGGTCCATTTGGAGTAACTCCCTTGTATGGCCGCTCTCAAAAGCCGAGCCCTAATAGTCTACATCTAAATGGGACTGACCTCATGAATTACCTCAAGAAACTTAATCTATAAACTGGCTTCTTCTTATGCAGACTGATGAATTCTTGTTTATTCCTAAATGGCTGTCACAAAACCTATTCATCAAACTCTTAACGGGGAAGAGAGTCTCACATAATCCTGCTTCAAGTGCGGCACCATTAAATAATCATTAGACTTCATTGCTGGTCTTGAGACCCACTCCAAATCCACAAAGCAAGCTTTTTACCATTCATCAGAACTGCATTTAGATGAGATTCTGACCTGATAAAAAAGGGTGTTTTTTGTCACTATCATTTTCATGGCTGTGCTCTTTCTCCTTTCAAAGGCTGTGGTGGGGTTTATTTTTTTCTGTTTCCTTAACAAAAGTAAAAGAAAATACAGGCAGATGGCCAACTCTTTCCAATATCCGTTTGCTTTATTTGAGCAGTTTAATGTAGTGAAACAGAGTGAAATGTTGCTACTTGCTAAATGGTAAACAACGCCATTACCCAGAATTCAGCAGCAGACTGATACAAAACAGGGTGCTGGTGATTAATTAAACTGTTGTTGTAATTGTAATGCATGATACATAATAGATAGTGTGCTGTGTATTTTAAAAGCTGCAAATTAGCAAAGAATAACTTTCTTACATAGCACATCTCCATTCCATGCTGTTAATGCACAAATAATTAAAAATAAAAGGTCGTTACTGATAACTAGTAAAAAGAATGTCTTTTGAATTTCCTTACCCTGTAACAATGTGCTGGAGGGGTTGAATATAGAGGGGCAGCAGATCACACATCCCTGCAGAAAAACTGTGGGCATTTTTCCTCTGTCCCTCATGGGTAGAAAGGCATCATATTAATTATTAATCAATAACAATTAGAATGATCAGCTTGATCTGCAAAATTTCAGGATCTGCTTTTGAACTCTTATAATTCTAGCTATCATCATCACCCTTAAAAGAGCAAAGTTTGTGCTTTGGAAATGACTACAATGAACAGTTTCATTTATGTGGCAAATTCAAGCGTGGCTCCCATGGAAAGGTAAATTGAGGTTACTTTCCCTCTTCTCTGGGATACTGAAGCATGCACTTAATTCAAGAGTGATAGTGTCCCTTGTTGTGACAGGACAATGCCTGTCTTTAAGTTCAAACATGTCCTGAATGCCTCACCAAACTTGCCCTAAATCCCCGTTGTGTATCAGGTTTGAGCTGATAATAAAACAAGTTTAGCCTGCTAATTTTTTTAATCTGTTTACTCAGTATCTGTCAACCAGGGCAGGAAGATCTGACTGTGAAAGTTTTCTCACTCATCACCAAAGACTTGAGACGTAATCCCTAAGAGAGTGCATATCTGCTGAGGACTCTGAGCTGGGCTGCTGCAGCCTTTCTTCCATGAACTGCATTTATGGTACCAGTCTTCCCTATGCAGTATGAATACTTAAGTAAATGATCAAGGCATGACCAGCTATTGCAAAATAACTTTTATTTTCAAACTCTGAGTGCTCCTCTGCCTGGGTAGCTCTGGTTCACCCGTGGGTTGCAGAGGCTGCTCTGTATTATACTGCACCTACCACAGGGAATCATCCAAGGGCAGAATTGTCCCACATTGGTGATACAGTTGTTGACAGGTTGGCTGTGAAGGGCGATTAATCAAACTGAATCCTTTTGCCGTTTCATTTTAATGTCACTGATAAAACAACTATAGATAAAATAATTATTTAAAAAAATTCTTAAAAATAGAAAACACTCAACCCAAGTAGGGCCTCTTACGCAGCTTTCAGTCTTCTGCATTAATTTTTAATACTGATACCTTTACATCACTGGCAAGTGTTCAGTGAACTATATTTGCTCCCTGATCAAGATTTTCACCTTTACCTAACACAAATCTTCATGTACTCTATCCCACATACTTATGTGGGTGCTCAGATCCTGCTCAGTTCTCGGTTAGTGACCAGGAGGGAGGAGATAGTCGAGGAAAGATTGTGAAGGATAGAGAAGAGAAATTAAGTACAACTGCTGCCTGTGTTTACAGAATGAGGTTCACAGGATTATGTGTCTCAGAGAAATTTAATAAGATTCTCTGGGTACGTGATGTACTCTACTGTCTTGCGTGCATAAGAGATGTGCACAGGTCTTGACATTCATATTTATTCATAAAGGATTCTGAAATGGCATGGTTTTAAATGTAGCCTAAAATCCAAGGATAGTAATAAGTATGGAGGATGATAGTGGAGCCTGATGCCATAATTAATGCAAAGGCTAACCCTGATTTTTGGGAGAAACAGTAAGTTGATGCCATTGTCTTCTGCAGAGAGGTGCAAATCCTTGTCCAGAATGCCAAGAAATAGTGCAGCCTTAGTCTGGCTTCATGCTGCTGTTAGAGGGTAGAATAAACATCCATCTGCTACCTTTTACTATCCTCCCTGTCACTTCCATGATCTAAGGATGTGCTATTTATCCATGCTGCTTAGTGTCCTCCTCCAACTCCTCCTTGGATTCCTTCTGTGAGGGATGAGGCAATACCTGTAATAATTTTTATGAGTATTATATGTTCCAACTGTTTTTTGGAGTGCTGTTGCATTGTATACAATATTGCAAGAGGTCAATTTCAGTGAGGCCGCACAGCTCCTAGGAAAGGAAACAAAAGGTTGGGATAGTTGGCTTAGTGATCTATTTGCTGAACCGGCAAGACAGGCAATGCCTTTATGTTTTACCTCCCTTGAGTCAAGAGGTTTTCTTTGGGTTGAGTATTGAGGAGGATAAAGAAAGCTGTAGAACAGGAGAAAGAAAAACTTATGCAAGTAGGAAAACAGAAACAAGCCAGTTTTCAGTTTGAGGACTCAGGGCTGACAGCATGATCCATGTCCGCCTCTGTCTCCATCCACACAAGGAACCATCATAATTTGTAGATCTTGAACTTTCAATAAAGATCAAAACATCCTCATACTTCTGCTCTGTGCTTTGGTTACTTGGTGAGCTCCTGTTTCTTTTCCTAAAGTACTGAGTTTTTCATGTTTCCAGCACTTTCTACATTTTTATCTGGCTTCATACCACCCCTTTCAAACTAACACCTTCCAGAAATATTGGCTTAGATATCTGTCAAGTTTCTTGCCTTATCTCCCTCCTTCTGTACGAGTCTTGTATCTTAATTTAGGTTACACAGGACTTCGTGGAGGAATTGCATTAGCCCTGAATTTGGTTTGTCATAAGCTTAGGTTAGTCAGTGTTTCCTCAGCATTTTGTTTTCTCAGCTATGGTGTTGACTGATCATTAATTTTCAATTTAGCTTTTACATGCTTCTTACATGGATATATGGATATATCTGTGCCTATAGACTGCAAGTTTTCTGCTTGGTTTATGATGTAAGGCCAGCTGTAACAGTTTTGCTGAATGAGTGCTAAACAGTAAGTAGTTTGCAATTACAATATTGTTATTTCTTGGTGGCCAAAAAACTGTTGACAGTCTCTTTCAAATACCTTTTATGTACCACATCTTAAAGATGTGCAGAATATGTCTTGAGACACCTCTCAAACTGCATCATGCTTGCTGTGAGTAAGTGATTTAGGGAGTGCATAATGAGACACACTATTTTACCACTGATTTGTTCAGGCATTTGTGACAGATGCAGGAGAGCAGTTTGATTCTGAGTATGGAAATCAAAATGGTGCTGACCCCACAAGGCATTATCTGTGCAGGAATACACAGGCTTTAGTTCAGAGACAGGCATAAGAGTATAAAGCTATGTTTCCTGGTCTGTGAAAAGTGTTTGTGAAAATACCTGACTAAACTAATATGTACAGTACAGAAAAACCACAGAAGATTAACACTGAGCTTTGGTTTTAAATCTTAAAAAAGTTACTGGGAACTCCTTATGCTTTCTTTTGACCTCTGTTAATGTACTTTCATTAATGTACCTTTTTTAAGGTACTTTCAAGGCAATATAGACCTCTACAGAAAAATGGCCTCATAAATCTTGATGGATTCCACGCTCACCTATATAGTGGCATCTTCAGTTTCTCTGACTCCATCTTCTCTCCCTCGCTGTGTTCTACTCTTTTAATTAAGAATCATATTGCTCTTTAACTTTTATCCATTTAATAGGATATTCCCAGTGGCATTAGTGCTTGTTTTCTCTGATTTCTTCATTTTTTTTTCCTTTATAACTTTATTAAGTATGGTCAAGTTTCATGAAGATATTACTGCCTTTTCCAAGAATAATCTTGAATTCTACATCCAGAGAAATAGATTTGTCTTGGGAATTTTCAGCATCACTTGTCCAATCTAACATCCTTCTTGCAACAGGACGTCACTACCACTCTGTGTGAAGGTCTTGTGCATTTTTAACGGACATCTCAATCTCACATTGCCTCAGAGGGATGGTCAGGGAAAAGTGTCTAAAGGTAAGTATTTATGTTAAATATAAGGGGTTTTGGGGGGGTTTGGTAAAATACCTATAAAATCATCTCAAAACCCACAATATCAAATCATATCAAATCACAGTATTGGGCATATTGTTACCTGAATAAAGTTCATATGTGTTTATCAAGACTTTCTCTAATGGCATGTATTACTTACCAGATAGCAACTGTAAGGAAAGATAGAAAGCAGCTGGACTTTTGTTCCACAGTAGTAAGAAAAGAAAAAACAGCTTTATTCATCTTGTTTAGCAATTGACAGTCATGTTCAGATCAGTGTCACTCATTTAGCCCATACAGGTCCATGAAAAAAATTTATTAAAGCATGCAAAAAATAATTAAGTGAAAAATTGTATATTCAATCCTTAGCCAATCTGAAGCAACTAAATGGCCAGACAATACCAGGCTTACTCAAAGTGTCATGAGAAACAGCTGTTTGACCACACTGATTTCATACTGAGAATTCCTGAGATTCTTGCAATACTAGAGATATTCACATGGTGTGGTAGCATCATAAGCACAGTACTTTATTAACCATCTTAGTAGTTTTCTGACATGGTTGTTATGGTGGGATAATGTAATGCCTTTGTTTCCATCAGTACCTTGCTGTCTGTATAACATCCAACAATAGCAGAAGTGCCTTAAAAAGCCGGTATCCTGAGAAATCTGAAGGAGGGTGGGTGCTCATCATTTTCTCTGTGGAGAACCTGGTGGGAGATCTTTTTTCCCTCACTGTGGATACAAGGGTTTTTAAAGGTGTTTTGCCCTGATATGCTCAGCTATCATGCTGCTTTATAGATGAGTCACAAATGATGTCACAGGAGGAAGGAAACTAAAATTCCTGACATGAACATCTTATGCTCATGGCAAAGTGTGACTACCTAAGGAACAACAAAGTTGTGAAATCTTAGTTTAAGGATGTGTGGGGAAAATTGGGGCATATGTGGGGAAATGACCTATTAGCATATTGGCAAAGTCAAATGCAGTACAAAAGCTTTTCTGAAAGAAATAGATTAGATCATAAGATTTGCAACCAGGACAAGTAAAACTGAATTTTTCCTGCTGTGAATATTCTGCTTCACCATTTGAATGGCTTCATTCTTTGCATTTGGACACCATGTGTACCTCTTAAGGGAGATGGCAGCAACATCTTGATGCGATGTCTGGATTTTGACTCCGTGGATGGTTTCATGTTGCAGCTTTTGTGTTGGTGCTGGGAGTTGCTGCTGTCCTTGCAGGCAGGGAGGCAAGTGGACTCACAGAGGGTCTGGTGAGGCCTCTGCTCACATCATTGGATGTTGATAGTCACAATCTTTATAAATAGGTGTTGTCAGTAGGTCTCTTTTCTGGGACAGAGGATAAAGATTATTGGGGAGTTGTATGTCTGGACAGAGTTCAAAAACTGCATCTGTAATATCAGTCAGGGAGCTCTGCATAATATTGAGTGAAAACATGAGTAAAACATGTTGAACATGATTTTACTGGAAATGTCAGACTTAGCTGATCTAAAAGTATTATTGACAAGCCAGTGGTTCTTTGTAGTACTAGATGGAACTTGCTTTGAAGTGGCTTTTTTGCTTTTTTTGTACGCAAAAGCTCAAAGGTCAGTAGATTTATCTATTTGAAGGTCTCTGTGGAGCGGTCAACTCAAAGCTTCACTGTGTTTCACTCACTCAAACAACCAGAGGAAGACTGCAGAGGTTAGTTAGGAGAGACAGCATCTGAAGTGTGGAGAAGGTGCATCTCTCAATGTCCCTATTATGGGTAATTCCATATGAACAAACAACCCAATCACAAACAATGAACCTTTGGTGAGATCTCCATGGTCTACAATCTCTAGAAATTTATCTGCATTATTAATCAGTAGTATAAACCTATTAGCTATTATCACATTTTCAGGACTTGAGGGGTCTGTAGTCATCTAGTATCTGAGAAACTGGACAGCTGAGAAAGTATTCGTGCTGAAAATTGTTTGGGGTTTTTTTCTCTGTGCTTTTTCATGTGTGCATAACCTTTTGTTTCAGGCACACATTCTCTTCTGCTTATCCATGTTACCCTGAGATCAGACAACTGCAATGCATTCTACTTGCAGCTATTCCTGGAGGGAATTTAAAAGCACAAACTATCTCACTTACCAAAGGCAGGGAACATTTAACACCAACGTGCCACAAACCACAGCAATTCCCAGTGGTCTCTTGGGCAGGATTCAAGGTGATGGCATTGACCTTTATAAACCAAAATGGTCTGGACCAGCTTATTAGAGCCTTCTCTCCACTCAATACTCCACGGCTGTAATTGAGAAAGGTTCAAAGTTAAAGTGTTTCGGGATATTGCTTTGATTATATAAAAGCTAGAGCTTTTTTTTCTGCAAATTTTTCCAAGTATATCAGGTTTTGGGGGAGATTATGAAAAGGACTTTAACAAGATGTTGATGGATTGTTCATTAGTATGAAGTAGCACATTGTGAAAACCTATTTCTTCCTGACTTTGCCTGTTGCTGGCAGGAAATTTCATTTGACTTTGACTGAGTTCTGATCATTAGCCCACTAACTCAACAATTCATTCAAGAGAGCATAATTTTATTTGAAACACTGAAAAAGCAACTATGTAAGCACTATCCTCCTATCCTAAAGCCCAGACTATAAGGGCAGACAGCCTCCAAACCTCTACTTAGTTCCTAAGACAGGACCTATTTTCAGACTTTGTGGTGTTAGTTTGCCTGGGTCAATGGGTAGTGGAGGTAAACTCAGCTGCCAAGATGGGCTGGTCTTTTCCAGAAATACTGGTTAGTAAAGAACCTTGTGATCTCTGTGCCTCAGTGGAGAAAAGATGCATAACTGCATGGCAACAATAAGAAAAAAAGACCATTGTATGACTGTTGTAGAAGCAAGTAACTGAATTGCTTAAAAACAGGCACTTAAAAAAACAAACTATTTTTTTTGGTTAAGAACTTTTGTTCTAGATGAGTCAGAGTCTATGGCATGTCCCATTTACTTGTGATAGTGCTTTGTAAAGCAGACTACCATGAATTAGAAAAGGGAGAGAAAAGGTAAAAGTATTCTATCTGAACACTACTGCTCATCCCACAGGATTCTTGCTCTGCTGCTGGATATTAATGGTCTTTGGCCCACACAGTAAAGGTCCATACGCTTAGACAAAAGAGAAATTGCACAGAGCTTTCAAGTTACTCAAGTTTTCTGAGTAGCAATGGTTCCTGAAGGAATGACAGAAATGTTTTATTCATTTTCCCTTCCCTGTTTATAGCTCTGACCTGCACTTCTTCAGCACTTCAAACAAAGGCAGAAACTCTGTATTTGCCCTGCCTGGGTTTTGTTATTCCAGGTTCCCTGTGTGACAGCACAGTCTTCTCAGATTGCTCTTATCTGTGTTGGCTTGTTGAGACATTAAATTTCAGATCCCTAAGATCCCACGGACCATCAGAGCAACTACTATAGCACATGTTGGCCTCCCAAGACATAAACAAATCTTCCAGTATCAAAGGCAATAAAACATAGAAAACTTTAATCTTTTGATAGTTTTATAGGGATAGCTTCTCTGTGAAGTGTCCTAGATGGTGTTTCTCTGATAGGCATGAGATTGAGAAAGTAGGATAATACAACAATCCCTAAACTTGCTTTTAATATCATTCTAATAGTCCACACAGTTAGAACTTTTCTTATGCATTCAAATAGACATATCTGTAAATATATACTAAAATATTAAGCACAGAACTGCTTTGCAGCATCAGTGGGTATACAAAGAGTGAAGGATTTAAGTCAGGGGATAGAGCTAAAGGAAAAAATGTACCATGGAGGTGATATCTTTCTGTCTTTTCTGAGCATTCAAGGACTCTGTTACCCAGATTAGCTCAAGGTTCAAATCATGTAAAGATCTATCTCCTCTGCTGTTCTTCTTCTCCTCACCTAGTAAGCTGTCATCACTGTTCAGGTAGAGGCCCGAATTCAACCTGTCATTAAGCACTTAACATGCAGATCATACTTCTCTGTAGTTCCTCTGTAGTCAATGGAAGTATGTCCAAGGTCATTTCAGTCCACTTAAATGATGAATCATGCTTGTGAGCTTCCTGGCCCTCTTAAGACCAGAGAGAAAATTTAGGAAGACTATACACATATACCCAGCCTGTTGGCTGCATTTTTACCTCTTATGCATCCAGGGATGCATCGCCCTTCTTAACACTCCTCTTCATCCTCTAGTCTTCATATTGTGCAATTGCCACATGTAGTCCATGAGATATATAGGTCGAAAACACATGGACATCATGCTAGGAAAGAGTACATGCAGAATACTTTGTAGACAATGGAGAGGAGAACATGCAAATGGCATGGGTCCAGGATGCACTTTCCCAGAGACATTGGATGCTTCCTATTGCGTGTGATATCTACTCACACACAGATGAGTCTTCTTTGTCATCCTGGCCCTGCTGTGCTAACTGATGGAAAGGGAAAGTGCAAAACCAGAACTGCCAAAGGCTGTTTTGCTCTTTGAAAAAGAGACACAAAGGTTGCACTAACCTTTGACAGAAGCCAATGTTCCCTACAGGACAAAGCTTTAGTCTTAACTATTCACTTTACTAATTTGGCCCAGCAAAGCAGGAAACCACCAGCCAGTGAGTTGGAGACTACAAATGTTCTGAGCTCTTGTGGTCCTGACTCACTCTCCCAGGTGAGGTCCCTCTGCCTGGACAGTTGGGGTGTCAAAGATGCTGCCTGGTTACACTGATCAATGAGCTCCCAAAATTCTTGGAGTGTATCACCAAGTCCAAGTCCACTGTTTTAGTAGCACTGTTATAGAAAGCAATATCAATTAAATATATGGTGCCTATAGTCTTAGATAAAATCACCTATCCCAGTACAGTCCTTGCTCCAAGACTTATTAAAAACAAGGAGCAAACCCCACCAAATCAGTACATTATGTGCTTGGAATAGGGAAGTTCTTATGACCAATAGGTTTCCCGACACGTGATATGCATGTGGACTCATGCAAAGTCTTATGTACAAAGAAGATCATCTCACCTTACTCTTTGCAAAATCATTTTCCTTCAGTTTTGTTTCAGTTCCCTGCTTCTGTGAAACCCAGTCTGCTGAAATGCTACCAGTTGCTGTAGCTAGTACATAACCATCAGTCCATTTTTAGAGGAAAAATGAGGCTCCCAGCTAGGCCAAGGCTGGAGAGAGGCTTTAATGCATTAGCCCACTGGCAAGGTGGCAGCCCTTCACACTGCGATGAGTGGCCCACCACACAGTCCCACTAGCCCCCAGCCCAGCTCCCAGCACTAGGGGCCATCCAGAAGCTCCCACTATGAAGGACATCCCCAACAGCACAGGAGACTGCTTTGTCCCTGCTGTCCTGGTTCCTTTCCCAGTTGCCCCTTGTGAGAGTCTCTGTCCTGCAGGAAAGCTCAGGGAAAAGGGTTGATGCTTTTGAAGAGTGACTCTGGGATTGAGGCATGAGTTCCCTCATCTCTCTTCCTTCTTATTCTCTGCTCTGAGTTGCCCACAAGGTAGATTTCTGTAGAAACTGGGTAAAGCTCTGATCACTTTTTCACTGATGGAGTTGTAGCAGGATCAGGATCAGGCCCACCAGGTTTCTTTTACTGGAAAGAAATATATATATTTCTCCTTCATCATGAAACTTCCTTGAGGAGATTTTGTTATGTTACAATTCAGGTCCTGCTATTTGGCACAGCAAGTAATTACTGTACAGTTACTGATTTTCTGACTCACTCTTTTGCAGATCAGTTCTGCTTCTTCAGATTCATTACAAGCCTCAAGGAGCAGAGCAGAAAAACAGCATGTCCCACCTTCACATGTCAGATAGTAAAGCTTAGTCATGCAGCTTAAAATAAAGTAAGCAAGGGGCAGATGGCAAAAAGGACAAAATGTGGCTTATTTAATCTCCCTGTGTTTGCAAGGAAGTAATTGTCTTTTAGGCTCCAGAAAACAGAGTGCTACCAGAAGACAAACAATGAAGTCTCTCTTTCCAGGGCACATATGACACTATTTGTATAGCTTCAACAGGAGCCTGCAGTTAATTCAGGGCTTTCAATAAAATTTACATTCACCATATGTAGAGGATAAAATACCTTCCTTGAATTTGGAAGCTGAATTGACCTGCTTCCCCTCCCTCATGTGATCAGTTCACCCAGAGAAACTGTAATCCTTTTTTGAGCACATAGAGTAAAAATGCTTTTAACAAACCAGGCCTTCCAACACAAAACTATTATGTGAGCAAACAGGGCACTAAGTGGTACAATAACTTGAAACACATAATACTGTCAGAAACAATGACTATAGGCTTGACAGCTTCCATCAAACTGGTACCAATTTAAAGCTTTTAGTAAGTGCAGTCAATGTATGCAGAGCTGTTAAGTAGTGAGTCAGAGTAACTTAGCTACATTTTGTTTTGTACTGACAAACCACGAAAGAACAGTTCAAATACTGGAAGTACACAGTTGCTGGTTAGGTATTTCGTTTTGCAAGTATCTTTGGAGCTTTATTCAGTTATTTTCAATGAATGAGTGTGTACAGTTCTGCACAGGATGAAAGGATCCTTTTCTTGCCTTAGAAAAATAGGACACATTTTAAACCTGTTGTGTAACAGGTGAGAGGACCAGCCCTGAACAAAAACAAGAAGATGGATAGCCTGAATCAAACTGTGTGTATTAAAAATTAATACTTTCCAAATGCTCTGAAAAGTTTTAGCTTTTAGATGTTTTTGAGTAGGGAGCACCTCCTGAAGATGCCAAAGCCATCAATGTGTTATGTGCAACATGCTTTGTAGAGCCAGAGAGGACCTGGCTAACTCTAGAGGGTGCTGTATGTACCTGGTTGACAAATGATATCTGAGAGGCATGCACAACTGGAGAAAACAGAATGCAAAACCTGATGACATCTAGGACCAGTCTAGGGGTCTTCGTAAAACAGAAAAGGAGGTGGATGGAAGACAGATGCAACCATTAGGGAGAGGAAGCATCAGCCTTTATGAGGAGATACTAGAACTGCAACACTTGGAGAGGAAAAGGTTGATGAGAGGAGAAGGTGTTTCAAAAATATAAAATCATGGGGATGGCAGTTAATGCAGATTTTTAATCCACCAATTGTGTAAGGACCCTGTAACACGAATAGGAGGCTGCTTTAAAACAGACAGAGCAACATCCTGGACAAGCTGGTAGAGGCAGATGGTTTCAGTTGGTTTGAACAAAAAATTGACAAATTCACAGAACAATAGTGTAATAATAAAGTGAATAAATGAAAGTACCCTCTGGCATCTCTAATCCAGGGACTACAGGGACTGGATTAGAGGGGATGGCCAGATGTTTCCCGCTGCTGCTGTTGGGGCAGGACACTTGGCCAAATAGGATATTCTTGTTTCCTGGAGTCTAGAGGTAGATTAGGCTGGGTGTTCCTCAGTGCTAGCCATAAATACTGGCATATGTATATGCAGAATTTGAATCCTGGATCTTACTTAATTACCATCTAAAGCCTTTACTGTCCTCTGATTTTGATGTTGAAGTTAATCTAATGTTTAAAGACTCACTCTTGGCTTGTCTAGAGGCACAAAAGTCTTGAAAAGGAAGGAGACCTTAGCATCACCTTCATCACTACCTTCACGAAGCAGGACTTTTTGATCTTTTTCATCAAGTAGAAAAACTTGGTTTACTCCTCCACTTACCTGTTTTCTTGAAGAAAAAGAGGTATAAAAGAAAAAGCAGAGATGCTTACATGCAGGATAAGTTCAGAACTGATAGTCCTGAGAAGATGGATTTGCCTTCATTTTAGTCACCATGTTGAGGATTCTTTTACTTCTGCATTAACAAAATAAAAATAGAAGTTTTGGGAGTTGGTTCAAAGACAGGATATGTAGTTGCTGCATTTGTGCCCTGTGCTAGGAATCTAGCATCTTGTCTGCAGTGCAGTTTTATTTGTATAAGAGATTCTCTTACAAGGATTGTGATTGGTTTCTTTGGTTACTTTGGTCTTCTCATTGCTACTGAATGCAACATCTCCTGGAATAATTTTCCCATCTTTCTATCTCCTTCTTTAATGTACTGGGCTTATTTTTAACAACATTTTTAAAGGCATTTATAAAAGCCACAAAATATTCTAGTGACATGTGGAAATCTGCCTGTACATTTTAGGTCAAACACATCTACTTGCAGGTTACCTGAATTTTCTCAGCACCTAAAAATCTTCCTGGAATTTTAGAAAAATCTGAAACCACTACTTTAGTGTGAGGCTATAGCAATGAAGTAAATGCAAAAGAGCATGCTAAGTGAAGAAAAATAATGTTAATGTTTAAAACAGCAGCAAAATAAAAATAAAATAAATTTAGTGCTAGGTCAGACACCCAGGTCAGTTCTGAATTTGTAAAAAAAATTATTCCTTCCTTAAAAGGAACACAGCCAAAATTCAAATGAGGTACATCATGTCCCGCTGGAGCTCTCTGTACCTCAATTTGCACACATTTTATTTCAAACATGATGGTGTTTACCAGAGTGTCATAAATTGTTGTGATCCTCCAAGCCAGCAAGTCTCTGTTATCTGACTTTTAAGTTACTTTGACTCAAATTCTCTCCCTTATGGCTTTCCCAGGATTGAAAGTAATAGTAGGAGAATGGTTCAAAAACCAGAAACAAAACCAGGGAAGGATTTGGGCTTATCTTTTTTAGTAGAAGCCCAGAGAAAAGGCAAATTAACCCTTCTGATAAAGAAAAGCATGTTAATCTCACCTCAGACAGGTTTTTAGTCTCTGCCATCCAACCCCTCCTCTCTAAATTCAGACACCTCTGTTAATAATGCAGTGTCTGATTAGCAAAAGTATTTAGTAAGCTAATGTTCACTGTCCACAGCAGGAAACTCACACAGCTTGGCTGATGAGAAATGAACTGCCTGAAGCTAGCTTTTAATGGCAACTAATTTCCCATATTTGATACTCAGCTCAGCCAACTAATATCTAGCTCAACCGTGACAAGACAATCACAGTTCCTTTTGAAAATCCTTTAATCTGGGATGCAAACCAGTGTGCTCGAGGCTATAATGAACTTCTGAGATTAGGTACCGGCTATTTTATTGGAGGTATACTTTCTCATTTTTATTTTTTTTTCTGTCTCAGAAAGGCTTAAGAATACATATTTTCATAGTTTTGTGCTTCTATGCATTTTGCTTTGTGCACAGAGAAAGTCAGTGGCAAAAAAAGTTTTAAAAGGACAAGTAAACAGCTTTCCTTTCAGATAACCCATAGGATGTGGCAGTTCACAACAGCACAACATCATAAGTGGCTTTTAAATCAATTGATCTTGTTATTCTGAATGTGTTTTAAATATCTAACATGTTTTATACTGCACTGGCTTGGGCTTTCACAAATCCCATTACTCTCTGTTACTCTATCTCATTACACAGTGAATTATTAAATAGAACACTTAACCTAATTAGATGTTATTGTCATGATACATACAGACATCTTGAAATGAGTCGTTCCTTCTTGTTGTTCTGAGTAGTCCCTCAGTTGTTTTTTATCTGTTCTTCTGTGTTGGTAATCAGGCTTTTTCTTCCTTGAGAAGCATCAAATCTCTGGGAAAAGAAAAGTGGTGGTTTTTCCTCTTTCTTTTTAAAATGATTCCTGGATATAGCAATGCACAAAGTATAGATATATACTTATAAAAGCATATTTGTCTGTACATAGATACACACAAAAACACACAACTAAAAATTACTCTGGGTCACAAACAGAGTTTCTTCTCCTCTTGCAGTGTGTATACTCTTTCGCTTCTGCGGAGTTAGCAAGATATGCCGAGTCATATTTTGATTTTAGACTAGGCTACAAATTTTCATTCTAAAGACACTCATTCCAAGAAAGAGGAAAGTCTTTGACTCCTCTATAACTTGGCTGACAACCCCAGCTTGTACCACGTTGTATGCCCAGTACAGTGCAGGGTCATACAGCCTCCTGTCAAGCCCTCACTGATAGCCAAAGCGTGCATCTGTAAAGATGTGTGGGATAATTGCTGCCTATTAATTTCAGAGAATTATCAGATTGACAAAACCAGGCTAGTATATTTTCTCAGTCTTTTCAAAATACGGTGCAGTCATGGCTGGCTAATTGGAAAAGATGCTTCCTATCATGTAGTATACTTTTAAATTAACAGACTGTCACTTCCATATCTGTTTTCGAGCATTTCATTATTATTCCAACGACCTTTCAAAATAAAATATTTATTTTTCTCAGTTACGCTGTGCAAATCAGGTCAAAAATATTACTTGACATAGGCATAACTTGTAAGAGTTGCTTTGGCTATTTACCAAGCTGTCATGTTTATCTTTTCAGTGGCATCTCCCATATTGGGAAACATTACAAATGCTGTAGATAGTGTTATTGTTGTGGGAGGCAGTTTTCCCATGTTTAATGATGCTAACTATAGAATAGTCATTTTTTTAGAAATGCCCTGTGTAAATGTTCCATTCAAGTAAAACCCTCCAAAATGTATTAACTCACAACTAATTCATGCCACCTGAATACATCTCTGTGCCGAGAATGTCCTGGAAGTGATGCAGTTTCTGGGAGAATGTCCTCATCGCCATTTGCTTTGTATGGCACCACTGGATCCTCAGTATGTCCCCCTTTTTATTGCATAAAGGCAATAGCCCAGTGTGTCAAGTTTTTAAATTTGTGTGATGTTCTTTTGTGCTAAGTGTTAGATAATTTTACCTTTCTTTTTGTTTTACCCCAATATGCCTTCTCCTTCTACATCTATATCTTTATTTTTAATACAAAATTATATAATTTCAGTTCCACTATCAAGATGACCTTCATTTTTCCAAGTCAACATACGAGTAAAATACTTTTGCTATTCAAAACATGTGCACTAGCAATTATAACTGTGTGTTGTGAATATTCACAACAATATTTCACTGTATTTCATGGTGAAAGTGAGACACTTAAACATGCATCAAATGAGAAAATACAAGATGGTGGCTCAGTCTAAGTCAACAAGCTGCTCGTGTTTTTATCTGTATGTATAAAAGTAAGATTACTGGATTTCTTTAGCTCTTTTATGAGTTAAATTAGAAACTGATGTGCCTGACATTAAGACTCTTACTAGACACTTACTTGATGCTGCTTGACAAATATCATCTGTGTGTGGATGAGCTGGTTTCAAAAAAACCAGGCATAAGTATTGCCTCTTCCACAATCTGGAAAGCCTGTACATTTTAAAAATGTTTGGTTCAGTCCGTATCAGAAAACAACCTTCAAAAAAGGTGGGATGGATGAGCTAGATTTATTTGATGTACCATTGAATATCTGTGACGCCACAGAATGCCCAACCAGAATTTGCTAAGAAGAGCTATTTTGCAATCCTGTCAATACACACAGAAAATCAAGCTCAAAATATGCTAGGAATTCAAGATAAATGTCGATGGTATTGCAAAAACAACAAAATAAGTCCTCTATAGCTCACTACTTTAAATGACGTATTTCTGAAATTAAAAGAGATTCCTACTGCTTGTTTTGATAGTACATATGAAGTTGCAATATATTGGGGGAAACATTTTGTTTAGATTTTGTTTAGAGGATATTCTCATTGCAAAGCCAAGAGTTCCAAACTTAGAAGAAAGAAAACTAGAAAATAAGGGGTTTGGAGAGAGGGTTTAGAAGAATGAGTGGCAATCTATGAAATCTTAACCAGAACCCTTGTGAAAGAAAACAGTCTGTACTGTCAAGATCCCTACTGCTTTCCAAAGGGCTCTTGGCTCATCCCATTCATAGAGTGGAAAATGCAGAAATAATGTGTTGTGCCTGTGTGGGAAAAAGTTTATTATCTGTGGGGCCTTGGATAGTGACTGCTGTTAGGATACACTCAGTGCTTTAAGCAGGAGATCATCAGAAAAGAAGGGTGATAATTTCATGGGCAGTTTTACAGAAACTTTGGAAAACTGGATTCTCTCCCTCATTCAATCACCACTAGGTTCTGGTGTGATGCTGGTCAGTCATTTGCTTTTTTCTTTCACAGATGGCCAATAATTACATGTTCCTCTATTTGCAAGTACTTTAGATGAGAGTTCATACGTAAAAAGTGCCAAGTATTCATAACTGCAGTGAAATTCTTGAGTATATACGGCTACATTATGCTGAGTATTCTAAAAGATTAATTCCTAGACATCATAAAGTGGGCATCTAAAATTAATGGGCGCTTTTTTCTTTTCCCTTAGTATTTTCATCTTACTCTCTTTAAATTCCTCACTAATCAAATGAGATAATTATAAATCTCTCCATCATCAGGTTGTTATGTAGCTAAAATCACAAAAGATTTTGAACCAGTTAGGTGCTACAGTGATGGGTGCTATGAATAAGCCTTGAAGTAAAATGCTGACTCTGTGTTCAGCACCAGGATATGATACGGTGTATTGGAAGGGGCTTTCCCCTGACAGGACTAAAACCCAAAGTGATACCACATAGGGTGAGCATTCTCCTGTCTGCACAACCAATGAAACCAGAACCAATGAAGCCAACACTGTTGCATTGTATCCTTTGCATCTAAGTGTCTAAGCCCGGTTGAAATCTTACTGAAGTTTTTTTCCCCTTAGCTCTCTGAGAGGTAATAATGACTGAGTTCGCAATGAAGTTTTTCTTCTAAAGGAAGCAGTAAAAGGGTATCGATTTTCATTAAAAAAAATAAATAAATAGCATCACTAAAGCTCTAGTACAGACTGTGAGATTCCACTCATCTTTGAGACATTTCAGTTGAACTAGGTAGTGCATATAAAGCATCGTGGTCATCAAAGCCTTGCTGACAAGGGTAGACAGGCTAAAAATTATTCATGATGGTAGAAAGGTACACGAGCATCTGTATTCAGGGAGACAGCTGAATCATGTTTCTCATGTTTCTTAATGTTTTAAGGCTTCTTATGTTTTCATAGGCTGTTTCACATGCAACTCTGTTTTAGAAGGGGAATTGAGATATCAGCTATGTTAAATACCCTTATAGACCCACTTTGTGGAGAAACATGCAAGGCTGAGATCTTTGTATGAGTGTCACAGATCTTCTCAGGCTTGAGTCTGAGTCAGAAGATCCTACAGAAGAAGCCTTCAGTCATAAGAACAGGTTGTTACCTTTTCTGTGGGTTCTCTCCTGCAAGAGGATGGTGTTGGGTTGTGGGATAAAAGACTTATGACGTGAAGTATCCCAGAAACATGTGGGCAGAATAAGGAGATCAAATACTCTAGTCAGAGACATGAACTACTGCTCCTGTTTTTAAATTAAACTCTATTTTGAACTATTTTCCTGAGTATGGGACATTTTGCATGCATAAATGTGTATGGGGATGGCAAATGAAGATGCACCAAGAGACATAAGGGGTCAGATGCCTGGGGTGCCAGTAAGCGAAGAGGCCAGAGTCCATGCACACTGCCTGGGTACCTGCGTCAGTGTGTGATTGCTGTCAAACCTCAAGCTGGACTTGGTGGCTGGGAAGCCTGGCAGGGATCAGAGGATGTGCCAATTCTTCAGCAGCAACTGAAAGGGGCTACCTTGGGAACCCATGTATCTGGGTGTCAACAGCTAGGGAGGCGGGGGACCCAGGGGCACTTTTGGGGACAAAGAGTTTAGATGCTGCTAGTAGAGGGACATATATTGTGTATATGTAGGAATATATTTTTTCCATTAACAGTTATCATCCTGATCATCTAGAGAGGAGGAGAAGATGAAGCCTTGGTGCTGTTTGTGCTTATGAGTGTTGTGTTGTCTGTCTGTGTTGATCCATGTAGCCACTTACAGGTTCACACAGGTGTATGCATATGGTGTGTTTGTGAACTACTGGGAATACATGCTCAGCCTCACTGGCGGCTGATCTGGAAGCGACAGAGCTGCTGCAGCCACCCCTCTGTAGAGCTGCTGGGTATGACAAGGCCTAATAGATAGGCCCTTATCTGCCAGGTTTTAAACAAGTAAGGAATGCTGCTCAGGAATACTACATTTGCTTCCAGGATATAAGGAATTATGGTCTAATCGCAACAAATCCCCTTATATCTCTTCCTCTGAATGTGTCTACTGTCAGACCCTTACCTGCTGGATAATCAGTTCTCTCATGGGAACAGCAGGCAGCACTCAGCAGCTCTGTTCCAATAAGACATACACTACACAAAACAAAAAACACTGCTGCATGGCTTCTTTCCTTTGCAATAACCTGCTGCATACTGTTCCTTCTCCTTACGGTTTTTCTCCCTGAATGTTTTGGGAGGACAATTAGTTAGAAGGAGAGGCTGTTACTAGGTTGTCTTTCCTAGGCTAGCTATCAACAGTTTCAAATGACTTCCATATTCCTGAGCAACAATACTTCTCCAGGCATTGATATTTCTTCTGTTTTGTAACATGGTCAGCTTCAAGAAGGATATTTTTAGACCAGAGCAGTTTGGGGGTGTGCAAGAAGGGTGAGCTGGACATAGAGGCACATGAATTTTAAGATAGAAATAGTGTGCAAAGGAATGTTCCACCAGCTTGATAATAACTCCTCAGGTGGGGCTGACAAGCCTCACATTTGCAGGAATTAGCACTTCAGAGCCTATTGCCTGTAGTTTGCTGGCTTCTTTTCTGATTTCATATTCCTTCAAAGCACATAAAATATATCTATACACATTTTCACTCACTGAGTTACAACCTGATTTATCCCTATTTACCTCATGATCCAAGAATTGAATGATTTGTTGGTGCAGATGTATCCAAACTGATGTTTTAGGTCCTGCCATGGCTGGCCTTTGGAGCTTGTTTGGAGGACTGGACATTCCTCGTATCACCCATAGTTCTTACAGAAGAGCTTGAAAATTGAGCTATTTACTAGGAGGATAAATTCCCAGGCTTTATATTGTCATGCAATTTTTAGAGAAAATTATCCAATTTAGAATTAGATGATACTTAGTTGATAAAAGTCTCCTCACAGGCACTTTGCCATGCTCTGTTGTCAATTTTTCCTCATAAATTACTTGTTTCCAGCATTGCAAAACTCTGGAGTTTACTGTAAACATAGTTCTGCTAATAACTGTATACAAAAGTCTCTTTTTTCTCTTGTGTTTTTTTTTTTTTATTTTTATTTTTATTTTTGGGGGTTTTTTTGTGGGTTTGTTGGGTTTTTTTTGAAGAAAAAGTGTTGCAGCTGTTGATCAATTTTGTGACATGAAGGATGGTGATGTTGTGACCTGACAGGAATAATAACTGAGATTGAAGAGGAGTAGATCCAGACAAGGAAACAATACATCAGTAACACAGTGGTCAGAAAAAAAGCACAAGAGCAAAAGATGCAATTAAAGACATCAGGGAGATGTGATGAGGAGGTGGTTCTGGATTTTGAAATCTGCACTTAAGAATTGCAACCTCCCAACACCTCAGATTTCTATTGTCTTTTTCTGTCTGTCTTATATGGAACTGTTGATTTTGCTCTTTGGTTCAGCCAGTTTTTTGCTCAATATAAGATAATTTCTCTCAGACTAGATAGGAGGGGGCAGACTTTAGCTGGTGTAAATGGCTCTCACTTCATTCTTGCTGAGAAGCTACTCCAATACCCTGTTCTCTGTATATGAAGCAGAACTACTGAAACATGTCAACTGCTCAGCACTTACCACAGTGCTCTTGGTTAGACTTTCTTCATCTCCTGCTTTTGCATCGTACTGCTTTGTACCATTTTCTTGCAGTTTTGTTGGAAAGGTAACTACATCTCATTGATGGTGTACGTGCAACTTGTAGTCTTTGAGAAAAATAATAAAGAAGCAAGCTGACACTTATACTGTAAAAACCTAGAATTAATTTGGGGAAAGAATAATCTTTCAAAGCAGAAACACTATGTGGATGTCAAATTGTCAGCTCCTCACAATTGTTTTCTATACTGTCTTGGCATCAGTGCTGATATTTTTTTCCTTTGTCCTTTCCCTAGATACATTAATGCCACCACACATAACTACAAGTTCACTGTTGTTAGATGCAGCAAAAATGTATCTCCACCCCTGCAGGTGGATGTTGAAATATTATGTTGGACTGGTGAAGAGTAATTTTGCTTTTAATTTTTTTCTCCTTCTCTGCTACTGGTTGTCTCTCACACCTCAGAAAACAGTGCTGGATTCTCTTACACCAAATTGCATTGTTGAAGCTCCACTGGCTTCAGAGTGGATACTCCTGATTTACTGGCCTTCTGTAAGAGTAGAGTTGAGGCCACAGTCCTGAGTGTATTTCATGTTAACTGTCTCTGGTACAGTATCACAAAAGTGGATTTCTAATGTCTGTATATTCTAAATAATTAATCTGGAAGCCTGTATGTCCTGGCTCTAGTAATATCACCTACTGGTGTCGACCATTATTTGTGATTTATTGTTAAATTTGTTTTTCAGTCAAATAAAAAAGCATATTTTATGTGAACCCATGTCAGATGTTTCTGGGAGAACAGGGCCTTTGGTAACACTGACAGAAAAATTTAATTGTACTCCCACCCCTACATCATTTACATAACTCAGATTGATGAGATAGGAAGGAAAGTGTTTACAATGCAAGAAGATAGGAATTTGGGGATTTAAATAGGAAGAAAATCGAAATGAGCTGTCTGAGGTAATTATGGAACACATACTTCATATGTTTTCATTAGATATTGCTATTATACTGCACAAGGCAAAGGAGTTTGATTAAACTACAGCTCAGTATATAAATTTATGCATAAATTACCCAGAAATCAGTTAGTTCATTATCTTTCAGGAACTCAGCAGGGACCTGAGCAAAAGTTTAGTTCCAATGGGGTAAATAATTTGAACAAGAATAAAACCTGTGTTAGTCAGAAAGAAAAAGCAAAAGCAAGGTCCATGAGATGGAGTACAACAAGGAGTTAAACTAACTCCTGTGCAAAGCCTCAGGAAAGGAGAACAGCAGGGAGGGCAGGAAGGGCTGAGGTCCTTCTCCACCACTGGGAAATCCAGGGCACAGGTAGTGTTTGTCCACAGCTCCCGTGGGACCACAATAATGCCTGGAAAAGGAACAATTCACATCAATGACTAGAGTAGAGGCATTTCTCTCCTGCAGGCACACCTGCAGTGCAGGTGACATTTCCAAACCTTTCTGTTTGGAAGTGGTACTTCAGGCTGGTTTCACCATTTGTTTATTCCTGCAAGAGGACTCATCAAATAACAGGAGGTTAAATTGCTTTCTCATTTAACTTCCAGCCTCTGGCATAGTGAGGGGGTTTTTTTCATGTGAAGGAAATATATTCTCAGATATTCTTAGCCCTTACTGTGTACAATATACTAATTTTTAAAAATATTCCATACAGGATCTCAGGAAGGGTCATAGCTGAATTCCACCATCAGGCCACCCTCAGCCTTGAGCCAGCTTTTGACTGCTGCATGTTCCTGGGAAGGAACCACTGGATAAGATGAGGCTGCCAGGAAATCTGTGGCAAATAGTCAAAGCATAATCTCCACAGACCCTTCAAACAATAAAATTTGAGATAAATATTACTTAGCATATTTTCAGTTAGTTGTTATTCTTCAAGCCAGACTCTACCATTTAACAAAATGAGTGTTCACAAGAATGTAATATCAGCTACTCGATGAGAGAAGCCATCAAAAAACACTCTGCATTAACCTTTCATATAATTGTAGCGCATCTTCTCCAGGTCTGTACCTCATTAGGCTGATAGAAACCGTAGTTCTCTCCACTACATACAAGCTCTTTCTTGCCTTTGTTGAAGCAGTCAGGGTTAAATTTCTTCATCTTCTGCTTACATAAAGTGATGCTGTATGTTGCTAATGAGGATACAGGATTAATACCTATGTTCAGGTATTATTTTGAATGAAATGACTTTCAAAGATCTCCAAGTCTGTCTATAGTTTTCTACATTTTTAAAAAGCTGCAACAAACACTGTCAAAGGGCTTAATGTTTAACTTACAGCTCTCTTTTAGCTTTTCTCCCCGATCTCCTATTCTTGCTGAGGACGCTTGTTCCCTTTTAGTCCTTCAGCTGTTTAAATTTCTTTACAATCAATTACAAGACACTGATCTGTCTGTCTCACTCACTGTCTGTGGTATATCAGCACCAGCTTCAACTGTAATCCACTCTGTCTTGTTATTGAGTGCTTCTCCAAGCCTGGTATCACCAAATGCCACTGCCTTACTAAACAATGTTTTAATAAATAAACAAAACAAACCTTGGCCCTAATAATAAAGCTTCCAACTTTCCCATTATCTTTCTATATTCCCTGAGAGTATAATCTATTACACCAAGCATTTTTTGGGGAACTGTGTTACAAACTGTTCTTTTTCCACCACTCCTGTCAGCAGATGCATGTGATAAGCTTGTTAACTCTTTCAGAATTTTGACTGGAATTTCATAGATTTGTACATTTTCACACCAGAAGGGACCTTGACACTCAGCATGTCCTAACTACAGAGTCTTACCCAACCATTCCTAGGTTGCCCACAGCTCCCATGGGACCACAATAATGCCTGGAAAAGGAACAATTCACAACTATGGCTAGAGAAGAGACGATTCTTCTTGTGCTTAGGAAGACTTTCAGTCTTGAATTCAGGTGATAAGTGTTGTCCATAACCACTGGTCATTTATTTTTGTTGGTTAATTAATACTGCTGTGAAAAATAGACACTTTTGAGTTTGCTCTTGAATATAATTGATGTCAGCGTCCAGACACTGCATCCTGTTCCTGTGTGCAAGATTAAACAACTTAATGCCCTCAGAAATCGTTCCTTGCAGAGTATGAAAAGTTCATTTCAGCTACTAAACAGGCTGCTCACTCTCTCCCTCACTCCAATGAATGTCCTCTGCTTTTTATGGCGTCCTTATGCCAGCAATCTAAGCTGTCTCCAATCTTCTACAGTCCCCTGTAAGTGCAGGTGAAGTAAGTAGAAACAGCATATCCCAGTTATACTCTTCCCCCTACTAACTACGTAGGTAAATTAATATCCATAACCCTACTTTCTACTTCTCTGTTCATTCATGAATGGTTCTTTTTAGGCCTTTTGGGTATGACATCCTGCTGGGATGCTTGCAGTTTGCTGCCTTTACTGAGTCTGTGATGCTTGCTGTAACTGAAACAAGAACTGTCACTATAGCTTTCTTGTGCAAGTTTTCCCCAATATTTTCTTTGACAGCACTTTCATCCAATGTTATCTTCACCTGATTGCTTTTTCTAGTGTTGTTTTGAATAAAAGGAATGGTTTCTTGCTGTCAGATGAAATCCCTTCTTAAAAGTACAGGCATTGAATATGATACCTGCTATTTTAATTTTTTTTTTTCCTTCATATTTTAAAGAGCTTTTTAATGCAGTACATTTGCTAATATATCTGCATTTATCTTTCTGCTGTTTTTTCTGAGTAGGGCATAGGTGTTTGATATGAACAATTAATTTAAGCCTTCTCATGTCCTTTTTCATTGATTTCATCTTGGACATAGCTTTGATTTATCATGGTATGTTTTCTTCTCATGGAGAAAAAGTATCTGATTATTTCTCCATGATAGACTGTGAACATAGGAATAAATAAATAATTTTATTTTTTTTACTGTGTCAGCCCTCCCAACAATATTTTACGGCTTCTATCTCTCATTCCATCTCTTATGCCATCTCTTGTTCCTTTATGTATATGGAATATATCTGCCCATTTATCTTATGCCTCTTCACACCTCTTTCCATTCTTCACCTTTCCTTTACTTTTATTTTTTCTACAGTCTCACAAACATTTCCATAACATTCCTACTCCTCTTCTGTCTTCATATTTTGTACCCAGTGCTAACCTTTACCTTATTCCTGATTACTTTTTTGTACTTATGTTCGTTGCAGAGTGTATGAATTGTTACAAGCTCTGAGGTTGCCTGCTCCAATGGTGTTAAATGCTGTGGATATACTGATGCACCTATCAATAAGGAACCTCTGATTATCTGCCATTTTTCTCCCCAAATCCATTTCCCTGCCATTAATAATTTCTCAAATCTCAGCAGGCTGACTCCTCTGCCCAAGCTGTCTACAGAAGAGTCATGCCTTGTCATCTTTGTCTTTTATTCCTGTGCTAAAAAGGTTATTTTGGTCAAGGGAACAAACTCTGCCTGAAACTATGAGTGAAAAAAGGGCAGCTGAAACTAGGAGAAGAAGTACAAGATCTCCCTGTTGTCCCCTTTTACCTCGAGAGCATTATCTTCTTGAAAATGAGGGTGATAGCAGCAATACAGTTCTGGTGCTGAAGACTCCTGAGGAGGCGAGGAATGTGCTAAAGACACCTTGGAGACAATCACTGCTAAACCTACCAACCATCATCAAAGGCTCTGGGTCTTCATTCTTCTTTTCTTCTTCCTTCTAAAAGTTCCTACCTTCTCTAAACATACAAAATGTCTGTCAGGAAATGAGACTAGAAATCTGCTAGAAATAATGAAAAAACCCTTCCATTGCGTTGGATGAGGCCAAAATTTCTCTCCAAGTAGCAAAGTGGATCAAGCTCTTCAACAGCAACACAGCCCTGCCTGTGAGGATGCAAGGCAGCTACTAGCATAGAAACAATGCATCTACATGATGCAGTGGACACTGTTGTAGTACCTTCAAAGCACTGCCCACACCAGCTCTAAGGAGTGCTGCTCCCAACCTAACAAAGTATGAAGGACTGCTTCTCATTGGGATAACAGCATTAAGTTCACATCTCCAAGGACTGATGTGGACCTGTTGGATCAGCCAGAAATCTCTCTATGACTCACTTTTGCTAATAGTGGTGTTTGGGAGACTCATATGAACTACAATGGAATCAGGAGCACAAGCACATGTGACTGAATTTCTGTGATTTAGTTCTGTCCCTAATTAGCATCAGAGTGGGTTGGAGACAAATTAATTGGGATTTTTTTCCACTGTGAAAAGACAACATCCATGTTATGCTTAGACTTTTATGACATTGGGTCCCAGCTAGACTATTTTCTGGGTGTTTGCCTCATCCCAGCTGTTTGTCCTTCTTACCCCCATTTCTATCCATGTACACAGCTGCTGTTGCACTGTGCATTATACAAGCACCATTTGTCCCAGTACCTCATTGTGGGATGTAGATACACATGAAAAACAATACGAGACTTCTTACACACATAAGATTATTTCTTCTGTATTTCTCATTAATAACAGCTTGCAAGTCCCTTTGTACTTTCTGATTATAATCTGACCTGCACCGTTCAGACTTTGTAGATTAATTAATTTTTCTGAGTTACTTTTCCCTTAAACTTTGTAGGCATGTATATTCATGAAAAGAACAGAGGGAAAAAAATCTCAGAAATTACCACAAGAAAAAGCCCTGCTAAAAGCAATAAGTTTGGTGACAGATGGTAGAATCAGTTGAAAATCGAGTACCATATTTACTAAGTCTAACCCATTTAGTAAGCCAGAAAAGTGTTATCTAATTCTATCCCCTGTGTGTTTGTGTTTTGGAATAAACAGATGCCTAATGAGGAATGTGTCTACTATGGATTTTGAAGAACCTGGATGGATCCTGGTTGTGATTCAATACTTGATTTTGATGAAGATGATAATGCTCACAGAAGAACCTATTGTTTTGGCTTTCAAAATCACAAATATTCCAACACTAGCTGACCAACAAAAAGTAGTTTAAAAGAAGGTGCCAGAACAGGGCACAAATCAGAAAAAAACAGAAGTGTTGAATGACTTAACCTGCATTTTACATTTCCTGGCCTATTTATAAAACACTCAAAAATGCAGCAAATGAAAGGGCAAACATGCTTGAATCACTTGCAGGCTTGACAGCTACCACAATCAATTTCTGTAAGCTTTTCACTGAGTTTTATAAAATAATAGAGACTGGCTTAGAAAGACATATGCTTGTGTACTCTATGACAGATCTGGGTGATAAGCAAAAATTGAATAAACAGAGAAGGGTAATCTGAGCAATGAAGGCTTGAGGGAATATAAGCCTTTCGCAGGCCATGCTTGGCTAACAAGGCTATTGCACATGCAATGCCTGTAAAGTGAGGTTCCTCAAAGGCACTGTCCTAACACTGCCTAGATGGCTTCTAAATTCTCACCCTTAGTAGGAGCCATCAAGAAGTTTATTCAATAGATGCAAGATCTGTTATTTTCTACAGTATTTAAAAACACAGTGGTCAGTGATAAATTTTAATAAACTGATATCTACACATTCCCACTTGTTGAAGTTGTTCAAATGTTACTAAAGGCATTTTTATGAATTTGTATTCTATTTTCAGTGATATGAAACTGGTCAGCAGTGAAAGATTTTAATTCTGGAATTATAAAATATGTTCTTCAAAATTCTACTAAGAATCAATCATTGAAGCGGTGATCCGAATACCAGAAGGCACAGCCCGATGTCCAGCATATGTTGTCTATCTGTTCTGCAAGCAAAAGTGAGCAATTTCTGTTCTCTTTCTATATTGCCCTGTCCACTCTGGAGGTACACATGGAAATATGCATCTAAACTCACATACGAATTATTTTAATATGACCAATATTCTAATTTTGTTGAAGGAATATCTAAGACACAGGTCAAGTCAGCACATCATTGTTTTATTAGTGCTAGAAATATCAACTTGCCCATCAAAGGAAAGCAGACACTGGTAGTGGTGATAGTGTTTTAATTCATGGAGATATATGTGACTCTTAAATACTAATAGCAAGAATTGCATTTCACCTTTTATCTAGGTAGCATGTGAAGATGGTTTTCTGTTTACATTTTAGTGAAAGAAAATTTTGATGGAGGGCCTGAGGAAAAAGTGCCAGCACTGTGATTTTCTTCCAAAGGATTTCTGTACAGCCAGAACTGACAAAATGCTTGTGGGTGAGATTATACTATGCCATTGCTTGAAAAATGCAGTATAGGTATAAATTTGTTTGTTTCTTTATGTGAATGAAGGGGGGAAATAGGAAAAGACTGTGGGTGCTGGTTTTCAAGTTTCAAGTTTTACTTTGCCCTTTCTTGGCTCTACGTTGTCGCATTTCCTAGGCATTAAAACAGAGACTCAGGGGCCTTGCTAGGCATAATGGTATAAAGTTTCCAGTGCAGTAAGCCTGTAACACTCTGTATGCTCCAGAAAGTTTGCATTCAGCCTTTTAATAAGTGAAGACGCAACATAATGCTCCTGATAATTTTCAGCATGGACAGATGGTATATGAACAGCCTGGTGGGAGGAGAACCAGCCCAGCTTAGGGTAACAATGTTCAACTAGCTATCAGGGAGGAAACAGACTTCCTTTGCCAATGCCCAGTGCCAAGGAGCTTGTTTTATCTCCTGCTCACCACACTGATCATGCTTTGCTTTCTTCTGTTTTATAGGCATTGGCTTTATACAGAAAGTACAGTTTCTTTCTACTGCCAAAATGAAACAGTATTTTAGATTATAACTAGGCTAGGAGTCATTTACAATTAATTCTGCTCCAAAATTCCTGTAGCTGGAAATGCAGATTACACTAATTTGCTGTGAGCTGTTAGAAGAAGAAGTAGAAAAAAGAAAGAAGAAGAAGAAGAAGCAGAAGAAGAAGAAGAAGCAGAAGAAGAAGAAGAAGCAGAAGAAGAAGAAGAAGCAGAAGAAGAAGAAGAAGCAGAAGAAGAAGAAGAAGCAGAAGAAGAAGAAGAAGCAGAAGAAGAAGAAGAAGAAGAAAAGAAAGAAGAAAAAGGAAAAAAAAGAAAAAAGAAAAAGAGGAGAAAGAAGAAGCCTTTTGCCGCTGCTAATTCACAGTGAATTTTCTGACTTCTGTGCTAAAGCTGGAGATGACTGGGACAGCAACTCTAGCAATGAAGCAGGCCATGTTAGCAGGAATAAGGATGGGTTCAGTGCCATTACAGGAAGTTTCCCTGCGTGATCACATCCAAATGATATTTTGCAGATGCTGTGTATGTGGGTCTCTCAGTGCTACTCCCTTTGCAAGAGAATTCAGTAGCAGTGGCAGCAGGGAGAATCACGCTGGAGACAGACAGCATGCCATGATGGCTAAGTATATAATTTTTGCAACTCTGCTTCTGAAAATGCTACTTGCCCCCTTTCAGTTAGCCCAGTCTGTCAAAACCTAAGTTCTTTATAATCCTAAGAAGAAAGGGCTAGGAATATATTTCTTCACCGTAATCTAGTCTCTACAGGAACGTGCTAATTGCAATAGGGCAAAGAATTTCTCCAGACTTGGAGTTTTGAGCATGGTTAGAAAAATCCTACCATGTTCTACCTCTGGACAGATGCTTCAACTAAGACAAGCTGTGAGTAGTTAATAGGTCAAGGAGATTGCTAGTGATGAGAATATGTGCATTTACTCCTAATTCTGGGTCTTGAGGGCTAGCAGAGACAAGTGTCTTCCATAAGCAATAAATTAATTTTGAAAAGGAAATTAGAGAAAAAATGGCATTGCTTTTTCTTTGGGCTTTGACTCCTGTAAAAAAAAAAAAAAAAAAGGAAAAAAAATACAGTATCTCCCTCACTGCAACTGTCTTTAAAATATCTGACCAGTTGTTTAATTTTCTTGCCTATGTTCTTTTTTGTGTTTGTGGGATTTTTTTTTTATTGCTCCTGAATTCAGGACTACCAAAGACAGCATTAAACAGTTACTGTAAATATCTCTCCACTGTTTTCATCTCAGAGTGGACAGGAGTTTTTTTATTTCATACATTATTGACCACAAGATAGAATGATGATTCCACAAAGTGAGCAGAAGCTTTAAAAAGTTAATGAGGAGGGACGGCAAAGGATTGTAGTTCTTGTTGTTGTTGTTACTTTTTAATGTTCTGTAGCATTTAGGACTGGCCAGCTGGGCAGACTGGATACTGACTGCAACTGCTGTAATTTTTGTTGCACTCTGCTGCTGATAAAAGATGTTATCCTTGATGGGTTCTGCCCTTTTGCAGTGATACCTGATGCAGATAAGATGCTGCACCTGCACCACACCTCCCCAGCAAATAGGAAACACCCACATAGGCACCCACAAAGCATGAGGAACTGACACGTAACATCCGAAGATAAGCACTAATTTCAGCAAGAAGAACAGAAAATGTAATATATTTTTGATTTCCTAAGGAGTCAAGTATCTACTTTCCCTAAAGACATCCAGTGAATAAGCTTAGTATGTCCTCTGGCTAACATCTGTAGCAAACTTACCTCAAAGACACAAATACTATGAGAGTTATTACAGTGGTACCTTTGGATATATTATTTTTACATGGAGCTACCATCTGTTTCATACTGCAGCACGCGTCTGGGCATTCCAACAGCAGTTGCAAACACCTCTGTCAGGACTCTTGGAAACATATGGGGCCAATTGGTATGTTTCTGGGCAATATTGTGGGGCTAAGAATATGCTGGAAAATTCTGGGCTGTATCTTCTCTTACACTGGTGTTATTTTTATATAGCTCCATAGACTTCAATGGAACAAGTCCATATTTATACAAACATGATGTCAGGGCCTCATCAAAGATTATTTAAGTCTCAAATATTTTAATCTACAATGAAAATAATGGAGAAATTAATTTCCATGAAGGGCCTAGTCTTTGTGAAACATTGGGCCCTTTAACTCTCTAGATGAGAAATACTGAAAGCATAGAATTTTTATGGCAGTTTGATGCCCTGGAATTTTTTTCTATTAAGAAATACAAACCTCAAAAGGACTTCCACTTCTCCCATGTAACAAAAAATCCAAACACTTCCTAGTTTTATACCTTTAGGTGATAGAAATCGTGATATCTTCATTTACTTGAAAGGGACTTGAATATTTTTTCACTAGTCAAAGAACAGGCCTGATTGACTTAAACTGCTACAAGAGAGATGTCACTTAAATATCAGTATATATTTAACATTAACTCTGAAAGTAAGACCGTGAAATACTGGGACAGGTTGCCTAGAGAAAATTTGGCATCTCTGTTACCAAAAGTCCTCAAGAGTAGGTCTGGCAAAGATCTGTTGTGGAGGGCACAAACAGTGCTACGGGGTGGTAATGTGGGGGAAGGGTGGGGCGACCCCTCAAGAACCCAATAGTAAAAACCCTTTTGGGGATGCTGCTGGGAGCAGTGCAGTGGCTGGGCACAGGTGCCAGGTCACCCACTCTGTAAAGGGAGTTTGGCTGTTCACTTATTTCCTGTAAGGGTAGTGTACTGGGTTTGTGTGGCAAGGTCTTGGTAGCAAGGTGGCCACAGGGGTGGCTTCTGTGAGAAGCTGCCGAAAGCTTTTCCTACAGCTGACAGAGCCAATGCCAGCTGGCTCCAAGGTGGACCTGCCACAGGCTAAGGCCGAGCCTATCAGTGATGACAGTAGCACTCCAGAAATAACACATTTAATCAGGGAACAAAAAAGGTACTGTAGAAGGCCAGCAGCATCCAGAACAGAGGAGTGAACACATGTGGGAGCCACAGCTCTGCATACACCAGTGTGGAAGGTGGGGGAGGAGCTGCTCCAGGGGCCAGAGCTGAGATTCTTCTGCAGCCTATGGAGAAGACCATGGTGAGGCAGGCTGTGCCCTTCCAGCACATGCAAATCTATGGTGGAGCAAAGATCCACCTGTAGCCCCTGAAGGACTTCAAGCCAGAGCAGATGGGTGCCTGAAGGAGACTGTAACCCCATGAGAAGCCCACAGTGGAACATGATCCCGGCAGGACCTGTTCATCTGAGGAGGGGAAATGATAAAGCAGTTTTGGTGGACAGCTGGTATCCAGTTAGAGTCAACCCAGAACAGAAAGGTTGAACATGATAGATTTTTTGCTTCTTGCCTTTTCTAGACCTTTAAGCTAAGCCACCTCCTGAGAGTGCCTGGAAGCTGCTGATGCAGGAAACCCAGAAGCCAAGATCAGAGGGAAACATTGTTGAAGAAAGGAGATCAACATGCCATATGATACGGGTGGAATAATATCCTACCCCTTCCACTGTGTGCCCTGTGTCTTGTCAACTTGGTGGGCAAATTCAGCAAGCAGTAATTA
The DNA here is from genome assembly GCA_013399895.1 of Serilophus lunatus. NCBI lineage: Eukaryota > Metazoa > Chordata > Aves > Passeriformes > Eurylaimidae > Serilophus > Serilophus lunatus. The sequence goes on from VXBA01000005.1 coordinate 119,716, forward strand.
TCTTTTACTGAAAAGGTGTGGAGTATTTAGCAGAAGGAGGTTCACTTGCCATTAAAAGCTCCTCAGAAAACTACTGAAAATAATGCTTCTTTTCATTCCACATGCATGTATCTACATTTCTTATGCTCAACAAATTGTTATATCAGAACTGTCATTGTCCTTTTCCATACTGGTCTTCCTTTAAAACCCTCTGCCAACTACTAACATGGACATAAAGAACAGTGCCCTGTTTCTGAACACTATATCAGTGCAAAATGTTAGAAGCTAAAACTTGAGGTTTGTGCTACTTAGTAGGTCAGACCTGCAAAACTATAGACACAATTACACACACTCAAACACTCAAACATATATACATTATTTATTTTCATATATACATACATATGTACATATGACTCTTAGGAGTCCAAAATAATTTTTAGAGTTCACCCAGAATTTCTAAGTTCATATCTGCTGGTCACATGTCAGTGATGTAGACCTAGCCAATGATTCTTTTTTAAAATGTTTCTGTCTCACATATCTTTTCAAATTAGTTGTTTTTATGTGTTTTCTTTATTTTTTTATTCCATCTTACAAATTATTGTTGCTTAGAAGAGTTTCCTCCACAACCCTTCCAACTGTGTCCCAAATTGTGGGAGGGTATCAAAGTAATGATGTTCATTGCTGTTTGACTTTGAATCACTGGCAAATGTTTTATGGAAGTCATTTTCTTCCACACAATTAGATTCTAAGGACACAGAGACTAGGCTTTTTTTTTTTTTTTTTTTAATTCAAAGGTCTCCGTAAGCAAAACATAATGTATTCTGCCCAAACTGTGAGAACAGAGCAATACAGAATAATTTACTTCACTAATGCCAAATTAAAATTCATAACACAATACTTTAATTACCATCTGAATCCAATTCTCAAAGAAGTTTGCCCTAATTGCATTGTTGATATGCATGGATGCAAATAAGATGTTGACTGTTTCCCTTGTAGCAAATGACTCTGTTTCTAATATGCAGACATCTAACAACATGGGGCCAAATTCATCCCTGGGTAAAAAGCCATTAGAGTCAGCAGAGTTATACCAGGGGTGAATCAACCACTCCTCTCAGGAAAGCCGGTGTAGTTATTAACCACTAAAAATCACCCCTCCAGTGCCCATGGACAAACTTGCTGTTCTCATTATCCCTAAGCAAGATAGTGAAAAGCTCCCAGGATCCTCCCCCAGCAGGCTGGGAAGATAAAGTGTGACACAGGCATATGTGGAACAATGTTTACCAGGAGGTAGTGAGGACAGATAAGCCCAGAAGTTTTCGGTTTTGTGACAACACTGAATATGGAACCTGTTCTTAGCCCACAAGCACAGGTATTTCAGAGGAAGAGAGAGAGGATATTGTATTGGAAGTGTGGAAAATGAAATAAAATTAATTAAAGAAGGGAGAGAATAGCATGGGCATTATTGGGGCATTTTTGTAACTGCTGCATACTTCTCTCAGATGAGCTTAAGGGGAGGGACTTTGAAACATTCTCCTAATTCCAGAAATAAAATAGGTTAAAAGTCCTTTTCAGATAAATATCTGGGCAAAAAGTAGTTGTCATGTTTTTGTTGTTGTTGAAAAAATCCCACCAAACCTCTTAGCTTTCTTAAGACTGTGGTTTTGCTTGACTTTATTTCTATTTCATTTGAATGCATTTCTACTATATATGCACTAAATAAATTATTTTCTCAAGTAAAAGCCACCCATTCTCCTCATAGTCAGTTAATAAGCAATAAATAGCAATATATGTGCCTGGTGTAGCCCCAGGGATGGATACAGAAGGCACCAGTGCTGCCTCACAGTCAGGGAAGGAGTTGGGAGAATACCAAGGGATCAGTTTGCTGAATGTGTTTTATTTCATTTTTGCCAGCTACATAGGATGAGTAGAAGCCCTCCCACTCACTTTCATTAGAGGGCCTGGTCTAAGAGAAATAATATTCATAGTGCGTATGTTCAGTTACCTGATTAAGCCATGTTTTCTTAAAGAAGATCTGTGAAAAGTGAGGAAATGGGTTGCCCTTTCTTTTTTTATGGTATTTTAAAAAAAGGTCTGAAATATTTGCTTTTTTAAAATTACCTAAGAAACTCAGCTGTTTCCAATGTAAAAGTCTGTGTACAACAACAAATTATTGGAGATAAAAATACTGATATAAATAAAACTCCACCAAAAGGACAACTGCTATTGTTCAGATGCCTGGGTCTAGTTAATATCCGTGTATATCAAGGGTCCAAATAGGGTAATTAAAACTCTCCTAAGTGCACCACAGATCCTCTGCAGTTGTGGTACCTGGACAGTCTGAAGGAAGGGAACTACTTCCTGCAGTGGTCAAAGCCCAGCTGCTAGAATAGATCTCTGCATGTCTTAGGACATCGTGGCTTTGGTTTGGCCACATAGCCAGGGTGGGAGCTAGGTGAGGCTGCAGTGGCTGTTTCAATCGTGGGTCCTCTGGGAACCCTGTCCTAGTGATGGTGGCCCTTAATGGGCCATGCAAAAAGGTAATGGTGACAGGAGGAGGGCTCAGATGAGTGACACAAAGGCAAAAAACCCAGTGTGGGTAGCATTGAGCCAGAAATCTAAAAAATTAATAAAAAGATGCAAATACAAGAAAAAAATCTGTTTTTAGCAAAGCTAAGGATGCTGGAGGAACCATTTTTAAGTGGCTGGTGTCATGTTATCCTTGTTAATGAATTGTTAATGAATGTAAAGACTAATTTAAAAGCAGATTTAAATCTGTAATATTGCAGGATTGTGATCACTAGGCCTCACCACTGTGTATTTATGGACAGCAGGTCTCTACTCAGAACCACTGCTCACCACTGCAGTTCTCATGTGTAGAGGCTGTGTGTTTAATTGACAATACAGAGAAATTTTACAGAAAATTTGTCTAATATTGCATTCGAAAATGAGCCCTCTGACAGAGCAACTGCAAAGGTCTCAGAGGTCTTAAGAAGTCATATATGGAGAAATTGTCATGTTATGAGAAATTTTGAGTCATCCTGTGCTGTTCAGAGCGTTCATAAATAATCTGCATGTAAGTAGAAAACTTATACAAACACAAATTAGTTGTAATCTCTATGTGCATTTATTTGAAGTTCAGTGCTCATTTTATACTTATCAAATGATAAACTGTTAGCTGTTCTTGCTTCTATTCAGTCTTTCATCACTATTGCATCCCCTAATGTTAAAACCGCCACACTCTTCAGGAAGGAATCTGGGATCTCCATGTTGAAAGAAGAAAAAAAGTAAGGGATAAAAATTTATCACTGGAATAAACTGAAAATTGTGAATTTTCCATGTCTTGACATATTTTTAGTCATTACCACTGTTCAGGAAAGCATCTGAGCAAAACAACTCCCTGCCGTGATTCCAAGTAAACTACTGCAGTCAGAATAGGAGCAACTGGATGTGGGGCAGGGGAAGCAAAGGGAGGTTAGACAAGGGGACCATCCAGCTTTCAGCAGAGCCTATGGCAGAGATAAATGCAACAGAGGTTACTTCTTCCCTTTAGGTAAGGTGTGGGCCTACAGAGGAAGGACATAAAGAGGGGACAAGTATGCTGTGACTATCATCAACATGGATAGATGCAATGCGTGTAGATGCAACTGGAGAGCCTCTCAACTTTTATGCCGCTGGATCTGTCTCCACTAACCCAGCTGAGAAAGGAACAAGAGTCCATAACAAGGAAGACAGGAGGGTGTTCCTGTAATCTATGCAGAAACAGCTGGATTAAAATGGGGAGCATGGCTCCTTAGCCTCTAAATACATGTTGGGGAAAAGGAACTACTTTCTACTTTGAGCTTCCTCAGCTGTAAGAAGAGAGTTACATTTGAAAAGATCCTGGCTGTGGAAAATCGTGCTGCCTGTAAAGGCAAGGAGTCTTAGACATAGGCAAAGAGGAGGCAAGAGGAGACTCATAGAGGACTAGTACTAAAATAAAATTTCAGACAGTGAGCATGAATTTTGTTCAGAGTAGGGTCTATAATACACTCCCACAGGAACTGCCCACATGTGTTGGGGATGGGGGAACCACACGATCCAAAGAGAAGTACAGCTAGCATTCAGCAAACACTGTGTCATGTTTTCTTCATTTTAAGTTTAAATTAGTTTGTCTCACTTCTTTTGATGTGTGATTGTGGCTGTCAAAGCAATCCCAGTGGTAAAGCTCACCTTGTGGTCCAACATGCTGTGTGCCTCTGAAACTATCTCAAAGCTGACTTCAGGAGAAAGATCAAAGATGTCCTTGCTTGAACTGAAGCAGGAGTGCTGTATTAGAACTCTTGTGAGTTGGAGTCTGTAAAATTTACCACTCACCTTAAGCAGGTGTTGTCAATGGTAAATATTTGGTTTAGAAGTAGCTTTGTCCCTAAGATCATTAGTACAGTCTCTTCCTAGCTTTGTCTCTAGAATATCAAAATATCCTTCAGAGGGCAACTCCTGGCAACTAAGCAACACTCAGCCGCTCACTTGCACAGTCTCCTCAGCAGGATGCGGGACAGAATTAGAAGAGTAAAAGTGAGAAAACTTGTGGGTTGAGACAAAGGTAGTAAAGTAAAAGCCCCATGCACAAGCAAAGCAAAAGAACGAATTAATTCATCACTTCCCATGGGCAGGAAGGTGTTCAGCCTGCTAGGAAAACAGGGCTCCATCATGCCTTATGGCTACTTGGGAAGACAAACACCATAATTTCAAATATCCTCTGCTTCTTTCTTCTTCCCCCAGCTTTATATACTGAGCATGACACCGTATATTATGGAAAATCCTTTTGGTCATTTGGGGTCACCTGTCCCAGTTGTGTCCCCTTCCAACCCCTGGTGCACTCCAGCCTTCTTGTTTCTGGGATGATGTAAGCAGCAGAAAATGCCTTGACTCTGTATAAGCCCTGGCCAGCGATAGCTAAAACATCCCTCTGTTAAAAACACTGTTTCCAGCACAAATCAAAACCACAGCCCCATGCTTGCTGCTATGAAGAAAATCAACCCTATCCCAGTCAAAATCAGCACATAGGCAAAGTAAACGGTGTTATATAAATAAATTATAGTTAGGAGAAAAATATCATCAAAGGCTTTGTTTCAGACTAGTGTGAAAACATGTCACAAGCATCCCCATCAACATTTGTCACACAGGAACAAGAACAAGTTATGAGGTCTGAGACAGGGAATACAAATTGCTACATCCACCAGCAAATTCTCTGACTTTAAACCATTCCTGGCTATTAAATTATCTAAAAGCTGGTGGAAAAATCAAAGACTTTGGGATGCCAAGAGTAGGGCACCTTAATATTTGTTTAAACTTGTACTGGTAATGTTGCATATAATTCTTCAAGAAATATAATTTAATGTTTTCAAATTCATCTTTTTTTGCTTAAGTGGAAGAACACTCACTAAATTTCTAGCATAATACTGTCTTGTGTGATAGCTCATAAGCTTTAAATCACAAGGTCTTCAAAATGAAAGAACTTAGAACTGTCAGATATCTGATTTCACCTATGGAATGAATTAATTTTTCTGTTCTCTTGTTTATTCTGTGAAATTTAGACAGTCAACTTCACTGTGATTGCAAATTATTTTCATGTTTTGATTTTATCAAAGCCAGAAATATCTGTTTTCCTTACTGAGCTTTTCTTAAACTGCTAAACCCTAAACACACAATAGCTAGGGAGCCAGCCTTGCATTAACATCACTTACTTAATATTGTGTCTGATATATCTTTTTAGGCCTGGAACCCTCATACGCTTTTACTTGATTATGTATAGTTTTCTCTTGAATAAGAAACAATCACATGAGATGTTTTGACAGAATTGGGCACCTGGTTCCTTAGATTATAATTTAGCTCTTCAGTCTGTCAGTGGAGGAGAAAGAAGTATCTTCTGCCACTCCAGAGGCTATGTCACATAGATAATAGCCCATTACAGCTACCAGTAAAATAACAGCTCGGTGAAAAGAGATCTATGTTACGGAGCTAACCCCAGCTGACAGAGCATAGAGGAGCTGCCATTTGGGTGGAGAGTGATGGGGAAAGGAGAATGTTCCATTTCTCCCTTTTAGAGGAAACAAGAAATTCCAGCCAAAGAAACCTACCCAAATTCTCACTGCCAACAAAGACAAATAAACTCACGTTTTGGCCAGCTCTGTGGGGCTGTTATTGTAGTGGAACCTTATAATTACGATACATATTATGCCATTTTCCCTAAATTATGGTTATATTTTGGCTTGAGGCCCATAGACCTCTAGATTTAGCTGAAGACTATAATATAAGGTTGCTGTGGGGTTTTTGTGTGTGTGTGTGTGTGTATGTGTTTTTGTTTTTCCTCAAGCAAGAGATTTCCTTTCTTTTAATGGATACCGTTGTGTTCTTATAAAAAAGTCTGCATGGATGTGCTGTGATTTGCCTCCCACTGCATGCCCCAGCAATGAATCAGGCCATAGACATTTGGGATCACAAAGGCAGGTAGGAGGTATACTGCTACACAGTAAATGGCACAGAAACTGGTGTAGGGCATTAAAATCAAATGGGAAAAGTGTTGTTTTAGATTTTCCTAAGGGGAGCTCTTTGACCCTGCTAATTGATAATAATAAAGTGTGAGAGAAAGCAGACATTTGTTGTTGTAAAACATACCTCTGCAAAGAAAGCTGAGGAAAAAAAAGGTTAAGTTTCAAAGCAACTGTTTATGTCTATATTTGCAATGAGTTTGGTGTGCAGTGAAACCAACAAGTGCACCATAGCATTTGTGATTTATTGCAGCATCATGAGGCAAGTTTAAGTTGATAGAAGACAAATACTGCAGACCACATCAATCAGAGAGTTCTTTGGAGACAGAAGAATTTTTTTTCAGAGAGCTAATTGAGTTATTGGGAGATGTTGGCTCCTCATGAGTGGTGTTCCAAAATTCACTGTGGACCTATGGCAGAAGCTGTTTTTGCAGATGGCTACTGGCACTGGTCTGTTCAGAGCCAAGGCAATGCAAGATATGTGTCACAAGGTATTCTGAGTCAACAGCTCTGCAGAGACAAAAATAAGCATCACATGCTTACAGAATTTCTGCTTGTGAGAGCAGCCAGTCTAAAAAGTGGACTGTGTATTGAAACGCTGGTAGATCAATACATACAATATTCAGCCATAATTGCCTTGTATGGTGGTACAAGACAGCAACACTTTCAGCAGTTCCAATGTTGTGGGTGTGTGACGTTTGTTTAGCAGGTTCTAATAGACTTTATGTTTACCAGCATAAGAGCTTTTTGAGGAGGTCATACATGTGGTGAGTGACCTGAGCTTTACTGTTTGGAGGCCGATTACTACTCTGATTTGCTTTAAGTCAGTTTGAAGCATCTACAACTGCTGAACAAGGCTTTGGGATGCACATCTGACATAGGACAGTTTGCCATGAACATGTTGCACATAGTCAGAATCTTCCTATATATTTTTAAATTTTAAATTTAAAGGTTTGATACCTGACACTGTGCAAGGCTGTAAAGTATGTGCTAAGAAATAACTAAAGCAAGTACTGCAGATGTGTTTGCAAATGAAAATCATTGAATCATCTCAGGCTTGTTACTAATTGGAATTATGAGAAGGGCATCCTGCTTCATTTTCACTGGGAGATAGACAAGAGAATACCAACAAGTCAGGAAAATTCACTCCATTCTAAATTACTGATAAATTAGCCCACTGGCAGTATGTCTTCAAACTAATGCACCCTCCTATTGTGACTCAGTCCGGGGGAGGCTTGCAGAGAAGCGTGAGCTGACCTCATCAGATATGTTATAGATTTCAAGTTTCAGGCTGCATCCAGTTGCTCTGAAGAAAGGTCATAATTAACTTCTTTCTTGAAGGTAAAATGAATGTGACTGAAAAGACTGAAATGCTGGGTAGGATAGACGCCGTTACAAAAAACCAAAACATCTTTTGTGGATGCCTGTTACCGTGTCATCTTGGAGGTTCTTGTCTTGCCAGGCAGCATCATGATGCCTTTGTGGGAGAGGAGACACTGGGAAATCACAGAGGAAACCAAGATCTGCCTAGCAGATCTGCAAATGGCAGGTTACATGGTTTCAATATATGCCTTGTCAGATGAAAAAAGCGCTTGTTTGCCAATGGAGTGATGCTAAGGCAATTCCACAGTTTAATTTCTCACCCTCCCTGTGGAAGATGGAGACCAATCCTCCTGTGGTTAATTAAGGGGCCATGATTTGCCATGACTGCCTTTGCAGTGAGTCCATGCAAGAGGCCAAGGGTGCCCTCTCCTTCACCTTGCAAGCTGCAGGGAGCAGTGCATGGTGGAAATTTCTCCCAGGAGCCTCTACAGCCACTCTGTTCCTTCTTGTTGCTTTTTGACACAAGTTGCTTTTAACAAGGCAAACACTGTTAGGTTTCCAGCAACAGATGTGCTCAGGGAGCTAGAAAGCATCAGGGGTTTCTGAGCAACTTCACAGTAAAGTCCAAATCTGAACAGGGCCTATCTCAAACCCTCAGCCACAGCCACTTTCTTTCTGAAGAGTCCCTTCAAACACTTTAATTGAGGTTTCTACTTTGCTCTAGTGAACTGGAATAACAACAGTGATTTGCTGTGCAGAGGCAGGATATGGTGACCTGATCCCCAGCACCACTGGGAGATGCCTCTTCGGTCAAGCTTCTCTTTCATAGATCTCATCTTTCACTTCTATAACCAGACTTTACCGGAGGTCAGTCCTCTTCCCTGATTCCTCATCCCACAGTCCCAGAACACACTTGCAATGCTTTAGTTCTTTTGAAAAGTAGGTCATTTCTTTTGCCGAGAATGTGACGAGTAATAGATTCCTTGGCCATAGGGAAGAGAATCAGCCTTGGGCACGAGGGATGCAGCAAGTTCAGTGAGGTAGAGATTCTTTGGTAGGACACATAACTAACTACATTGAAATTGTATTGGAATAGATGACGTTGAGTAGCAGAAACAGCTTGAGAAGGAAGGAGAATAGGATTGTCTTTTGGGCTGCTCATCTGCTACATTTTTTTTAATAATGGCCACTTCCCACTCTTGAGTGGCAATAGTCAAGACACGGGGAATAGTGGAGAGGATAAGTCTTGGAAATGGATTCAGTAAATTAAGTCAGGAATCCAGCTTTAGGAACAATATCATTAGTTTGCACAAGCGACAGAAAATGTGTATGAAATTCTGTCTTTTCTATCTAAAAAAAAAAGCTAAATACTGGAAAAAAGTTAAAAGCTCAAAGATCTTTGGACTCTCAAACTCAGGCTTATTTTGCTATCTGAGATGCTCCTTGAGGTTTCATGTTGGTGTCTGGATGCTCACATTTCCATAAAGGCTGAGTCATTCTGCAGTTCCTCCTGAACACAGTACTAAGGAGCCCTTCCACACACACCAGTCCTCCTCTTGCTGTGACAACGGGACCTTCTCTGAGCCACGTTATCTATCCTCATTTTCCTCCACAGCTAACTCAGTCTCCTTGCAGGTTCAAGTGGAGTCAGAATGACGTCCAAGTTTTGAAAAGAGGTGTATCTGTGGTGGTGAGGATGCACAGTGTCCTTGGAGGATCTTAGGTGCAAACTATAATACAGCCCAAGGCTGTGTTGTGTTTCTCAAGTAGCTTCCCACCTTGGGGATTACACTAGCTGCTGTAGCTGGGGGGTGCCCCCAGAGCGTGTTTTGGCAAAGCCATGCTGCCAAGAAGGCTGACTACTGGGCACAGAGCCAGTCTGGAGACCCAGCTCCCAGCAGATCCTCCCAGAGTGAGAAAAGGTAAAACATTTTAACAAATCAAGTACTTTTCTGATCAAAATAAAAAAGTTCCTGCTTCCAAATTTTGTTTTATAATGGAATATTTCTGATTTTAGGCTAGCATCCCTCACAATCCAAAGGGATTACATTTTTCACGTGTGACTCCCCTAATCAGAAAGGTTTATTTTATTAGCAATTAAAATTGGTGAATTATTCTGAACAAAGGGATGCAGAGAGAAAAGGAAACCATTTCAAACCTTTAGAGATGGAAACTATTTTTTTTTCTGCCAAGACCTTTGCTTGGACTCCACCAGATGTGGGGGCTGGTCCTCAGTGGAGAACAAACCTTGCCCATTGATGGGATCCACCGAGGCCTTGAGGAGGGACTGCGGGATTTTCTGTCTCTGAACCCCAGCTGTCACTTCTTCTGCTGCTGGGATGAGCTGAGCCAGTGGCAGCTTTGCTTTTACTGTGGATTTCATGTAAGGGATGTTCCAAAAACCTGCTGATGGTAGCAGGTTTAAAATCCCTGGACTGATAGATGGAAATGACCACTAGAGCAAATCAAGCATATTGCCCATCTTTTCCTTTCTTTCATAGGAGGAAGCCCCTCGCAGTACAATAGTTCTCACTGTTGGCCTGATTATTTACTCAAGACACAATTCTGTTCTATTTTTTGCCTTGTTTATGTTTCATAGTTCAGTACAGGGCACTTCCTTCCTAAAATTCAAATCTTAGCATTCACATACTTATTCTGTGACATGGAAAGCCATATTTCCTTTTTGCAAAAAAATGTGTGTCTTTGAAAGACCTGCTTGAAATCCCTTTTGTGGAATCAATAGCTTTTTATTAATAGCAGAGAAGCAAATCTTTAGCACTCCAGTGTGGGAAAGGTAACATCCCTTTGCATTACAGTGCCTCTCCTCCGATTCTAAACACACGTGGGATGTCCTCTGTGAGTGAGAAAGAGGAGGGGTTTTTTTAACTTTGGTGAGGTAAGCAATTTGCAGTGGCACAGACAATCTGCTCTGTTAAGAATCTGGCACCATTTACAGTGGCTGGAGCAAGAGACTCAGCAGTAGATTAGTGCTAATTTCTCTTCACACAAATAATGCCACTGATGACTCTTGACCATGTGACAGGTTTCTGAGTGATGAGCCTTGAGACTCCGGTAGTGACACTTTTCTTTCTCCACACTGGTAAATTATTCATCATTGGTGCAGCCCTGGGAAAACATAAAAAAGAGAGCTAGAGAGAGGAGGGATTATGTTGCTAATGATAGAAACTGCTGACAAGTCCATTGGGGTTGAGGCTGGCAAAAGAAAAAAGATTTCAGTACGTGGGCAGGTTGAGGCATTGTGTTATACCTATTTCAGAATATTGCATTCAAAGTTTATTTCAGTAATCTTCCTCAGAAACGCAAGCAATGTAAACACGGCAATTGGCAGACTCCTCGTGTGTGTGCGTGTGTGTGTGTGTGCGTGCATGTGTGTGTGTGTGTATGCGCGTGTGTGTGTGTATGCGCGTGTGTGTGTGTGTGTGTATGCGCGTGTGTGTGCGCGCGCATGTGTGTGTATGTGTGTATGTGTGTGTGTGTGTGTGTATGTGTGTGTGTATGCGCGTGTGTGTGTGTGTATGCGCGTGTGTGTGTGTATGCGCGTGTGTGTGTGTGCACACATGTGTTTGTGTGTGTGTGTGAGCATGTGTGTGTGTGTGTGCGCGCATGTGTGTGTGCGTGTATGTGTGTGTGTATGCGCGTGTGTGTGTGTGTATGTGTGTGTGTATGCGTGCGCGTGTGTGTGTGCGCGCGCATGTGTGTGTGCGTGTGTGTGTGTGTGCGCGTGCGCACGCACATAATGGAAGTGCAGGTGCTACTGTTTTGCACCTTGTTCTAATGCTGTTCATTCTAAGGTTTTTCACCATATTTATGTGAAAATTCCACTCTGCTTTCATTACATTACTTACTTGTAGTGCTTCTGAATGAATAATGCTAAAATTTTTCTTCATTCCAGGCCAGGACTGGATATGACTGAAGTGGGACAAAGAATTTCCCTGATAGAGAATTTGTGAGAAACTGAGTTAGAGTTTGTTGAAACCTATCTGAATGAAAGAGCATTGTTCATGTGAAATACCATGGCTGCTCCTGCTTATATGTGCTGTGCTGCTTGTGAGTCACCACAGGTTTGAAGTGTGTGTCATCCCTTCACAGGTTAGCACTGATTAAGCAACACCAAACTTGTCCAAGTAAGACAATGTGGCATTTTACCTGTCTTTAATACCTAGGTGCTTTTTTTCCATGCTTTTTGTTGTTGTTGTTGTTTGTTTGTTTGTTTTTATTTTTTGTTGCTTGAGTTTTTTTGAAAAGTACACCACTGATTGCCATTTTACTCACCAGCCTGTATGCAGCAGTGATTACTTTTAACTAGCCCCTGTCTGAAGCCTCTCTACGCTACCTAAGATTATTCTTTGCTCTCTTTGCTCCCATGGGCACATAAAAACCCAAACCAGAGCACAAAAGCAGTGGCAGCTCAAAACCTGGAGCTGCAAAGCTTTATATGTGAGAAAAGAAAGGCCCACACTGCAAATAGAATGGGATGATCTAATGGGAAGAAGATTCCTAATCCATTTGTACAGAATACCACACTGGTATTATACCATACTGTTATTAAGCCAACACTGAAAATACTTTCAGTAAATGATTTGTGCATAACTCAGGGAAGATGATGCTCTTCTGCATTTCAAGGAGTAGTAAAGTGGCTCTTTCATAGCAGTACCTGGGATTCCCTGAAGCAGCAGTGAGGACCACCCAAATCTGGATGTAGAAAAAGGATACCAAATTTCCAACTGCTTCAGCTGCTCCATGACAGGAAAGGAGTTGTCGAAGCAGCTTTAGGGGCGCCCAGCCTGTAAAAGACACTTCTTTTCAGGATTTGCTAAGATCTTTTCTGAAAGAAACTGAATTTCTTCCATGTTACCCACCTCCTCATGTTGAGCCATGGCAGTTTTTACCCACATCTTTGTGAAGTGTCCATCTCCAGTGCAGCTTTTTGAATGTCAGGAGCTATTTCAGTCCTCTCTAGGAATAATTCTTACATCTCCCATCTGTGTCTGCACCTGATGGCTGTCTGTCATGTTGAAGTCTAACCAAGAGAGTGCTTGGAGCCCAGAGAGCAGCCTCGCCAACCCTCCACACTGCATATAAATGCACAGCTTCACTCTCCTGCCTATAGGACTGTTCTCTGGGCATAAGAGCTCCTTTCAGATGAATTTATTCTGTTCATGTTCTGCATCCCATCCCCAGAAGGTGATTCAATGCCAGATCCCATACTGCAGGTGAAATGGCCCCCTCCTCCTCTGAGCTTCCTCATGGCAAGATCAGAGGAGAAAAGGCAGTTGTCTTCAGTACCTCCAGACCCTAATCTAAATCAAAGCATCCCGGGGGATATTGAAGTCTCAGTTTCCCACAGGGTCATCACTGGCTCTGCCGGGTTACGCAGCAATGTTTAAGGCTAGCACAGCTGCCCTCAGACCTGGAAGGGCTCAAAAGCAGAAGGAAAGCAGGCTTATGAAGAGAAAACCTCTGTGAAAACAAATTAGAACAGGAAGCCAGACAGTAACAAACAAAACCATCAATGGGATGCCTTCCCTCCTTGTATTCCCATTCTTTGTCTCATCGGTAGTTCCTCTATTCTTGTTGTATTTACAAAGGAAAAGAAAAAATAAAATCTCAAAATTAACTGTTTGCTGACTAAAGAACAGAAAATATCTCCATACTTGAACATATTCTGATGCTAACGTTTTTTTAATGCACTTTTTTCTTTTTCTTTTTTTTTTTTTTTTCCCTTGCAATGAATTTTTTGCAAAGAATTTCATAATTTGATCTGGTTTGTTTGTTTAAATTTCTGTTTTAAGATAGTCATTTCAGAAAAACAGCCAACCCTCAATTCCACATGTGGCTTTTTAAATATGATTGATGGTTCATTTCTAAAAATTGAACTTTCATCATTTTTATATCTGTAGTAAAAGGGAAATGAAAACACAAGTGAACACGGGTTGGCCCCATGTTCAAGGGAGCAGGACAGGAGCCTTCTTTCTGCTGCAGCCTGCCTTTATTGGCAACAGCAGCATTATATAAACCCAGCAACCAGCCCACAACATGACGGAGACATCGAAGAACGAATCTTGTTCATCTGCTCCAACTGAGCTTTATGCTTCTGCCTGTTGCTTTGGAAAAAGGGATCATGGTACTGCCATAGCCCACATTCCCATCTGATTCCTGGAGGAGTGAGAAGCTATGGTCTTTGTATCTTTTCTCAGGGTCCTTCCTAGCAGCTTGCACAACTCAAAGCAATATTTTTTAATATATTTGAAAGATAAGCACTAGAAAAAGGATGCACATGAAACAAGTGCTCAGAGCTTCTTGCTACTCTGTTATCAAAATAAGCAAATCTGCAAAATAATTGATTGCTAAGCTGAGTAAAGGACAAGTTATAAGCATGTTGTTCTGTTTAATTGTGCAGGTGTTTGTCATCCAAACACTGGGAAATGTTTATTCCTTAAGTCTTTAAACTAGAAGAAGAAGAAAGCAATGCCACAGTTCTTAGTCAATGGAAGCCAGAAGGAACTCCATTTTTCATTTTTAGTACAACAGTTTTTTTCTTTTCTCTTTTTTTTTTTTTTAAACAAGTTCTTCAAGGTGATTCATAGTGTTGGTACTAAAAGAGATATATAAGCCCTAGGCTACCCTTTTAAAAAGCCTGAGAAACTAACTTCAAGAGGAGATTTCTGAACAATCCATTTACACAGATATGCTGCTGCATCTGAGTGGGCTTGCTTATTTATTTATTTTATGGTCAAAGTGATATGAAAATGCTGCAGGATTGGCTGAGTGCTGCTTAAAGTTTGAGCTGATGTCAGGAAGTGCCACGCAAATGACAGGGGAAAGTGCATCCCTTATTCATCTCATGCAATGATGGCTGTTTTGTTTGGAGCCACTGAAATGATGCAAATAGAGCTATTTTTTTAATGTTTCACAGCAGTCTCTTCCCACGCTCTGATGCTTGAAAGGGCACCCCACAGACAAAATTTGATTTATGCTATTTTTGATTTATATATGTGTTTTTGTTTACTTAGCTTATGAAGCATTTTTTTAATATCTTTGTGATTCCCTTACCCATCTTTTTGCTTTTAGTATGTATAACAGACAAATATTTATCTACTACATGAGCAGCCATTCTGTTCAATTTCTGAAATGTTTAAAATACATCAAAGTGGTCCAACACCAAAAGCATTTTAAGAAACAAGATCAGCAAAACATCTTGTTGGTTTGGCCAATATTGCAATAATAGGTCTTTGCTTACTTTGAGTTTGCTTTTTGTGTGTATGTGTGTGTGTATGCGTGTCTGTATAAGTAGGAATTTTTATTCAAGAAATAGTGGGGAGAAAGCAGGGCTGAGGCTCTTCATTCCCTTTTATCCATGACCCAGGATTTACAGCACATACCTGAGACAATGGAGGGCAATTGCTGCATGCAGCACTGGACCCTGGATTTTTCCCCAGGCAAAGGGCTGTTGCAAGGTGTGGTGATTGCTTTATCTGCCCTGCTGGCACCGTGTTACTGGAGATAAAGGACAAAACATTCACTAGACTGGACTCTGAAACTCAGATATCTCATTTCCCTGCTGTTTCTCAAACATCTTCTCTGTGGGGTGAGTGTGGATTGGGAGGGCCAATATTTGGTACAGCAATTGCATGTACCAAACCATCAACAGTACGAGTTAAGCAAAATTCTGCCTAGAGCCTTGTAGACTGTGGATACTGGTCACTCCCTGAAAAAAATGTGCTCAGGTACCTCCCAGAAAAGAAGGGGACTGAACCTGAATCTGCCATCACTCATGAGCTTGGATCTCAGGGATGTACCAAAGGAAGAACACAGTATTTCTGTGGTTCCTTGGTTTTCTTTCCATAGAGGTAGCAACACAAAATGTGCATTTTTTATGGACTTAGACTTAATCTCAAATCAATGTGAAGTGATTTGGTGAGAGCTGTATTCAAAAGGACATAAGAATCAACGATCAGTTAGTAATCTGCTCCATCATACGACATCAGGTCACCAGTGATAAAACAGTGAGGGAAAAATCAATCCAAAAAGTGTTCAAATTGCCAAGCAGATGAGCAGTGCTTTGTCTGTAATCTGCCTTCTATGGGGAAGAGTTATTTAGGGATGCACTTACAGCAAGGGAGCAAGTTGGACAAGATTGGCTTCCAGACACATCCCAGGAAACGAAAAAGCAGAACACGCTCCCAAAAACCTCACCTTTAAAATGACATTTCCATGGAGTGTGAAGCCAAAGATATAATTTGTTCCTTTTCATCACTCTTCATGCCATTGTCTGTGCAGATTTATTATTCTATGCCCACAACATACAGGAAACATGGCATGGTCAATAAAGTATTTCAGTTATTGCTCCTTATATGCTTCTGTTATTTTTCTGTCTTTCTTGCCAGCTCGAGGAAATCTCTTGACTGCCGCCAGTTTGTTTGATGTCAGGACCAGCACAGTGCAGGCTTGACATGTGCACTAAACACACTGACAGCAGCTAGGAAGTTCATTGACGCTGGTATGGCAAGAAATGAATGGACTCCAGAAGCAGTAAAATGCACTTTTAGTACATCACAGTGCAGGCTTCACTTTCCCGTGAGATACTGGGCTATTACTTGTCTGTGAGACACACTTCAACACTTCATGTCAAACAGCAGAATCATGAGAAAACTTGCAAAGTATTCCCATTAAGGCTAATTGATTTTTAAATACTCTATTATCCAAAGTTGGCATCTAATTATTTCTTTTAAGATCCTGACACGTTCCTAGTAGTCACAAGAAGCAATGATTGTTCAGGATGTAGCACTGCGGTGGGCAGCAGAGCAGAGCATGAAAGGGAAAGACAAGGCTTTTTATATTTTTTTTTACTGACATGTCTGAGGCTGCTGCAAGAGGAATTGTGGTGCAGTAAAAGATGCATGAGATGAACGGATGGGAAGCTTGGGGATGTAGTCAGGCTCCAGATGGACTAAGACTTCTTTACAGTGATCAAACTGTTCTGGCAGATAATTTATTACCTTTCTCAAGCAAATCAAGTTGGACTTAGGGTCATTAATGTTTATAGGAAAGTCCTAATTAAGCAAATATTAACCTTACGCTGAGCAGAGATCAAATTAAAAAAGAAAATAATCACAAACTCTTTATGTCTTTCCCTTTGATTTCTTGATGGCAATATTAATCAACTAACAGCAATAGAAATTGGATTAAATGTTGGGGGATACATCAGGGCCGACCAGGGTCGTTGTCTACAGCAAGCACAGATCAAGTATGAGACACCCAAGCCTGACTCTCCTCTAGCTTGTAGTTTGACCAGTTGTTTCTGTCTGTACAAGAATGGTGTAGAATGTCATTAAATCAAGGGGTTACATTTCATATGTTCTACAAATGGCTTCGCAAGGTGTCTGTGCTGTGAGACCTGTGACTGGGAGCTGCTCCTCCCTGCAGGAACCGGCGCTTGCCACTGGGAGTTCCTTTCGGTAATCTGTGTGGTTTGGTCCCCGTATAATCATATATGAGAACACCGCTCTAAAAAAGGACAGTGCATTTGTCCTCTGCAGAGAAGAGGGATGCGACATGTCAGATTTGTAGCAGAAAGAAGACTTTTTCCCATTAAAATACATAGGAAAATCAAAATATGCTCTCTACCTAGACAATCACTGTAAAATATTGTCATGTAGCTCATATTTAATCACAGAAAAAGACAAACAAGTTGAATTTGCTCAGATTTCAACAATTTGTTCTTTGAGATAGAAGAATTTCTTCTTAATATCCTTAATTGCCTTTCTTGCTTCATATTTAATGTTCACTCATGCAGGACAGCCAAAAATAAAGTATTTCCACAGATCAAAACGGACTCAAACACATATGGGTTTGGTTTAAATGAAATAAGATGTAGTTTGAAGCTACAACTGTTTCAGGAAATGAAATACAGTTTTGCGTTTTTTGCAAGGTCTTTAAATATTTTATGAAGTACCAATGTTTGCTTGGTTTTTTTGATTTATTTTTTTTTAAAGCGCCCTCTTACGTATTTTATTATGTACTTTAGTTGGAAAGACACCAAGAAGAGGGGGAGGAAGAATCTTACACCTATGAACAGAACTGAGTTACAAAATTGTATTACCATAACAGGAATATAAAGACCTATCAGGGCAAATACTGTTAATTTATTGCATTTATTTATTACACATGTTTATTTGATTAAAAATACACAAATAGTTGATAACGGAACATTGTCCTGGATAAAATGAAGTGACTGTGTTGTCTAGGTTTGTAATAAATGTTCTGTAACAGTGTCCTTTAATCTAATTATCTAATTATCTTTGCTCTTTTTCTGGAGACACACACAAGAGGGTCTTCAAGACAAGCGACTTTGCTGGGCTAGTTAGGAATCTTTGTATCACACAAAATAGGTAAATAGGTAAGAGATCAGTTTTTGCATCCACATGCAGAGGCACGCACAGCAACTACAAAACAGCATGTTCTGAGTCTGTGTTTTCTCTGGGTAGTAGTAGCAAGAACACTGTGTTCATTTAAATTAAACCAGTTCCTTGGATAATAACAAAGTAATTAAAGAAGCCACCGAGGAAAAAGAGCCAATTTATTTGAATCATGTTCATAAAAACTACAACATGTGCCTGAAGGTAGAAAATAATGTAGTTAAGATGGCAGATTGATGATTTTTAAAAATGCATCTTGATATTAATTTAAATTATTGTCCCTAGTCCGAGAATAATAATGGATGTGAATATTTAATTTTACGATAGTGATGATTCCTTCAGTTAAGTCAAATTCAGATAAAAATCTAGCATGTTTCTTGTAAGTCCACTCAGTTTCCAAAACAATATATTAAAATCTGGTCATTTTAATGCATTCCTATTTCCATAACTCTCACTGTAATCACAAGAGGTGTAGACACATCAGTATATGACTTAATGTTGTTTGATCCCACAACGTCAAATGGAGCACAAGAAAAATTGCACTTGAAACCATGGGGAACCTTCTATTCTGTATATGGTTCCCTGTATAAGGTTCTCATATTAATCATAACTACAGACCTACACAAGGGAAAAAGGAAAGGTTTAATACTTTGCAGCTCTCCACAGTTTCACTGACGCTCCTCTGGTTTATTTTTGGTTATTCACTCATTGAGTCATGGGTGATAACACACTTTTGCCAGCCATTTCTTAAGTTTGCCTGAAGAACAGGCAATCTGTAATAGCCTAACATCAAAACACAAATCAGGCTGACTTAGTTATACGTCACCAGGACAAGGTGGTCTTACATGTCCATTCCTTCTCCTTGTGCTATCCAACCTCTTAACATGAGAGTGGGGTATTTTTGCTCAGGGTAAGCTCTTACTTTGGGAATAGTGGGCTCCATCTCCAACAAAGGTTTAGACCATGATAAAATATTTCTTTGTTATTATTTGTTAAAGGCGACAAAATGAAGTTTAAGAGAATGCTATGGTGCAAAATAACCACAGCGACAACCATCACAAGTGGTGACCTGCAAGTAACGCTATAACCACCTCCTATATGTTTCTTTGGAATTCAGTCTGAATTACAACATGTGACTCGTTTTCACTGATTTTTTAAAATTTTGCTAACACATGGTTACAGAGGTCCCCTGTGCCCATGTGCCTGTGCCCTCATAACCACATACCCTGTAAGGAGATTTCCCTGGCTATCCCCAAGCTTGGTGGGCCCAGGGAAACTATGAGGATTCCCAAGCTCTAGCAAATTAAACAGCTTGCTAATTCATACTAACACTGCACCCCAGGACAAGGAGTTAGCATTATATCTCTGCTTTATTATTAAGGCAGAAATATATAATGCTTAATTCAGGAAGAGAATCTCAGTATTTCTAGCAATACCCAGCCTCAGGTTTTTTTCTCCTCAATAATCTGTTCTGAATACACAATTTCAGGTCATCTGCCAACCTGGTTTCTTAAGGTAAACTCTTATAGAACCCACTTACAAGTTTATTCGTGTTAATCCAGGGTCACAGGCGGTACAGACACAGGCCAGGCCAGGATCCTGAATCTGTCTCCCTGGCGCTGATGGATGACTGGCACAGCCAGTCTGTTGCTGTCAATGGATACAAGGGAGAAATCCATTCTTATTTTCCTTAATATCTTTGCAGTATTTGGCACTGCTGACCCTATGTCAAGTCTGACAGGTGGCATGAATCCAAAGTAAGTCTTCAACTAGACAAAGACTCATTCTTTCTCTAGTTCCCTTTCATTGTCTACATGTATCCAGCTACTAAGTGAACTGGATTTAAAACTCAGTGATATACAGATGGCACAGAACTGAACCTTCCCTGCATTAGATATATGGATGTCACAGTATTGTAATTCAGCTTCCCTACACACAAATTCTTTGTTATCACTGAGGTTTTTTAATACTTGGATATGGTCGAGTGCCTTGCTTTTCTAGAATGACAGTCCCTGCAACAAGAATAACTAACTGTGATGCAGGAGACAAAGCTTATCCAGGCAGCAGAAAGCAGGCACAGTATTTTAGTTGTGGAAAATTCTTTTAGGGTTCTGGTTATGAAGCCAATAAGAAAAAAATAATTTTGCATAAAATAGTACAAAGGAGTTATTGGAAGGATACATGCAGTAATTGTTGAGGATAATAGAAGATACAGCTTTACTACCTTGGATATTTAGGTGAGAAATGGAGGATTCACTATTCCATTTGGATTTCCTTATAGATAGTAGGCAGAAATAACACATGCTCAAGCAGAGAATCTAAATACTCTCACTTTATTGCAAATCATACTCTGACGAATTGCTTTATTACACTCCACTACTAAGTATTGCATGACTGATGGCAGATAAAAGTTGGCCCCAGAAACTCATCCGGCTGCCCCCAAAACAGTCAGTGAGCATTTTATAATAAAGTGCTGCCTTGCATCATACTCATTTTAATCCAAAATAGCAATGGAAGGGGAATATGAAACTCAGGAAGTGCTCTGGGTCACTGCTACTCTATCTTACCTCCCTGCATTTTAAGCTATAGGTGTCCTACACGGTACAAAACACATTGTCAGATTTGCCCTGTAAGATTGACTTGGCTCTGTTCAAATGCAGGATTTGTTTTACTGTTGAACTGAAGCCAAACAGGTGAAGTTCTTTGTCCTTAACCACAGCACTAGGTGGGTATGAACCAGTGTCTACAAAGCTTCTAGAACGGGGCATAATGCATACTTCTGCAGTTTTGCTCTTTGGCACATAATTAATTCTGGGTTAATTTTTACCTATAAGGCCTACACTACTTTTAATCCTGTATACATTAATCATCTCATTGCATTTCTACTTGGCAGATATAGTATCTAAAGAGACAAGACTTGGTGGATACGGCTGGCTGAGAGTGAATGCACATGGGATGGGCTTGCAACTGAGCAACTGCCAGCTAACCATCTGGTACGATCTATAAGTGAGGGTGATGTCAAAGTGCACCCTCCTTGCCAGGTTCTCTGGAAATTTGAACCTGCGACTCTGTACAGGACAAGTTCAAGAAAACCAGTTTCATTATCTAGAACTACTTACCCTTTGCTTAACAGAACTCAGATCTGCTGTTTCTCAAGACCAGTTTTAAGACTCATTTTCTTTCCCTCAGGTGTTATTTTTCCTTTTTTTTTTTTTTTCAGTAGGGGTTTTTGTGACAGACAAAGGCTTTCTTGCCTCAATGAAACAGGTTTGGCTACACTGCCTAACACAGGACTAGCATCTGTCTAGCAACAGGGATTCCCTGCAACATGTCTCAAGGGCAGCTGTAGAAAGAGTACTTTGTACAGAGATTTTATACATCTCTGCTAAAGAGTGTAACCTTCTGTATGTGCAGTCCATATATACACAGGGTGAATAGTGTCCCTTTATAAAGTATTTCTGTAAAACTCTTTCTCTCACCTCTGCTCCCTAATGGTTGTACTGTTTTTCAGGCTCTCTACATCCATCCAAGTGAGACAGGATTTCCTGTAAAACTTACACATCTGGAGTTGCCTATTTTTTTTTTTTCAATTTCAGTGGGGCAATTTATTTACTTATTTCAAAATATTCCCTTCATGAAGCTCTTACGCAGGGTCTGTCATTAATGTTCCTGCTACCTTTAGCAGGAGGTGGGTTTTACAAGTATGAAGAGCACCATGAAAAGCCAGTTTCTTTTTCAATAATTGCATCTAACTGAGGATTTCAAGTTTTGTGAAAGCCTTGCTGTTCTCCCACATTCTGTGAGCCTTTTCTTCACTGCCAGTATCATTCATGGACTTTTAAGAGAATAAGGGTGACTATGCTAGTACCTGGGCCCTGGGGGCACCCTCAAGCCTATCTGACCCTGCCTGTCCTGGGATCTTTCCCCACCATGTGACCATGGCCCAGGACCCCATTTTAGCTCAGCCCAGGGCTACCAGACCCTGACCTGTGCTGTATGGTAGCTGTGCCCTACCCAGCATTGCCTCCCGTTGTTTTGCCTTACAGCTGATTTTTGCAAGATACTCCTTGGAAATCAATTCAGTTTTAACCTTGCTGATATGATGTCAAATGTTCTCATTATTCATAAATATTTTCAGTTATCTTTTAGAAAGAAAAAAAATCATGCTACTATATACTTGGTTTTGTTTTTATTCTGGTTACAAGATTTGTAGAGTAATTGTACTTTGTGAGAAATAAAATCAGGTCAAACACAATGAAGACTTCAATTTCACATTCAGTTATTATGATGTTCAAAACCGGATAGAGAATTATATGGATAATATACTGCAGTACAAACCCATGTTTTCTTCAGAATGCTTCTTCCCTATATATGAGCATCCCTTTCTTATATGGGGTGCAACAGGCCTAGCAGATGTGAAAAACACAGGTGATACAGATACCACAGCTAGCTCAATCACCAGTTTTAAAAGCTTTCTTGTTCCGTTTACTGTACTTTTAATAGAATATGTGATCTCAGGCATTGGTTTTAAGATGTTGAATAAGAGTTCTGCAGAACAGAGTTTTGCATTCACCCTTTGCAGATATAGTTTCACCTTCATTGCCATGTGTAGGATACTGAACAACACAACTGTGCATTTGATTCTGCACTTCTTGACACTCACTGAAATCTCATTTCCAGAAATATATGTGTACTGATTTTTTTTTGTCTTTGGCAACAGAAGAATATGGCTTTTCATGACAGAAGAAATAAAGAGCAGGCATATCAGGTGATCATAAGGAAAACTAGCTCAACCTTTGTTTTGCAAGCCTTTCCTAGTAGTGCTATTTTCACTTAACTACTATCCAATATTTCTACTAATTTAAAAATGTTCAAATGATTTAATTGTACTAATTTATCATTTTAACCTAATAGGTCTTTTTGTTTCTATTATTGCCTATGCTTTTGACATCTTCCTTGCCATGATTCAGACATTTCAGATTACAAAACAGCCACCAGTAGCAGACAAAATAACAAGTGTAGCTTATGACCATTGCATGTAGTAAAAAAACAATAGCTGATAATAACTAAAAAAAACCCAATAAATTATATTTATGTAGTTTATGTGGGGAAAACTTAATTTCAGGTCCAAAACCTTTGAGTTTCTCTTTGATTGTTCAGCAACTTTATTTGCTGACTAAAAATCGGCAATTAAAAATCACAGTTAAAAATCAAATATTGTATGATTGTGTCCACGCTATGAACTGCACGCAGTGTTGTGCAGCATTGAACTTTCTGGGACAAAATAGTGGAGTGATGTAAAAAGAAATCTCATCTGTAGGGGAGTACTGTAGGATTAAATGCTATCAAACTGCCTCACGCTCCTGGCTATTACCTATTCCACCTGAAAGTACAAAATATGCAACTCTTTCCTCTCTGCAGAGTCTCTCAGAAGACTGATAGTTGTATTTAGTAAAGTTTGAAACACAGGTTAAATGAGAATGGATGCCTTCCTGTGTCCTTCAGGAGCAAGTGCCTGGGACCTGAACCGATTGTTAACATTGCCAATGGGTATGACTGAGGGATACACAGGTTATTTATAGATGTCAGAAAGCAGAATTTTAAGCTTGGAGGTAGTTCTTACACTTCAAAGCATGTTTCAGAACTAAATATTTAAATTCCTTTTTCCCTAGAGAAAAAGAAAAGAAACTCAATAAATTTTCCCTGTGGAAATTTTATTTTGCAGAAACTGCTTTTCTGTCACAAAAGATTTTATTGAAAAAACACTTGAACTGCTCTGGGTGCTCACATTAAAGTAACGAAGAGAGTATGTATCTGTTTAAGTATTTCATATGAATGGACAGAAAGCTTTAGAATATTTTTTAAGAGCAGAACAATTCACTTTCAAGGGCATTTATTTCTTTGCATTAAATTTGAAAACAATCTGATTTTTTTTTTTTTACAGAATATTTTTTTTTTAGCCCTTAATAATAAAGTTTCTTTTAAAAAGCAAACAGTCTAAATGTAGAAAACATGCTCAATGTTGTTCTGTGCAGTAATATGCGAATGAGGAACTACCAAGACATAGCTCAGAAAGTCTACCGTTGAGTATTTTGCAATAAGGAAAACATATCAGGTTTCCCTTCACATAGGGTTAACACCATATGAACGACTCTATAGGACAAAGTGTAGCTGATTTAATTTACTGCAACATGCTTTAACTTTTGTCATCTGTTGGTTTTTCCATTGGCCATATGCAGTAAGTTTTTTCAGCTGTTTCACGTCCTTCTCCAGAACACCTTTATTAAAGGACTGAAAATAGTGGCTTTTCCCTATGACAGTAAAATTCTTATTTATTAACCTACAGCAACTAAATCACTCTTTCAAGGAATATGGCCAGAATTTAGTAACATGAAGAACCCCTGCAAAGGAAAATTCAATGGCAGTATAATGATTCTATCTGCTGTTAACAAATGCAGACATTTTCACAGTACCATTTTATCTGTTTGGAGAAACTACATAAGGCAACTATCTGGCAGAATTTACCACTGACCTGATGAACAACCTTGAATCAGGTGCTTTGCGCTTCACCTTGAAACTCTCTACCCTGACTTCTTGTGCCAATGTTTGTCTGTTTGGCTTGTTAAAATGATGCATATTTCATCTTGAATCCTTTTCCACAGCATATCACATTGTAATGCCATGGATTTTTTGGTCAGACTTCTTTTTTTTTTTTTTTTTTTTTAACTGGACATTCTAGGAAGTGGATTTGTATTTGCTTTTGAATTGTGGCTTTCTCAAGCCTAAATGTATGATAAATCAAAACACTGCTTATCAAAAAAGGAATAATTTCAACTGAATGTAAATATTCTTTCATCTGCAACAGATCTGTGCAGCCAGAAAATTTTGGTATCATTCTTTTGGGCCTGTAACCCAGGCTCCAGGCACATAGTAATAGAAAATGTACTAATCAGCTGCACAGTGAGGCATGTTCTTTGCAGTGTTTCCATATGCCTGCTAACACATATGAAAATTAGCTATACCAAATGAGATATGTTAAAGCAAGACCTACTGGGTGTTTAGTGAGTCAGTGTACCTCTTAGGAATACTCTTCATGACATACTCAGGGCAGAAAATCCATTTGCAATTGCTCAGTTGCCCCAGAGTGATAGCAGGATATAAACTCAGTTTGCCAACTTGTTACACGGCGAAGCTTCCAGCTCCTCTTGATTCTGGCCTTTCCTTCAGTTTTGGTTACTCTGATGTCTATGGGAAGTGTCACAGCTGGCATCTAGAAGTGCTGACTGAACAAACATGTTTGAAGCAGCAGCAAAATGGGTGCAAAGAGAGAACTCTGTGTCCTGAACTAGCCTTTTAAGAGCTTCCTTTGACCTGATCAGGGGTACAGCCTGAAGGGACATTAGATTACCTCACTGGGTCTCCCAGTTAGCAATGGTCTGTTAACCCAATTATGCTCTTTTACTCAGTAACCTTTGTACTAAGGGTTATCTACCACTTCTAAAAGGATGGCCAACCAAGCACCTTCCTGGCATCCAGTATTGTCTACGTTTCCAAGAGGCTGATGCACCACCTTGCTAGTTTGATCATTCACAGTGTTAAATGTTACTTACTTATATTAGCGATATGTGTGACTTCAGGCATTACTTTCTGTTAGACTAAATGGGGACTTTCATGAGTTCTCTAGGATTCATCACCCAGTCTTCACTCTAACCTCCATGCCATTTGTTAGTCTATGTCTTATTAAAGAATATTAATGAGTCATATTATTTTCTAGTGCATCTTCTCTAGACTTCACATGAATTTTAAAACTTTTTTTCTGATTCTAAATTTCCAATTTAAAACTATGCACAGGACCTGAACATATTTTTCCATCATTAATCCTTTCAGTGTGCTGGGACATATCACCTCTTGGGTCCATCTAGTGACAAAGTTGAAAATAGATTCTTCCTGGCATTTCATTGGAAGCTCTTGATTAATTTCTCTTCATTTTCCACCCTTGAAACCTTTTCTGAGTCTCTAGCTTCCAAGGTGTCATCTCCCATCCTGCAGATCTATCCTTCCCACTTCTTGAATGTAAAGAAGCTGTAAAACAGTGGATCCAAACAAGTAAGCAGTCCAGATAATTTTGAGCAACTTATTCTCATCATCAAATAAACTATGTAAAAAGTGCTTTCTTTGGAGCATTAAAGAAGAGAAAAATCCTCATTGCATAAACACACTTTGGATCAAAACATTGACATAAAATATTTTTAGTTATTTGTAGATTCTCCTCTGACATCTTATCTCTGGATTTCCAAGGAGGTGTGGAGGTGATTCATAAGTATGTGGAACATTGTAAAGGCTGAATAATTAGAAATTTAAAGGACTCTTAGACTCAAACTATAACCTCTTCTATTTAATGCATGGTTCATGGATAAAAAAACAAACAAGATTTTGCTGATTTTCAAGCTATATATTTTCTTCCCACTTCTCTCCCTCACTGATTTGATCAAATTTACTGAGGTGACACATGAACATTTCCCCATTGTGTCAGCCAGCCACGGTTGAAACATGCAAATTCAAGAAGTGGCTGTAGACAAAGAGAAATGGAACATTACTTTTCTAAAAAAACCCCAGACATCCCAGAAAGCAGTCAAATATTTATGCAAACTGAGCGTAGCATTATATACTGGCACTGAACAACACAATGCTCTGTCTCGCACAATACTGTCATTCATGTGCGTACATACTGCCACAGGCAAAAGTCCCACACAACGTATTTTTATACAATTGCTAGCATATTTCATTACAAGTTGTTTTTTTAATTCCCTTATGCAGAGTATTCTCATGATAGAGACATTCTGTCTCCCCAGAGTTTCCTAAAAGAAAGAAGAGTGGCAATATAGAAATGAGAGAAAATTATGGACTGAAACATGACATTTAATTTGTAAATAGCATTAGCAAAGAATATTATTATGACAATAAAAAAAGAAGAGGAAAGAAACTTTTTCTTTCCTTAAGAGAATTCAGAACATACTAAAATCTATTTTGTGTTCTCAAGGCTATCATGTAAAAATAAAATCAATTAGAAATCCAGTGCAAAGTAGAAGAATTGCTAGTATTAAATTTATGATACACAGCATATTAGGACTTTGAAAAGCATAAATAAGAACTGGAGCAAACCTCTGCAACTGAAACAAGAGAAGAATGACCTCAAGAAGCAAATATCTGAAATCACAGAATTAACTAGGTTGGAAAAGATCTTTAAGATCATCAAGTCCAACCTATTATCTAACGCCATCTCATCAACTAAACCATGACACTGCATTCAGTCTTTTCTTAAACACTTCCAGGGATGGTGACTCCATCACCTCCCTGGGCAGCCCATTCCAATGGCCAATCACTCTTTCTGTGAATCATTCTACCTGCCCAAGGAACAAGTTGCACCAGCAGATGTTTAGATTGAATATTAGGAAAAATTTCTTCACTGAAAGTGTAGTTAAGCACTGGAACCAGCTACCCAGGGAAGTGGTAAAGTCATCACCCCTGGAGGTATTTAAAAGATGTGTAAATGTTATGCCTATGGACATGGCTCAGTGGTGGACTTGGCAGTGTCAGGTTAATGGTTGGACTCAATGATCTAAAGGGTCTTTTCCAACTTAAATGATTCTATGATTCTATCTCAAAAGAATATGAAAAAGTAAAACTTCTGAAGACCAAAAATTTGTGGAAGGCTAAAAAAAAAAGAATATGAAATGCTTCACTTTAGTTGTCTTGAATGTAGTTGTTATGCATAAGCCATGGCTGAACACATAGCAATGGTATGAGAGTGGAATCCCAGACTGTGGGCTTTCTATTAAACTGAAGCCCTGTGCACATCATGAGCAGCCTTTCCAGGACAGTGTTAGTGCCTGACCCCAATGCTCCTTGTTCCGGCACCTGGAAGTTCTCTGGGTGAGGAAAGAATCAGATCTGCTAGAAAATTATGTGGCTCTTCACATTTTACCCTCTCACACTGGACTGCCCCTCTTCACTCAGCATGGATAAGTCAGAAATGTGGAAGTATTGTCTGGTTATTTCCTGTATAAATAGACTTATAATTTCCTGAGGGGTAAAAAAAAAATTGTCTATGAAACATCAGGTGAGGAATCAGCTGTTTGCTCTTCTCTGAGATACCAGAGACAATGAAATGATAAAATCTGCACACAAGACAGTCTGCATCATAAATGAATAAAACAATTTTTTTAATTCCTCTGTGAGGGCTTTTTTATGAAATGCAGGTGTCCTTTCCATAGAAATTTTCAAAAGCAGAAAAACTTACACTATTCATTATAACAGACACAGCATTAGCATAGAACACTTTTTACACGGTGAATCATGCCAAAATATCTGTTGCTTTGCAACATCAGCTCTCTGACCATCATACACTACTTATGGCACCTTGACATGTGTTTCCTATGTACACTATACTCCACCATGCTAAACATCCTATACCATGCATCCTCTTCCCCTTTGGAGGATGGTTAAGATTTTTCTTCCTTCCTCTGTCTGAGAGAGTAGCTATCTTATCCTGCTTAAAATCCATAAATCTGTATGAAAACTTCAAGGCTTTATTAGAAAGGACACTGCATTATTTGAATGTGAACTCCCTTTATACTTTTTTGGTCAGATCACTGTTCTCTGATATTTTTCCCAGTGGTTCACAGATGCTTCTTTTGGGGGGAGCCAGGTTTTTTTTGTTAAATTACAGGGCTTTCACATAGATTTGAGTGTTATTATGAAGCATGGAATAGGCAGTATTTAACCAAGCCTGCTCCCGTAACTTCATGGCTTTTAAATGCACTACACCTCTTTTATACCCTCTTTAATCATTTCTGATGCATCATGATTGAACACACCATACTTTACGTTCCCCATGTAGTGACATAGGACAATTACAACAATGCAAGTTAATTAAAGCTACAGGGTAAAACTCTGACCCCATTGAAGTAAAAAGGAGTTTTGCATCTTACTTCAATAGAGTAAGCATTTCCCCTGAGACTCCTTCTGTTCCCTAGTTGTTTGTGCAAAAAATTCTGGAGAATATCAAGTCTCAGAGAGCCAATTAGCCAGACACAGCCATACACCAAAGCTTCCTCCTGCTGATGTGTAGTGGGCAGCCCTCTGCCTTCAGGAAACAGGCCCAGGCTGGAAGACATCCAAGCTGGGATGGAACTGTGGCACCAAATGGCAGTCCGTGGGAGCAGAAGGTAAAGGTGGAGAAGCTGCTCTGCTGATGCAAGGACGCAACCGGGCACAAAGCTACATGAAAGTCCTTGAGGGTGAGGGGAAAGGGCCTGAAGCTGTGTTGCAAGGGCAAGTGATTCGAGCTCTTGAAAGTCAAATGTTTCCCTAATTGCTATTTAAACTGACTGCTCCTGACTAAGGATGCCAAATCTTCCCCACTGGGTGAGCCACACGACTCCCTACAGTTGCCACCAAGGGGCAGTACGTGATGGCACATCCCCTGAGAAGGATCAGATGTCCTACACACAGAGGATACATGACCTTTTGCTTTTATTTTCTACTTTCCCAGAGGCTTCTCAATGCAGGACAGAGTAGGTTGCTGGCTGGAGTTATTACTCCAGCAGAGAGTAGTAACCCATTCCTAGTTCCCACGGGGTCCCATGGTCTCTACAAACTCACTTTACAGATGTGTGCTTTCCATATAGCAGCACAAAGGGTCCTAGGCAGTGCTAGAGTCGTGGTCTGTCCCATCTCCATCTCTGCATGACAGGAATGGGAAGCCACATAGGATCTCTAATCACCAACACCACTGGTCCATGGCCTGTGAAGATTTAAAATGTGACCCACAGAGATAGGTGCACACACGTTCCAACTGTCCAAGGTGATTGCTTCTGGGAGGGCTGTGGAGTGGTCTTAGTAGCCCAGTGGGGTTAGTTGTTGCAAATGTAGAGCTAGGTTTCGAAGAATGTAAGTCTATTCTTTATATGAAATACTGAATGAAGACTATATTTCTCCTTGACAGACTTTGTTTCAATGAAAAAAGACTTTGGCGTGCTCTGGCCTTAATACTGGTCATTGCATTACAGATCATGGAGACACTAACAAAATGGGAGGATCATAAGATAATTACAAGCTGCTGAAAGGTGCTTTCATGGTGAAAATATTGGTACTCATAGAATACTGCACTGGGACTACTGTTCTCTGACCAAGGTTACACTTACTGTGAGACTAAACTTAGAGAAAAGAAAGGATCCTTGGATTTGGTGTTAGATCAAGGCTTTTTGAAGGTTTTTGAGATTCTTAAGCCTTATGAAAACCTGAATCAGACATTGTTCACCTTCCAAATGACTATGTCATTGCCTGAAGGCCTCCTTGGTGTATGAAGTTCTTTGCTACTTTCATACTTGACTTTTTGTTGTGGGAATTGAATGTGAACAAACAGTGTTCACTTTGGGATTCTTGTCTTGCAAAAGGGCAGGTCCGATCCTTAATTCTATGTATTCATCTGTACAAAGAAGCCTTTTGTTCAATCTGGACACAGGAAAAGAATGAAAGCACTTTAAACTGGTTAAAGACAGACATGGTTTCTTTTATCCAGTCAATTTTGTTGTTTTAAGGGTAGTGAAGTAGTACTTTTGAAAAATCTTTGGTAATTTGCCTTGAGGACCCTTAGTGAAATCAAAATCAGTACACTTTAAATACTTAAAAAGCTGCCCATGCCATGATAGCATGAACTTTTTTTGTCTCCATCCTGCAATCATTGGAGAGGATGACATACAAGAAGAGCTTCACTGTATTCTCATCAAACATTTGGATTTTTTTTTTTTTTGCTAAAATTCTTTATCAACATATTAGTCAGAGAGAAACCCAGATTCAGAAAATTATTAAAATGAATGACCACAATTTATCCCTGACAGTGTTATTGATAGAATGCTGGAGCACACAGGAGCATTGAATAAATTGTATTCTAATCCATATCAGGTGTGGAACTGTTGTCTAATAATCCCCTTACAAATACAGACCAAATCATTAGTTTACATAACAGACTTTCCATTAATTTTCTTTCTAGAGATTTTGCTAGCTAGAAAGAACAATACTCTATTTTTATTATGATATGTTTTGTGATACAGTAAGAATTAGTTTTTCTTCTAGATGAGCACAACTGGGACACCATCAGGGGACCATGATAGATGGCAGAGGTTTATTCTAGGTAGTACAACAACAGCCTTCATTCGTGGTTGTGCACGGAATAAGACTTTTAAGAGGGGGATTTCAGGTGCATGCTGGTAAAAACATTTTTAGCCAACGGAATAATATGTCACTATTTCTCCTGTCAAAGCCACTCTTGATTACCTCTTGGATTTCTCAGCCATCTGAGGGGCAGAGCTCAGTGAACTTGCAATCTTCATCAGAAGCAATGGATTCAACTGAGTGTGACTGTAGGTAGGAACTGTCAGATCATTCTCGGTCACCTTCCACAAAATATCACCACCATAAAATAAACCTCATGGAATGATCTTTTCTAGTAACGAAGTATGATGCATTTAACTGCATGATTTCTTGTCAATCTTAATTTCTGTCATGTGGATGCTCTGCTTTATGGGTGATAAAACCAACTATCAAGAGATACTAAATTCCATGAGTCCAGGAGTGTGCTAGGCACAAGCTTTGTCAGACTGAGTATCTTCTGAATTGCTGAGACCACAGCAATCAATAAGCTCATGACATTAAGTATAAATGTAAAATTTATTTTACATCAGCTCCAGCTAAGAGGAATTTGTAGGTGTTCAGGGCACCAACTAGAGGCACTTTGGAAGAAGAGGACCTTAGACTGAGAAATGCTTATGCTGGGACAAGGACTTTTCTAAAGCCCCTTCCTCTGGATTATTTATTCACTGCATGTTGAACAGATGAAAGAAAAATTTATTTAATCCCCATCCTGTAAGCAGTATTGCTTCCACTGTCAGTGACATGGCTGGCATTTTCAGTCTGAAGCTGTTCCCTTTCAAGATGTGTCACATGCTAACCAGGTAGTGGGAAGCTTGAGGGCAGCAGCAATAACTGCTAAATAAGTACCTACTAGTGTATGCTGTACATTTGAAAGTCCTCAGAGTAGGATGGATAGATGTGCCGATGTGCTGTATTATAGAGACCAATAAGGAAAATGTAGTGCATTGGTCAAAACCCAAGTCTGTTTATAAAGTCATTTGAAAGTCAGTGGGTCAGTCCACTGGAAGCACATGGTCAATGCAAACATTCATTGTTCATATCCTTTAACTGCTCTGTCATCACTTTCCACATGGAATCTCACTACTATCAGTTGTGTTCTACCCTTCCAAATGTTACCTTCAAAATAGAAGTTATTATATCATATTGCATTATGGATTTGGCTTGGGGAACAGAGTGTCACATTTCTCCATTCCCTGACCGCTGTAAAATATTGATCTCTTAAGACTAGTCATACTAGTTATACTACTAGTTATACTTCCTTCTTTGTTCTGACATAAGCATGAAAACCACTGTTGTTGCAAGGTTGTAAAGCCTTCAAACACATTACTATATTTTGTTCTTGTAAGATGACAGCTATATCAATAGGTGATTTTAGATTAAGCAATGCTAGCAGCATCTTAATTTGCATACATTGTTTGTGGCTTTTTTAATGAAAGGCTGAAATATAATAGATAGTCATGGAAATGTACTTGGAAATGTAAAATTGTATTTTCTTTCTCACATATTTTACACTTTTCTGATGAACACCATCCAAACCCTACTCTCCTTGATTGTTGAAAGGATTAATTTGCATCATTGGATAAGGATAGTTCTGCTGTCCCGACAGCCAGCTCCAAAACACTTGTTCTTTCCACTCTTTCTACATATTATAATGAAGTGCTCTAGAGTAATCTAAATTATGTAAATGCCCTTTCCTATCAACTATGCCTCTCATATATTCCCTTAGAGCAAGATTAAAACAGTGTAGAAAGTGAGCTTGATATTCCCTCTAAAATGCTATGCTCTTAAACTGTACTTTCTCATGGCTTTTCTACTGGAATGAATTAGGCAAAGAAGAATTAACCTTGTCAGTCATCAAGTCAGTTTCCATGACACACAGGGCTCTAACTACGAATACAGAAATAACAAGAGAGCCCCAATGCAGTCACCCCCCACTGATTCCTGCACAGAGTATGTAAAGTGCTTTGGGGTGCTCTGAGGAGATAGACCCAATATGAAAGCAAAGTAATAACTGGCTAAGAAAAACCTTTTTGCCTGGAAGAAAAGGGCAAGGGAAAGTATTCTNGAAAGGTCAGCACAGATCTCAGACACAGATGTAAAGCACTGAGCTGCTAACCAGAGTGTGTGGCCTGAGCAGGAATTTGAGGGAAGGAAATGGGCTGTTTTAACATAAGGCAGGAAAAGTGGGAGACCAGAAAAATGGAGTGAATTCGAAGGGAGAGATTACATGGAAAGAGATTTGGAAACTGAGTCCTTGTAGTGGTAAACCAGACTGAACCCCAGAGAACAGTTGCCAGATCTTCCTGTTCTGGCTAATTTAGTCTGGTAAAGGCAGATGATAAACCATGTGTTTCTGAAAATATGGTATCTGCCTTTCTGCTGATATAAGGCCTTCAGAACATTCTCTGCATTAGAAAAGGGAATAATTCTAATTTTTTACGTACCTTACCTTTTTCTCTCTTGCCTGACCATTTACTCAAAGTCCTGATCATTTACAAGCACCTCCAAGCCCCAACTGTTATTCCAGTGGCCTGTTGGCCTGTTCCCAAACAAAGAGTGGGATACAGCACTCAGTATGTTTCTGATGATGCTCTTGAAGTGAAGGAGGACTTCCTCTCAGACTAGGGAAATGAGAAAAAAGAGGAAGAATGAAGGGTCACACTGAGTGGGAACTATTGAATGACACTGTTAGACATGGGTATGTGTGTTGTGGGCTGAGTGTCTCTCGAAAATTTTTCCCATGACCTCGGCAGCCCGGGGCAGGGCTAGGAGTGCCAGGAACGGTGGGTGCGGGCCCGGGGGCGGCTGCGGCCATCCACAGCAGAGGCACATCCCCCCTGAAGGGTGCCGACAGTACCACTGCCGCTGCAGTCTTCCCCTCCCTTCGAATGATGCAGCAGAAGGCACCACTGAGCTGGGTCAGAGCTCAGGCGGCAGCATAAGTGGTGGTGGCGGGCAGTGCCTGAGCTCGGCAGTGGTATTGTCACGGGAATGGCAGCTCAGGTCCTGGCCGCGGCCACTGAGACAGGAGAGGGCTGAGATGGGATTGTATCACGTGCTGGGCCAGGGGTGTTTTTGGGGTTTTTTCGCTCAGCCACAGCCGTGCATGGCAGCAAAGCCCTGCCACGTGGCCAGCACCGCCCAGCAGGGCCGGGGCGGGGCGAGCCGATGGACTCATGGGAGCTTCCGCCGCACATCAGTCCTCCGGAAAACGGAAGCAGGGGAACACCTTAAAAAGGTGATGGTGCCCGATCTCCGCCCTCCTTGGACTCAGTAACTCCAGCGTGAGAGCGGGCGATGATTTCGTTGCCTTGGCAGTGAGCGGCACAGCTTCTTCCCTCACGACCATCAGATCTTCTCTGCTGGCTTTTTGGCATGAATGAAGCAGCGACAGTGCAGTCTCTCTCTCTCTCTTCAGTGCCTCTGGGAAAACCTGCTGATCCCAAAAGCCTTCTCCCCAGTCTTGCAAGGGGCACATCTGCCATCTTCATCATGGCAGCTGCGTCCCTGACTCTGAACTGAGAGTTTTGGACAAAAAGATGGTTTTCTTTCTTCTGTTATTGTTGGGTTTTTTTATTACTGCTATTCTATGTTCACATATATATATAGTTAGCAATATATTTTTAATTAAAGAGCTGGTTCTTCTTACCCCATATATTCATACTCTCTTTGTTTTCCTTTATGGTTTAAAATTGCATGTTTGTCATTAATCCAAGAAAAGGCGACAGAATGCAAGGGGTGCTGTGTTAGAGACACCTTCACAGCCTGGCCCATGCTGCTGTTGAGCAGTCAGCACAGATAGCAGTTGAGTAAACAAATCAGAAATGCCATCCCATGGATCACTTGGGCACAATGACATGGTTTCAGTCCTACTATTGTATCTTGCACGAGTTCAGGAACCTCTGCATCACACCTTGTTGCCTGATAAAGACAGGACCATGGCTCACTGATTACCAGCAGCTCTACTAGAAGCTCCACCAGTACAGTTCAGTGATATATTTGCTTTAAAAACTTAATGAGTTCTTCATTAGTCAGGCTGTTCCTGGAGTAACTTGCTGGGAACTATTCCTGCAGCACACATAAAAGAGAAGACAGATTCTCTGAAGCAAGAGCTGAGGTTTTTGCAATTTTTTAAAACAAGTAAACGACAACTTCCAAAACTGTAAGGGTTGTAACATTATCAAACTTTCTCCTCCAGACTTTGTGTTTTGAATTGACTGTGTTCCTGGTTGGTAATTCTAAAAATTTTATGCCCCTTAGGCTTTGCAAAATGCATCAACTCATGTCACCATTCTAGAGCTCTCTTGTGGCAGGATGTTCTCCAAAGTGGAGATAAAGTGTGATGCTATAACCATTACATTATCAATAATAACTAGCCACTTCAGTTTTGTGGCTTTATTTCCTTGCCACATCAAGTTAATGGAGAAAGGACATCCTGAACACTCTGAATGGGAGTTACGGGGGCAACATCCCTTTCCTTTAGAAGCTTTTTCTTATGAAAATTTCAGAAAAACTTCTGTTAATGCGCAGAACTGACCGGCATAAACAAAAGTCTCTGTAGTCAGATGGAGGGTCCAATAAGGCTCAACGTATAATTGCTTCCAAAGAAAAAACAGACAACTTGAAGGTCATAATGCATACATTAAGTAGATTAACTTTAGTATCAGAAACCAAGTACACCACACTAACACTGGAGCACATAATAAATCCAAATATTTCTGGCAAGATTTTCTAAATTCTATCTTCCTAATAATGACTACAGCAATGAAAGATTCCATTGGTGGGAGGAAAGGACATAAACCTGAGCAAAGAGGAAGCCTCAAGAAAGTATTTTTTTCAAAGGGCTTGCCTTCCTGAGCTTTAACAGAATGCCTTCATTTTCATGATTTAATGTTTCCAAATTAGAAGAAAAACATATCTCAAAATACTCTCTGTTCTTTGAATGTATGTCTGTGTAACAGCAGTAGCATTATTATTCTGTGCCATCCCTTGTTGACAAGCCTATTTAAGTTCCAATAATGGAAAACTATCATGTTGATTTGTTTCAGATTAACCTCATCTTCTTGTCATACTACAGGTATTTTCCATTAGAAGAAACAAATATATGGTGATAGGTAAATGATTTTGATAAAGTCTGACAAATATTTTAAAACAGCTGCATTGCTGCTTATTTTATTTTCGAAAAGACCAATAGCATCACAAAGATGGCATCTGTCAAATGTCTTTGGTAATTTATCATTAAATGTTGTCATGACTTTCTACATCTGGTTATAAAAACCCCCTGTTTCTGTATTATAAATATTGTTTTGAATATTTAGAATGCTAAATCAATTGGCCCAGGTTAGAACAATACCTTACAGGGAAGATGAGAACCTTCCTGGAGTGGAAAACTTCTTCTTGATTTTACTATACCCTTTGAATCAAGAGGCTTTCAGTCAAAAATGTAGAAAAAAGAAGCAACAATTATTTACTTATGTATATAAAGAAACAAACAGTAGCACAATGGTGACAAGAAGAATCACCCCAACCAACCCTACTCCCCTTTGCACCCTTCATGTATTTTCTAACTCTGCGTGGTCACAGCTGTGGGGGAACCAGACAAGTCCTGCAGGCTCATCACACACAAGAATGAGGGTTCCCCCAGTTGTGCTGCTAAGATTGATGAGTCAGTTATCCAGTACAGGAACAGCAGGAGATGGGGAGAAAAGCAGACTGGCTGGCTCCGAGCTTGGGCCGGTGCAGATAGGGCTCTCTTCTCTCTCTCCGAGGGCTGCTGCAGGGTCCACCTGGACGCAGGAACTGAGCCAGTGAGACAGAAGCAGCAAAAGGTGGTCTTGGTCCCGGGGCAGCAGTGAGGCAGCACTGGGGCTTCTTCCAGGAGAGCAGCTGAAAAACCAGTCCGACCTGCTGGTCCCCCACAGAGTCCTTCTAATGTGCAATGTCCCAGGAAAGCAGATGGGGGGCAGGGGGAATAGGCAGGCATACTTCAACCCCTCCCCTGCAAAGCAATCAGGGCAGGAATGTGCCTCCTTTCTAGGGGTATTAGTTCTCCAGCCAAAAGACAATGGAGCCCCCTGCCCTCACCCTTGTTGAGGACTTCTGACCTTGGTTTAGCTGGATTACCTTTTTTCCCTCCTCAGTAGGCCAGCATCATGGTGGTAATGGAAAATTTCCCAAATAAGAAATCTACTCCATGACACCAATCAGTAAGAGGAGCTGAAAATAGTGAAATCACCAGCAGAACTAACATTAAGGACTGTAAATAATTTCTCCAATTATGGTATGCTAGCTTCAGACTACATTAATTTTGTATCCTAGGCAGAGAGCTGCTGATTGCTTCTTTTATATTTTACCCTTCAAATGCAGGATCTGGTAAAAGCAAGTTATTCTGATCCTATAATGACAGTACTAGTGTCACAATGCAGAAAGTACCAAAGCATACACAGGTACACACTTGTATGGTATTTACTTAACAGTTAGCAATTATCAGAAGAGACACAAAGTCAGCAATATTTCTGGCTACTACAAGACACACCTCTTCAGTCCATTCCAACAACAATAACTTGTGCAATTGAAACTTTAGAATTCTTTTTCAGATGGTAAGCTCTGTGCTTACTTAAAATGTGCAGATATTGCAAGCGTCCATTTATATAGAGGTACTGTGGTGTGCACAGTAAGTGTGTGTTTGGGGAAATAAAATACCGTACCACTTGTGTTAAATGGTAACAACACGGGGCTGCAACTTGAAGGCAGTCTGGTCTTTTTCTACAAATTTATGCTTTTAACACATTTTGCTCATCAAGGGATGGGGAATGCTTGGCCGGTAACAAACTCTTGTGCTTTAACCCCTTTGGACTGCAGTGTGAAGCAGAATGTTACATTATGTTGGAGCCAAGTCACTGGGGAGAGACCTCGAACAAAGATGTGATTATCTGAAAAGCCTCTACACTCCATAACAATCATGACTTCAGAGATGACTTTGGAACTACCAGGAAAACTTGTCATGAAATCTGCAGGTCTTGGTCCAGCATGGGAAAAAAACCCCAAGTGCCCAAATGAAAAACAACGTCTACACAACAGACAAAGAAAGAGCTGGTGGTTCTGTCTGGTAGTTTAATGCAGAGCCTTTTAAACCTGAGCTCCATTGCTATCTGGCACCTAGTTGGCCCATGTGAAAACATTCTCTGGTCTTTCCTGAACTAGACAAATGGTCCAGCTAAAATCTCCAGCATCATGATTAGGACTACATGGGCCATCCTCAGAAGACAGGAGAAGAGCTGAACAGTCAGCAAGGCAGAGCTGAGCCCTCTGACGTGGTAACTCTGAAATAGGATCTCCCTCCCTTGACAGTCCACAGGAAGGAAATTTACCTCATTTCCATCCTCTCTGTAGGTATCACCATCTAGCAGTACCAAATGAACAGCTCACAGGACGTAAGACTGACAGAGACATATTACAGATCATAGTAGCTGAGAATGGGATTCCTCCTCTTGTTCCCACCGTGTTTGCAAGCTCTAGGCACTGAACGAGCTTGCTCCTTCAGTTCATGAATGTCCTCTCACACGTTCGTGATCTCACTCTACCATCCCTTTCCTTTGTCTTACCTGTGTGAGGGAAGCACTTGGAACCAAACGAGGGTTTCTATTATTTCTTTCTAGGAAGATTTAGTGCATTTTTAGTGGCATTATTTGACAGTCCAGGCACAAAAGTAAGATCAGAGCTATTCCTAGGGCCCTGTTGGCATCTATGACTGCCTGAGTTTTGCTCTAACCATATGTGACACCCACTGAGTGAATCTATTGTAGCAATCACTTTGAGCATATCTCAAGGATTTCATCATGATATTTTGCTGCTTGCAATGCCAGAGAGAGAACAACAACATTAAACAAAATGCACAGAACTTCCCTTTTTCTTAAGAAAGAGAAATGAAAGAACAGAAAACAGGCTGAATTTCTCCAGGGTAATTTTATGTAAAAGAAAGACCAGCAACATCCTTTAAGGCCTGAAATGTCAAGCTTGTAAAAATAGTATTCTTGGGAGTTGTATTTGATCATTTGTTAAATACTGTGATATAAAATGTAGAAATCCATGTGTAATGCTTCAAATCCCTAATCTGGTTTAAAAGGTCAGTTGAAGCCTAAACAGACTTGACATTTTCCCTTTAAAAATCTGACTTTTTGACTCAGAGCTAACAACATTTGAGCCTGAATGACCTGAAGGATAAATACAAAAGCTGATTTCAATTGAACTATTTAGAAAGCAGGGGATCTTCTAATTTGTAAGATAGCATTCAGGGAGGTTTTTCCATTAAGAACTCAATCGACTGAAAAATGATTTCCTTGGGTATTCCACAATCTTTCAATGCTTGTGTAAATTTTACACAGGAGGGGGCAGCGAGTCAGGCTGAAGATGTATAACACGATGCCAGGAGAGCAGAAAGCTCGTTATGAAACAGAGGTAAATGGCTTTTGCCTAAAAAAAATTTACTCTTTTCACCTCCTTTTTCACTGCTTTGGCAGAATGGGTCTTCTTCGAAATCTTTAGAGTCCAGTGCGGATGAGGCTTGCAAGCACTGTCTTGACAAGCACGACTACAGTCCCTTCCAGCAACACCCCTTCCCAGGCCTCAGACTTCTTCTCTAGCAGTGAGCACGCCATGGGGGTTTGATGGCTGCTTTCACGGAGCTATGCACCAACCACCTGTCTGGCTGTCTGGATGTGATTCCTTGCAGATCCTCTGGCTCTTCTGCCTGGTGCC
This sequence comes from Serilophus lunatus, assembly GCA_013399895.1. Classification (NCBI taxonomy): domain Eukaryota; kingdom Metazoa; phylum Chordata; class Aves; order Passeriformes; family Eurylaimidae; genus Serilophus; species Serilophus lunatus. The sequence continues at coordinate 159,959 of VXBA01000005.1, forward strand.
ATCTCCACTAGAGGTTCACTGTGACAACTGTAAGCACAGTCCCTTTTTCCTCCTCAAGCCTCCATTGTTCTCTGATTACCTTCCTCCCTCATGCCCTTCAGTGCAGACCTCTTCCTAGTTGTTTTGCACCCTCTCATCCTTTCCTACCAATGCCACGATGGGGAAATTTGGGATGCCTGGTGGCAGTTCAGCCTCAACATTCAGTCCACTCATGCTCACGGACATTGGCCCCACTACACACAGTCTTCCCAAGTGCCCCGTGAAGCAGAGGATGATGGAGGGATGACACTGTGCTGCACCTCACAAAGCCCCCACAGAAACTCTCCTCTCTTTGGGCAGGGACGGGTGCCTGCCTTCACCAGACAATCGCCATGTGGCTCCCGGAGGTGCGGCGAGCAGCACCGTAGTGACATACTGACACCTGCCAGACGGAGCACACCCCTCAGTCACTAGCTGGAACAGAAATACCATTGATTTAACAGAGTGTTGTCCCAGGATGAATGTCTCCCCACTTCCCCTGGTGCTTGTTTTTGATAAATGCCTCTGTTTTGGCTCACATCTACCCAGCAGCTGGGGACTATTATGCTGTGACAACCTTCTATTCCATTGTCACAGTGTCAGATGCCTGAAAAGGATAATAGGTAGATATTTCTGCTCTTTGTGTGTTAAGAAATAAGTGGCATTCCTATTCCTTATTTAGTTACTTCTTAATTTTAATTAATGGCTTTAGTGATAATTACCAGATTCCTATATTGATAAAAACTGGCACATTCTGCATGTTAATAATAGCACAAATTTGATATTTATGAACTGCTGTTCTTTTGCAAATATAGACATTTGGTAATCTTCATTATGATGATAAAATTCATTAGAATTTGAGAAACAATCTATTATCCCTTCTGCCCATCATCTTCTAATTAAGTAACACAGAAAGATTTTATAAGACTTTCCTAGTCAGTCTGCAAAGTATTGTTTCTGTAAGGGAGTCTCTATGTATGAAAATACCTTAATTTCAGTTTTAATAGACTTAATGAAAAGACCAAAAGAAGACTGACAGTAGTGACAGAATGCATTTCAGAAATTTCAGAAATTTTAGCCACACTTAGTTCAGCACCTACTTGAATCTTATTCGAAAGCAGACTGAAGTTTGAGTATAGACTGGAGACTGTAACAGAGTCTATACAGAGACTATAACAGAGTCTATAATAGAGTCTATCATAGGATTTGATAGCTTGCAATAGAAAAAAACTTTTATGATAATTTGTTCTTCAGAATATTCTAGCAGTATGAATGCAAGAAAATTTGTGAGGTCAGTCTCTCACATTAAAAGTTCAGTTGTATCTAAAATGATAATCCTTTTTTAATGTGGATTTGGCCAAGAATCAAAATAAGCATGGGATGGATTGGATTCAGACACATCCAAACAGTGTAGGCATTTGATGAGGTTCAGTCAGAACTTTTAGTCCTCATCTACTCCTGTTCTACATCATATTTAAAAAATTTAATCTGCATTTGTAATGACAAAAATATAAAGAGTATTAAAATAAGGTTTTACTTTTGATCTCTTAGATATTAATATCTGGGAAGAATAGATTTCATAAGTAATAGGAGTGTTTTGTTATTATGATCACAACCTTTAGGACTACATCCACAATAGGCACAGTGCCTATTATTTGATAATATCCTAAATTTCTGTCTCAGCTTGTCAACACACACCTGATGTTACATTTTTCATTCATTTATTTACATGACTTAACCAAGACTTATACAAATCTCCTTCGATGCTATCTTTTTAATCAGTAGAACTGTCAAAAATACTGTTGAGAACTTATTTTAAGCATTCTTATGTATATTCCTGTTCACTCAGATGCTGCAGAATGCTCATATAAGTAGCACTTACAGCACAAGTAAATGTTTCAGGGAAAGATGCAGCCTGTGCCTATCCTGGTTTTGCCTTTCAGTTTTAACTACAGCCTAATATACTAACACATCCCAGCAGATTCTCATGCACACTCTGATATATCATCACTGTGTTCAGCCAAGAGTGAAGGAAGCAATTTTGTGAGGTCACAGGATGGTCAATGCTCTCCTATTTGAGTTTTCCTTGGGTTCATCCAGGCAATTTTAATCTCAAAAGGTTGTTCCCCTTCTTTACATAGTTAATTTCTTCCTTTAAGAATCTGACATAACTTATTTGAAGAAAGCTACATAGGAATTCCTTTTTTCAGGCACAGTCTGGTGTCATACAGAGGCTATGATGACACAATCACAGAAAAACTAATGAAATGTTTCTTCATGAAACAAAGGAACATTTCCTCTTGCTTTATCCAAAATTCACTCTCATGGGTTTTTTTTGGAAATTACTGAAGCTAACTGAGGAAGTAAAATTCTCATTTGAAAAACAAAACAAAACAAATCCCCCAAACCTCCCAACAAACCCCCTCCCCCAAAAAAAACCCCCCCAAACCCCAAAAGAACTAGAAAACAAAACACAACCAATCAAGAAAAAAACCCCAACCAAACAAAACAAAAAGCCAAACAAACTCTCCCACTACTCTAATAAAAAAATAAGTAAAAACTCAAGAAATTAAATACTTTGTCCTAAATGCAAGAATTTAAAGTTGAATATGAGTCCGCACCTGGGATTTGCTTCCCTTCTGCTCCCACCGTTGTCTGACAGTTGACTTTCTTTGGCAAACTGGAGTATCCAGTGATGGATGAGAACCACTTCTATACTCGAAGTGATGGTATTTAATGGAAAATACCACCCAGTCCATACAAACACCAGAATGAGGCAACTGGACTGCAGTATCCAAGAAGTGTTACAATTGTACTGCAGAATCGGGTGGAAAAGCAAAGCCAAGCAATTTAGTCCCCAAATTGAGATTTCTTCTGTTACATTTGCTTTAAAAACAAACAAATAAAAGCATAATTAGGTTTCTCAACGTTTCTCTAAAGGTCATATAGAATCACAAATTTTCGATGAATTCTGAAATAATCTGCAAATTGGTAGAAATCTGTTTGGGTGGGAGAAATGAAAACATTCCCCTTCCTAAGTTTCACAGTCTAAAGTGAAGTTACCTGTAATAATGCTGAATTTCTATGCAAATATTTGACACAACTCTTGTTAAATATAAATATACATTTGTTGTTTTGAAGTGACAAATATGCAATATATATTTCTTGCTTTGAAATGATAGATAAAACAAGTTATTTTAGCACAGATTGTCTGCCAGTCCTCTGCTGGAGTACTGTCTTTTACTAACAATAATAAAAAAGTGATGGAAATATGATTTCTAGCTCCAGAAATTTCTATTGGACTGCCAAATGTTGCCTTCAAGCACTCTGCTCTTAGGCAGCCAGTATAGTGAAAATGTTCCCAACATCTTTCCAATGCAGCAAGCAGGAATAATGTGCTACTCTTCTTCCAGATGCATTACATTGTTAAGCACTTAATCTCAAGGACCTTTTTGAAGTTCAGATAGTCCTACTTTATTCATCATCTAGTGTTTAGTTTAAAGTAACAAATGATTGAGCTGAAAGTCTTTCAGGAACAAAATTCCTTTTTTCCTCATACATAAACAGAGTTGCAGCCTTTGCATTTTTCGCCATCTGGCCCACAGTGTGAAATGACATTAGTAGCATGTCAGGTTTATTCCCTTTTCAAAGAAAGAAAGAAAGAAAAAACATAATCCTAATCTATAGTATGAAAAGTATTAAAATGAAACATCTGCCTCACTGAAAAAAGTGGATGGACTCTGAAGTCTACAAGCTGCTGGAGTTTGTCAAGTACATGTTTACATCGCTGACTGTTGTGAATTTGCAGGATGATGTCAAGAAGTCCACAAACTAAAATATCTTATTCAAATGTTTTTAAACATCTGTTTCAAACAGAAAAGGCCAGAACAATGAAGTGGCACAGTGATCACAGGCAGACCAGGGAAAAAATAATATTATAACTTGGGTTACATAATAAAAGACGATGGAAACAGAGGCTTGTAAGTGCAGTTACTGTCTTGTGCTCCAAAGTCGATTGACTGAAAAGCTTAAAGGGTTTGTGCCTGCTGTTGAACTGTGTGACTCCATCCAGAGTAAGGACAAAATACAATCAAATGATCCTTATAAAGTTGATTTTTGCTACAGCACCTGCTGATTACAAAGCCAAAGAAATTCTGCGCTCTGGAGAACAGCTTTGAACACCTCCGGGCATGAAAGATGTCAGATTTCTCAAGAGCTTTGTACAACCAAGGAGTGCTTAACCAATGAGATTGTGCTGTTTAGCAAATAGACTTTGTCCCTGCTACTGAGAGGTTTTTGCTTTGCAGGACTTCAGATTAAAATTCTAGGATATAGTTACATTGTCATCGACATGAACTTGAGACGTTCCCGTGTACTGAATACTAATCCTTATTCTCACCTTAAAAAACTCGAGATGATTAATAAAAACGTGTTAAATTTTTTTGCCTCTCAGTTTTTTGAGAGGCAGCCAAGAACAAAATATAAAACCCCAGTATCTTTCTGGCCCATGATCACTACTTTTGTAAAAAGACAATTTAATAAATAAATAAAAAAATTATTACTTTCTAATTGTCTTTATGAGACTTTTCTGAAAATTACTGAAGTCATTTGGAGACTGCTGGGACCTAAGCACTTTCGATATAAAGCAGGGACAAATCCAGGATTTATGTTAGTCCTTAGCTCAAGCAAAACTAAAATATTCTACTGTCTTCAAAATACTTTTGAGCTGAAGAAGCACAGTGCCAGGAAGCTAGGCAGAGTGACCATGACAAAATATAGCCATGGCATAATTATGGCCAGGGCTTTCATACTATTTATTGTTAGTCCATTTTCCCATCCAGTTTTGGTACATGCCAGTCAGCAGCTAATATGCAGATATGCTGAGGGAGACTGAAAGAAGTTAGGATTTCTCCCAGGAGGATTATGTAGGACAAAACCATTTCTATTTTATTTTTGGGAAATAGAAGGAAATTAAACATATGGATATGAGAAGTCCCATTTGCTTTGAAAGTTAGGAAATAGTCCTGGGCCACCTTTATTTCCTAGTATCTTTATGACAATTTATTTCAACTAACATTATTACAAGCAACAGAATTTTAATGTGTATTTGATTAATCAAAATGATGCAATAGTATATTTGCACCACTGCTTCACCACATAATCTTGGGAGGATTAATTCTCAGTGACTTAATTTCATGTTTATGCTACTAGTTTAAGAATGATTGCTTGTGTTTGTAAACTAATGACAATATTACTGACTGCATCAGAACAGAGCAGAGTGAACTGTCCAGGCTGCACCACCAGAATGTCTGGCAAAAGTACTAATGCATAGATATAGGTGGAGTTTCTCAGGACAGTCACAAAGCAGCATGACCTAAATTAATGTTGGATCTTCAAGAGGAGAAAGTAAGATGAAAGCACAGAAGAGAAGGAGAGTGATTTATAAGCTAATGATAAAGGAAGGAATAAGGCCCCCTGATCCATCACACACTATAAGGCAGTATAGGTCTTTATTCTGGAGACGTAATTCAAGATACAACTTATAACAAAGAATGCAGTTAAACTTCATAGTTGAACCCATATTCATCTTTAACATAGTTATTTGATGGTTTCAGATAGCTTTTAGTGTCATCTTTTTAATATTAGTGCCTCATTCACTGTATCTCCACATTATCTCAGCCTTGCTAAAGTAGTTAGCACTACTGACTACAAGTCTTATTCTTTATTTTCAGGGTGCTTGCCCTAGAATTCCTTTCAAGAGGAGGATCTCAATAGCAAGTCTTCATCAGACATACATGTAAAATACATGATTTTCTCAGATAAGAAAAATGATTTAAACTTTAAAAGCTTGTCTATCCCTTTAAAATACATCTTCAGCTTCTTTGTGCTTGCTCATAGATGGATCCAAGACTAAGGATTTGACTTCTGTAGCATTTCACTTCATCTTTTAGAGTTCCTACAAAGCTGAGCTATACGATATAAAGACAGCATAGAAAAATAAAAGCCCATACAGGAATGAATGCAAGTCTTATTAGAATGGTTTAGACAAGGTAAATTTAAAGTAACTTAAATGAAGACTTTACTTCTGTAAGTAATAATAATTCTTCTGTAAATAACTGTTTTGTTTAGGAGGTTCTTAAAGTCTTCATAGGCCTAATACCATTATATTGTTCCTGTAAATGCCTTTTTATGATGAATGTGAAGAAAGATAAAATGCAGGCACCTCCAAAATCCCAGGCAGTGGAAGGATTTAGGAAAATTTATTCCCAAAGTTGAGAACACTAAACATAATGGCACATACACCAGGCATGAAAGAATGCCCTGCCTTTCCCTCTCCAGGCTTTCCTTGCCTGGCCACCCTCTTGCGGGGCCTCTAAGATTGTATGCGAAAAAGTTGTATTTTCAGGAAGTTAAATCCTCTGAAAGGCAGCAGAAGGAAGAACATCGAGCATCTATGGGAAGAGGTTCCTTCCAAGTGGCAAACACTTCTGTGAGCAACAAAAATTCCTTATGTCCTTGAATTAGATCTTCCTAAAAAGGTTTTCTATACCTACACCGAGATTGAACAGAGAGGTAATGGTCATAATATCTTGACAAGGAATTTGGTGCAAAGCAAGCTAGGATTTGACAGAGATATGGGAATGGATTGTTTATAAAGACGTTAGGTCCAGCAGTCAGGCAACTTGCTTAGAAGAGTCTTCAGCAGCCCTAAGAACCACTGGTCAGCAGTTAATGAAGTAAAGGACTGCCATTTCCAACACTTCTGATTAGCTGCCCCAGGGTAAGCAATTTTTCTGGTGAGATCATTGGTCTTGAACACATGCTCCCAAGTTAATGTGTAAATAAATTTTCTCCATCAAGATGAAATTTTCTCCATCTCTTTTTATTAATGTTTTTAATTTCACTTGAATGCAATACCCTCTTGTATCTAATTGTTCATTTATTAGGAAAAAGATTGTTATCACAAACTTCCGTACTGGATTTTCCGACTCCTTCATTGTCAGTGAGTAGTGTTCCTAATTTACCCTATAGTCCAATTCAGCTAAAAGCACTGGAGTGAAATCTTTCAGTCTGAAAATTTAAGAGCGTAAGGGATATATGGAGTCCTCATTCACTTAGTAAATCTATTCCTCCAGAAACCATAAAGCTTACACAATTACCAAATGTGCATGCATGCCTGATGATAGAATCATGTTTCTTAAACTTAGAAACAAACAATCATGCCTTACTTAATTATTTAAATGTTATTTAGATGGGAAAGGGAAGAAAAGAATTTTAATTTTCTAGCTGGTTGTCATAGCTAATGTAGTCATATAAAAATAAAGCAGCCTTTACATGCAAAGAGCAACTTTCTTTCATATGTCTTTTGGGTTTTCAGCTCATCTGATTGAAGTTCAAACAGAAGGTCAGAACAATTCAGAAAGTGTAGAAATTTTGCAATCACAAAACCTTCTTCTGTGGCCGTAATTCCAAGCGGCCTTATTCTATATAGGGGTACAGGGATACAATGTGTATATGTAAATACATCTTGTGGATGATATGTGCTTATGTCATGGGCAGAATAGGCTTAAAAAAAGGTCATTTGTTGGACTGTTTTTATACTGAGGGCAAAATCCACAGGGAAAGAACAATCAACCTCACCAAAAATATGCTTCAAGCACACTTCCTAGGAGAGGGTATGACAAGCCCCCGTGGTGCTGGTAGACTAAACTACATTTCATGGAAGGGCTTTCCGTGAAGCTGCAGCAATGCTAACAAAGATTTGTCATCCTGAGCACTCAGGAGCTGTGTCAGCTCCACACAAGTACAAGCTTAGCACAAAGCCCACTGGATCCTCTGTTGAAGTCAGTGCAGTTACACAAATATATAATTTATTATAATCTTTATCTAGACACAAGGTTTCTGTTGTAGTGAGACTGCCAGAAGCACTGTTAGATTCTCCATTTTTTTACTTTGGTAAAGTAAAAGGACTAATCAAGTATATCACATGCGTGGGTTCACCTGCTATACTGCATGGCTACAAAAGAACAGAAAAAACATTTAATGAGAAGATAACGTTGTTGGAGAGTTGCTCTCCCTGTGTGGACAGAAAATTCTTCCTCATCAGTGCTAAAATAATTAAACTGATATTTAATGTTAGAACTGTATTTTGTATATGTATTACATAATCTTTGAAGACTATTTTAATCAATAACAGCAAATATTAGCATTAATATTTTTTGCTGCAAATTAAACAGAAAACCTTTTTACATGAATAAGTACTGGAAGAAATTGTGAATCTCAAGACAAATTAAGTGAAGAAATCTTTCTTTCATATTCACTGTTTTGGTTGGGAACATGGAAGGTTGAGGAAGGTGTCTATGAAACTCAAACTCCAGGCCATATTTTCAAATCCATAGACTTTTAATCTACTGAATTTTGATTGAAAGACAGCAAGCTGGCAATATGCAGCTTTTCCAAAGAATAAATATTTGCAAAGAACTGGAAAAAGTAGAGGGTTACTAGGGCTGCTATAAATTGCAGTTTTCTGAATGAACAAGAATTTCATACAATGGAAAAAATATAAAAAATATTAATAACATAATTAAAAATATAATTGTATTATGACTAAATATTTTGGCAAATACTTCATTCTATATAAAAATGTCAAAAGTTTCATAATATAATATACATTATACATTATATTACCTGCATTGCTCTTGTTAAGGAAAATATCCAATTTGCCAAGTAGAATCCTTCAGCTTGACTTTAACTTGGCAAAACTCTGAGTTACCCTACAGAGTACTTGGTACTTTTCTTGTGGATTTCTGAGGTCTTCTCAAATGAAAAATACTTCATGAAGGGCCAGGCTTCTCTAATCAGGCTGCTTCTGCTTTCCAGTTTATCTAAAAAATGCATTACTGAATACCTTTTCCTTTCACAGGAATTCTGTCTATTATTTATATAGGTATCACAGAGAGATATGTTTGATACAAATTATTTCAGTTGGAAAGCGCTCTGCCAAAGAAAACAGACAGGCAACTGTTTGCATTGCATATAAAAATTTTGTTAAATATGGCTGCACCTGTGTAAACACAAATTTATTTCCAAGAAGTACCCCTGCAGCTGCAAAAGCTTTCAGACGTTGCCAGACAAGCTATTTTTATTAAACCATGAAACATACTAAATAGCTCTTTCAATGGTTGTCATGCCTTAAGAACATGTAACATAAAAAATCTTGTCCATTTTTAGTGAAGATATATTTTATGTTTATTTTTCAAAAGATAACAGAGCAAGAGGTCCACTTTATAAATTAACCTTATGTTATATCAGTACGAAAATTTAAATAAAAGTATAGATGTAAATACTTTATGAACACTATGTGTGTGTGTGCACACATATGTAGAATTTTATACTTTGTTAGTGCCTTAGTGTCAGTCTGATCAGAGGTGACAGATTTTTATTGCCTGCCGCAATCATGAATCAGAGTTAACTTGAAGTGCTTGTATCTGGCACAGTATTTTATTTTCTGTACTCCAGCTCCAGAAAGCTTAAACAAGTCTGGTTAAAGACTGGGAGATGCCCTGATGCCCCATGGCAGGCAGAGATGGAATCTGGGGAAGGTGCAGGATCCCTACTTTCCCGCAACTACCAACACACTCATGCTTCAGTAAGAGGAGCAGAGAGGCAACAAGCCTTCTGGGTTCACTGGAAACTCACTTGGATTGTTAGTAACCTGCAACCAAATTAAACGGCCAAAGAAGGCAGCATGTCCTTGCCGGATGAGCCCTAGTGTTTTCTAGCTATAAGGCAGAATTTATTCCCTAGCTCTGGTTACCCTTGAAGACACAAAAATACCTTGCCAAAGCAGGTACAGATGAGACTCCAAGGACAGCCTATGTAACTGGATGACACGGCCCATATTTACAATGATGTATCCTACAGCTTTTAGGGGCCTCTGGGGTAGGATTAATAGATATGGTGCTCCTAGGCTCTGGGCTTCCCTATGCAGATGCATATTATGTAATTTGTCTCGTGTATTTGTACTCACTCTGAGGTCCATTCTGCTCCTGTGCCAGACTTGGCTGAAAATACATGTATCATTATTTAAATCTATATGTATACACATTCAGTGTATGAGCAACACATCAAGTGGTCTACCTCGTCTTAATAAATTCACAGATTTCCCACTGACATTTATTTTAGTTATTTATACTAAATCATTTTCAAGGAGAATAGAAGCTCTTTATACACTCTGGGTTGTATGAATGGTTTCTCTAGAAAGCCGAAATCAATAGTGCTTACTGATTCAATCAGTGTTAGGTGCAGTGCCAATTCAAGGGCTAGGGAACTTCATTGGACGGGGTAATATGATGCCAAAGAACTCATCTGAGCTTAGCTCCCTTCTTGTCTCTCCAGGGGCATGCAGAGGACAGAGAGTTAGGGGCACTGCTTGAATTACAAGTGTAAACTGAAGTGATGGCCAGTGTTTTAATTTAGGAAGTGATCTAGCCATACATAATTCTTTCATAAGGCATATTTCTGGTAATTAATGTGTAAATCCAAACACACAGAGACACACATATATAAATATACTTTTTAAAAGCATTTGTCATTCATGTCTCTCTTGATTGGTGTCTCTCTGCTACCAATTCAAGCATTAGAAAATGGATCTTCAGTAAATGCCACAGTACCTTTTCTCAGCAGCCTCAATCTTACTATCCATGAAGACCTCAAAGACAAAACTAATTGGCAAATTGGATATCATTCAGTGAGAAATGTAAGCATCAGAGCAGGTTCTTATGCACTTTAATACAAATGCAATCTGAATCAGTAGCATTATTATTCATCTTTGCAGGAGGAACAAGCCTGAAATACTGAGAGAAGAAGACTAGATATAGCTGGCTTGTACCTACTTGACATAAAGCAGCCAATTTCACATGTTGCTCCATTTCTGACCAGCAACTTTGGTTTCAGGGATGATAGTGAGCCTACCTGAAAGGGGGAAAAATGAAGCCTACAGATACAGGAAAGAGAAATAAACCGAAGTGAGTAAGATGAAAAGGGATCACCAATGTTTCCTTGAATTCCAAAGGGATGCTCTTTCTGTTCTTCACAAGGAAGTTGCCTTTGGCTCCCACAAACCTTTGGAGAATGATTTTTTTGAACATGTCTGCAACGACAAGCACGTGGATCTGCCATGCCGGATCAGACAACCACTGGTATACAGCTTGCACTAGACAAATGAGGAAAATGTATATGGAGCCTACAGGAGACAAAGTTAGAAAAAATCTGACTTTCAGAAGATCTTAAGCAAGTCAAAATTAGTGATTCCCATAATTTCAAGGGCTGAACTTCCGGGTGCCTCTAAGAATGAAGTATTAAAGTACTGTGATTCTGGAGAATCTTGCTACTAAAGGGAGTTGTACATATCCATAAGAAAAAGGAAAATTTATTATTCACAACTGAGAAATTTTTTATTACTGCTTCATAATTTCAACAGTTGATCAAAGAAAATAAAATATGAAAAAAATTTAAACAAATAAATATTGAAAAATAGTTATTAATTTAGCCACAATTGAGAAATGAATATATAAAAATGTTGATTCACATATTCACAAAAAAAAATAATCAAAATGCAGGACCAGTACAGGACAGGAGAAGGAAGAAAAAAGCCGTCATCCAAAGAAGCACCCACCCTCATCCAAAGAAACACCCTCCCTCATTCACATTTCTGCTGGTGGGGGAAAAAATATTAACCTCAGATTGTATGTGCAGATCTCCTACTTTGTAACAGTAAATGTCCATCTGAGAATCAGATTGTAAATAAACCAGCATGAGATTGAACTAAATTGTGTCCAGACCCTGGGACCATGATGAGCAAAGAGTAATTGCTTTCTCTGCTATTAGTGTATGAGTGAAACTTTGATTCATTTTCTGGAAGTGCTTTACTACACATCCATGCTGATGACTATAGTTTGTGATGTGTGAACTTGACTTCTGTGAACAGCATGTTCTTTATTAGTTTGCATGAGGTTGGCTAGTTGAAAAACAACATAAATCCAACAAAACAAAACAAAACATAACAACAACAACAACAACAAAAAGATGAGGTCAGTATATCTACAGTATACTTGTTAAGTAAGACCTTCATATTCCTAAAGAGGGAGGCTTGTCTCCTGTCATTGGAAAAACATTCTCCTTTGGCAATAAGGACATAGTTGTGTGTCAGGAGGCAGCAGTAGGGTACAATGCAGGACATGCAGGGAGGCATGATGGAACCTGTGACGGAAAAAAATATGGTCATCAGTTTTCTTGATGAATGGGTAAGGAAACTGATGACAGTGATCAATTTGGTTTTTTCCATCCAGTCAAGAAAGATCATTTTCCTAACTGTCTGCTGTGTCCAGAATGTACCACAGTCATCTTGGTTTCCTTATTCCTGGGAGAAAGTGCAGCATGACTGCACAGCCAGCACTGTGCAAAGCAATCATGAAATGCATTGTCCATGTGGTAATTCATATTTTATTGAAGAAAGCCCTAAAATATAAAGTGTTGGTAGATTATGGGTAACCAAATCATTGTAGATGTCCATAAGCAATTATAATAAAATATTAAAATAGTTTTATAGTCTAGCAAAAAAGATAAAAATACAGAGCCACATACTTCTGATTTAGCTGCTTCAATTTCCTTTTCTGTATATTAAAAATGTATATAAGAACTGCCATTTCAGTTGCATAGGATATCAAGCTGCTTTATTTTTTGAGAAACACCAACCCAAGTACAGTTGATTTTCCAAGTCACAAAGATTTGCCCCCACTAAGCTGCACATAACTGAGTTATGCTCATGATCCCTCCTTAAATAATAAATTTAGAATCCTTATTAGAGAAAGTGTTGCTGTCTAGCAGGAGATAAACTATGCTGCAGAAGTCTCTCGAAAAAGATAGAAATAAGTCGCTTAATAAAGTCTAAATCATTCCTTAGGTTAGCTAATAGAAGCACCCGTGGTTATAAAATTAATCAGTCTCTGCTATTACAGCAAATTGGTGAAGATTGTATTGACACATCTTCATCTGCATGTCTCATCAGAGGTGTCCGTGCCATTTAGCTACAAAACCCTGGAGGCTTTACTCTGCACAGAATCTTATAATACTTCAATTAAGGGACACCAAGCTGCCAGCCAGACAGCAGAGCATTTATTTCTTGATGACTCCTTAAGTTGTGCCACAGGCCTATCATTAAGAGAATATTTTTCACAGCATGTTGCAAAGATCCTCATGCCATTAAAAGGAATTGAAAAAGCATCAATTTGTTGTTTCCACCTAACGCAGATATTTTTCATTGCTGGAACAGCCATTAAAAACAATCTGTTTTATTGCGTTCTGAAAAGATCACACGAAGTACACATTGTGGTTTATTTTATATATGACATTGCTATTAAAGGTATAGAAAATCTGAAGTATTTGGAATATATACATAAGAAAACAAAATATTAAATATGCTTTCTTTAAAATTTTGCTGAAAAATTCTTTGCGATGCTTTCATATAAGCCCTTCTTAAATGAGACTCTTAAATGACCTTGACAGGATCTTTGCTTTTTGAGACTCTTTTGGCTATGTGGCATTCAGAACTAATGAACCCCATATAATGGATACAAAACAGAAAAGTGAATTTTTGTCCTCATATGTCTCCTATGGCTGTGACCTTTCTTCAGTGTGGGTTAATATAATGTCTAGAGCAAGGCACAAAGAAGCTTTGCATAGAATATAATCCCCATCATGGCTAGGCTTTGCGAACGAAGATATAAGAAGGGCTCTCCCCACGCTTGCTTCAAGCGTGCTGATGGCTAAAAAGGCCGATGCAGGACAGGCAAGTCTGATCGAAAAAAGCACAGTGGAAAGTCTCCTTAGGTGGTATTGATGAGGCACGGTTCTTTCCGCATTGTCTTTTCTCCTCGAGACTGACTCTACGTGCATTCTCAAAGGAGGCAGCAGCATTATGGATGGTGTGTCTCCATGTCTCTCGATTGGAGGCCAGAGTGGACCACTGATGGCAGTCAATATGACCTACACTAAGATGTTGTTTCAGGGAGTCCTTGTATCTCCCCTTTAGGGCTCCTCTGTTGCGGCAGCCAGTGGCAAGTTCACCATAGAGCACAATCTTAGGGTGGCAGTGATCCTTCATCCTGGAGAAGTGCCCTGCCCAGCACAGCTGCGTCCTCAGCAGCATGGCCTCAATACTGGTGACCCCTGCCTGTTCAAGGACAGTAACATTAGTCACATAGTCAGGCCAGTGGATGTTTAGGATGGTACAGAAGCAGCGCTGATGAAAGCATTTGAGGAGTCGCAGGTGGTAGCGGTAGATGACCTACGATTCAGACCCATATAAAAGAGCAGACAGTACAATGGCTCTGTAGACACTAATCTTTGTACTTTTCTTCAAATGTTTATTGCACCAGACTCTTTTATGGAGTTGTCCAAAGGCTCTGTATGCCTTTGCTAACCTGTTGTCTATCTCTTTGTCAATCTTACCATCCAAGGAAATTATACTTCTGAGATAGTCAAACTGCTGGATAGTTAAACTTGCCTATAATGATGTGGGGATGATGGAAGACTTACTGAGGTGCAGGTTGGTAGAGAACTTCTGTCTTTTTCAAGCAGACTTCCAGCCCCAAAAGCTCAGTAGCCTCTGCAAAGCAGGATGTAAAGCACAGCAGAGCTGCTTCTATGCGAGGGATGAGGGCGGCATCATCAGCAAAAAGCAGTTCGCAGTCAAGGTGATTTAGGGTCTTGGTGTGGGCCTTCAGTCGCCTTAGGTTGAATAGGCTCCCATCAGTACGATATCGGACGTAAATGCCATTATCTTCATCGAGGTCTGCTGTGGCCTTTTGGAGCATCATGCTGAAGAAAACTGTGAATAGAGAGTGTGAGAATGCAACCTTGTTTCACATCATTAGCTATTGGGAAGGGCTCAGAGAGTGCATCACTACATCAGATATATCTTGACCACACTGATTCTCATGTAGCAAGATAATCATTTTGAGGAATTTGAGAGGACAACCTAATTGTTCCACAGGCCTTTTCTGCTCACAGTGTCAAAGGCTTTGGTGAGGTCAACGAAAGTTACATAGAGTGCTTTGGTCTGTTCCCTACACTTCTCTTGCAGTTTTCTGAGAACAAATACCATGTCTGTAGTACTCCTATTGGCTCTGAAACCACACTGACTTTCAGGTAGAAGTTGCTCTGAGATAGCTGGGACTAGTCTGTTCAAAAGTATTCTTGCAAGGATTTTACCAGCAGTAGAGAGCAAAGTGATACCTCAGTAATTTGAGCAATCTGATTTTTCTCTTTTCTTCTTGTACAGGGTGATAATAACTGCATCACCGAGATCTGGTGGTAGTTCACCTTTTTCCCAGCAACACGCAATGAGCTCATGAAATTTAGCATGGAGTGCTTGGCTTTCCTAAATCTGCAGATAACTGAGTCTTTTCTGCTAGGTTGAGCCACCACTTGTTCTGGAAGTCTCGAAGTTGGAGCTTGCTACATGCAACCTGAAAGGCTG